>CM076583.1:527606514-527724079 GCA_034641835.2 Pinus albicaulis
ATGTCTATTTAAAGACAAAACATTGAAGTAGTAAGGGGTTGGAGAAATTTTGCACCAAATTGCTGCTTTTATGTTTTTGACAAACATCAGTAATACAAAGTGATATTCTTCTTGACAGACCTGAGATTCTCATGAGGTTTTTTATGTCTTATTGATCTATATCTTTATGTTTTATCACTTGCAGTATATTTCATCTCTATTACTAAAAATTCATAATTTTATGATCTGAATTACTTTAGTGATGAAATGACTGTGTTTTCTTGAGTTGTGTGTGTGGGTTTCCTCTATCTAAAACCTCTATCTACCTCAGCTTCCATGTGAAGAAACATTGTCACTGAAAATAGTAATTGTTGACTCCATAAGCCCAATGGTAGCAAGCTTGCATTCTTTCAACCTGCAATCATAAAAACAAGTTACAATTTCTATAGAGTTAGCCATTTACTACTATCATTATTCAATATCATAAAACCCCCTTGAGAAATCCCTCTCTAACTGAAGAGGCTAAGCTTCAGTTAGAAGTGGTTTGAAATAGTTACACTAAGTTGTTTGATGAGCAGCCAATCAAGTTCAATTGGTGATAACATTTTGGTGCATCTACCGGGAGCCTGAAGACTAATTTCCTGAATTTTTTGTGCAAAAAGTGAAGCTGAACTCTTGGAGGTAGCAGGATTTAAGAATATTTTTGTGGTTGCAACTACCTTGGTGACTCCATTTCAAATATTCATGCTTAAAGGTGGCTTCGAGAAGGAGATAAACGAGGAGCAATCTAGATCCTAACCCACCTGCTATAGTGGATAATCCAAACACAATTTCTAGAGGCATTCAAGGCAACTCTTCACAATCAGTTACTCCATTAGACATAAGAGCTTTGTCCTCTGAAGTTTTAAGAAGTCTTGAAGATAAAAAGTTTGATGATAAAATTCAGGAAGTCTTGTTTAGGTCTGAAAATGAAAAGGAATTGACTGAAATTGGTTTAAACCTACAAAGAACAGGTATTGATACCTCAACCTTAGTGACCCAAAAAGATAAATAATAATCCTAGGGGACAGTCGCATCAGAATTATTGTTAGAGTGTGAATATCTGGATAAATTGAAGGAATTAGACCCATTTGAAGTCTTACTAGGTAAAAAATCTGGTTTTCCTTTACCTGACTAGAGCTCATTTGTAACTGAACTACAAAGACTAACTACACTACCTCCTAACACTTCTACTATTGATGTCCCTAAAAATACCACAGTCCCTGTCATCATGGCTGGAAATGTTCCACCTCCACCTGCTAGGTATGCTCCACTTGTTCTCCCAGTTGTCCTTAATGCCCTTCCAAGCAAATACTCTACTAGAATCAAAACTTGGGGAAGTGAAAAAGAGATTACAGCTGAAGAACATGTAGACCAGTTTAAAGATTTCACATACAGGGAGGAGGTAGATCATGAGGATGTTAAAATGATGCTTTTTACTCATAGTTTTACTAGTGAGGTCATAAAGTGGTTTAAAGCCCTTGCTCCGGGGAGCTTGCATAATTGGAATGAGTTTGAGGATAGTTTCTTGAGAAAGTGGGGAAATAGAACAAACCGTGTGCAAGCCCTCACTGCGTATAATAGTTTGAAAAGAGTTATAGATGAAACTGTTCAAAAAATTTCCAAGAGGTTTAATAAAGTCTATAATTCTATCCTTGCCCATCTAAAACCTCCACTAGGAGTAGCTCAACTGAGACATCTTAAGGCTTTTGACTATGAATTTTCTATCCTAATCAAAGAAAGAGAATCCCCTTCACTAACAGAAATGAAAAATGATGTTGTGAAGGTGGAAGTCAATATGATAGCAACTAAAAAATCCAATATGGGAAAAACAAAATTGAAAGAAGAGGATAAGTCGTCCATCTCAGATGACAAATTTGACTCTATGATGAAAACAATGGAAAAACTTATGCATAGGCTTGCCCTTGGGAATGCTTCTGCACCTCCTGCACAACATGGACCACAATTTAGAAATCCACAATTCATAAGACCTCAAAATCAGCAGAGACTAATGGAAAACAGAAATCATCCTGACCCTCCAGTAAGGCCTCCTTTTCAACAAAATATAGTTTATGAAGAATATCAGCCTGAGATCCCAAAATACTATATTCATTACCTAGATGAAAACATGTCTGGAATGTTTTTTACTAAGGAAGAGCATGATGAGTTTGATCATCATGTGAACAAGGGTGAGGAACCATCTAATTACATTAAAGGTTATCAACATGCAATATTTGAGATGCAGAAGCAATACAACCTTAGAAACAGAAATCTCCCTATTAGTGCAAATAAAACACAGCCCATGAAAGATGCCCCTAAAGCAGCTGAGGATAAAAAAGTTCCACCACCTCCTCCTCCTGTCAAATAAATAGAAAATATTACTTCTTCTTTTAGTTTGGATAATGAGATTTCCAAAATCAAGGTCCCGGACCCTTTTGGAGAAATTATTAAGGTGAATGAATACATAAGTAAAATTGTAAAAATGTTAAATTCCCAACCAGGAGCTGCAGACATCCTTAATGTACAAGAGGACCATCCAACCATCTACTTGGGACCAAGATTGGAAGATGAGAAGAATGAAGAGGTACCTCCTTTCTATGTCAACCTTAGTATCCATGACATGACATTACACAATTCCATGTTAGATTCAGGGGCCTCTCATAACCTCATGCCTAAATTGATTATGGAAAGGATGGGATTGGAAATCACTAGGCCATACAAGGATTTGGTTTCTTTTGATTCAAAAAGAGTTCAATGCATTGGATTGAAAAAAGATGTTGTTGTTAGTTTTACACAAGTCCCTGCCAAGACAGTGGTAATGGACATTGTGGTAGCATACATTCCATCCAAGTTTGGCATGCTTGTATCCAGGTCTTGGGCAGCAAAGATCAAAGGCACCATGCATATTGACCTAACATATGCCACCATTCCATTTTTTGGTGAGCAAAGAAGGTTGTACAGAGAGACAAGGACAGCTTATATGGTAATCAGTAAGGATAAACCTCAAAATTTCCCAATTTATGTTGTTGAAACTGAAACAGGATCATCAATTATTTTCAATGAACTAACTAATGAAGCAGAAGATGAAAGGAAAGCAGAAATTCAGGAGGTTGAAAATCAGGAAATAATTGAAGAAAAGGCAGAGTGTTGGTGGTTGTTATACTTTGATGGATCAACTGGAAGAGAGGGGGTTGGAGCATCCATTTGGATCAAAACTCCTGAGGATGAAATTAAGTTCTATTCTTTCAAAATGAACTTTGATTTCATGAATAATATGGCTTAATATGAATCTCTTTTTTGGGTTTAGAAGTTTTGAAAATATTGGGTGCCCAAAAAATTTCAGTTTGTGGAGATTCAAAATTGGTTATTAAACAAGTTGAAGGTGTATATAAAACAAAATATGTGATAATGAGAGCATACAGAAATTTGATCATGGATATATTAGAATATTTTCAAGAGTATTCATTTATTGTGAAAACTAGGGATCAAAACTCAGTAGCTGATTCCCTAGTTGTTTCTACAAGTCTGTTTGTTATCCTTGCACATTCCACTGAAAGGTATGAGGTTGAATTTTGTCATAGGCTTGCTATCCTAGACAACATAGTTCATTGGCAAGTGTTTGAAGATGACCAGTAAATCAAAAAATTCATAGAGTTGAAAGAAGAGTTTGAAAGCACACAAGTAGATCAGCAAAACATGCTTGCTGAAACTAAGGGTAATTCTAAAGTTTTTTAGTTGAAGAATAATTTTATACCCAAGGGTATTATTCCACTTGAAAATATTTTTAACCAAAATGATGTGTTCAAATCTCCTAGGATGCAGGTTGATGATGAAGAGGTAGAGAGTTGTAATCTTGGTACAGTAGAAATGCATAAAATGATCAAGCTTTCAAAGTTTCTTTCAGTAGAGATGAAACAGAATTATATTGAAATGATGAGAAAGTTCATTGATGTTTTTGCATGGATTTATGCTGACTTGAAGAAGTATGATCCTACCATTATTCATCATACCATTCCTATTAAATAAAATGAGAAGCCTTTCAAACAGAAGTTGAGGAGGATTAATCCACTTCACATGTCTCTGATTGAGAAGGAAATTAAGAAACTCTTTGATGCAAAAATTATTGTGCCTATCAAATTCTCAAAATGGCTTGCTAACTTGGTACCAGTTAGGAAGAAGAGTGGAGAGATCAGAATCTGCATTGACTTTAGAAACTTGAACAAAGCTTCTCTAAAGGATAATTACCCTTTCCCTAATATGGATCAAATTCTGCAGAACATTGTCGGTTCACAAATGATGTCTATGCTGGATGGTTTTTCAGGATAAAATCATATATTAGTGCACCCAGATGACCAGGAGAAAACTTCTTTTACTACACCATGGGGGACATTCATGTATGCCCATATGTCGTTTGTTCTGATGAATGCAGGAGCGACTTTTCAAAGAGAAATGTATATTTCCTTTGTTGAGGAAAAGGATAAGTTGGTGGTTGTCTATCTGGATGACATAACATTTTTCTCAAGAAGAGAGGAAGACCATTTGAAGCATCTGGAGAAAGTTTTGCTGAAGTGTAGAAGGTTTGGTATTTCTCTTAATCCCACTAAGAGTATTTTTTCTCTAACCTCAGGAAAGTTACTTGGGAATATTATATCTAAATATGGGATAAATATTGATCCAAACAGAGTCAATTCCATTCAGAAAGTAGATTTTCCTAGAAGCAAGAAGGAAATTCAATCTTTCCTTGGGAAAGTGAATTTTGTGAGAAGGTTTATTCCCAACTTTTCTGAGATTTTCAAAGATATAACTAAGATGCTGAAGAAAGGAGCTGACATTAAATGGACAATTGAAGAAAAGAAGTCATTTGAGTAAATCAAGAAGGCACTCACTCAGGCCCCAGTGTTCATTAGCCCGGATTTTTCAAAGGAATTTTGGGTTTTTACTTTTGCATTAGAAAACATAATTGTTGGAGTTTTACTGCAGAAAGGGCAGCAAGGTACAGAGCAGCCCATTTAATTCTTTAGTAGAACCCTTGCTAACTCAGAGCTGAAGTACAATATCCTAGGAAAACAGGCATATGCTTTGGTCAAAGCCATCAAAGACTTCAAAATTTATATTATGCATTCTCATGTCCTAGAATTTGTGCCTAATGTTGCAGTGAAGGACATCTTGAACCAAGTTGGTCCTGATAGTAAGAGAGGGAAGTGGATAGTTAAATCTTTGAGTATGATATAGAAATCAAACCTAAAAAATTGGTGAAAGGTTAAGGGATAGCAAAGCTGATGGCACAGTCAAATTTTGACTATCTTGATATGAATTATATTGCATAAATTTTAGACTTATCGGAAGAAGATGAAGAGCTGATTCCTGTTGAAGAGAAGTACATTCTGTCGGAGTGGTACAGAGACATTGTCCTTTTCTTACATCATCATAGAGCTCCTGCTGAATTGACTAAATCTAAAGCAAGATTTGTGAAGCTGAAATCTCTAAGGTACTGCATCATAGATAAAAATTTGTACTGGAAAGATACTGGGGATATTATTTTGAATTGTTTGTTGGAAGAGGAAGCTCAAAAAGTGATTGAAGAGTTTCATAAAGGATATTTTGTAGATCATCACTATTGGAAGGCCACAGCAAACAAAATTCTCAAAGCAAGGTACTACTAGCCTACCATTTTCAAATATTTCTACAAGAAGATAGTTGCATGCCATGAATGTAATATTTTTTATGGTAAGAAAAAACTTTCTCCTTTACCCTTGATGCCAATTTATGTTGAGGTGCCACTCCAATGGTGGGGGCTAGATTTTATTGGTGAAATTCATCCATCATCTTCAGGGCAGCATCGTTGGATCCTGACAGCAACTGATTTTTTCACCAAGTGGATTGAAGCAATTCCAACAAGGCATGCAAATGATTCAGTCATCATTCAATTCTTAGAAAATAGCATACTGTCCAGGTTTGGTTGGCCTATGAAGATCATCATTGATAGTGCACAGTCTTTCAAATCCAAGAGGTTGATCAGTTTTTGTCATCAATATCACATTACACTTGGACACTCTACTGCTTATTACCCACAAGTTAATGGTCTTGTTGAATCTTCTAACAAAATAATTGTGAGAATTATCAAGAAGGTGTTGCAAGAAAACAAAATATCATGGCATTTGAAGCTGAAGTATGCTTTGTGGTTTGATAGAGTATGTACAAAAAGGTCAATTGGTACTTCACCTTATGAGTTGGTGTATGGAGATTAAGCCATTTTTCCTACATCCTTAGGAGTTCCTTTTATGAAGATACTGCAAGGACTAGAGGAGGATACTAATGCTATTCAGAGGAGAATAAACCATTTGATAACTCTACAGGAAAAAAGGGAGGAAGTATATAATAGAAATTAGTAGTCTCAAAACAGAATAAAGAAGACATTTGACAAGAAGGTCAAAGAGGAAAACTTTCAGATTCAAGATGTGGTATTGAAGTGGGAGGCCAGAATTGAGGAAAAGGGGAAACATGGTAAGTTTGAGAATATTTGGAAAGGTCCATTCATAGTAGTTTCATTCCATGGAAACAACACCTATCTACTTCAAGATATGGATGGAAAACCTTGTGCTGAAGGGCCTGTCAATGGAAGGTTTTTGATGCACTATTCCTCTTAAGTGCTACTAATTTTTCACTCCATTTCTATATATTCCATTTTATTATGCTTTCCTCCTAATAAATACAAGCTGGTTATCAAACTTGAGCCCGAGGTGAATGCCATTAGAGTTTGAAGAATGCTTGGAAAATTTCAGAGTTTTTTATTTCCAAAAACATGGATGGCACTGGAACTATAGGGTTTTTGGTGTACCACAGGAGCACACCATCCCAAGTGGAGCCACTGTTATCACTCATAATTTTGTGAAACATTACTTGACATGGTCATACAGTTCATTTGTCAAAGGTCTCCTTAAATCATTCAATTTGATATAGGAAAATTGCAATTTTTACATGTTTTACCTATCCTAAGGTTCAAAAGCACCTCCATTTAGGTCATGTAATTTCCCATCAGTCATCATTAGGTGTCATTTTTCATTTCCCAAGTGTTTAAATTTAAAAATGATACTTAAGCCTGTTTTACAAATTTTCATAGCGTTTTATACTTTGAAATAGTAGTTTTCGCTATGAAACTACCTAATAGTTTCGTAGCGAAACTGTCATAGAATAAACTAGATATGCTACGAAAAACTGTTTTTCTATCTGTCTTGTCAAATCTGATGCAAAGTGTATGTTCATGATTGGAGGAGTTAGGGTGGAGGTCGTTCTAATCTGTTAGGGTTAATTCAAACGTATAAAGCCAACTCTGAGTTCATCATTACCCTTTTTAGCATCTAGGTGTCATGATTAAGGCATGAGTTGTCATTGAAACAATAAAGGGTTACCCAATTAGTGTTTTTTTCATTCTCTGCTTTAAATTTACATGTTATTTTATTTCTGGAGAGTTACTTCATCAAGAAAAGAAGGTGGCTGGCATTTTCAAATATTGCAGGTGTCATCAAGCAAGTGAGGCTAAGAAGATATAAAGCCACCAGGCTGCAAGGAGGAAAACTAACAAAGGTGGTCACTGCCACAGGTATGAGACCATGGACATGAATTTTCTAAATGAAGACCCAACTACCATGGACATATTCAGAAGAACGGGTTGTTTGCAATTCTATCAAAGGTTGCAAGGTTGTCATCTACAGGTTTCCAAAGATTTTGCTAAAAGTTTCACTGGAACAACTTCAAAGGTGGGAATGCTAAACCTCACAGAAACATCAGTCGGCATTTCAGCAGCAACAAGAATCCCTAGAGGAGGGGAATAGTGGTTTAAAGGCATCAAGTTCACCATACATGATTGCAAAGAGTTCATCAAACCAGATCATAGTGAAATTGATCTGACAAATTCTATCCCAAGGAGTTACATGAAGGACAACTATTCAAAGCTATTGATGATAATTTAGAAGTATTTTACCTATGAAGGAAGGTTTCACATGGTCTACTCCTACCACCTTAGGCTTCTGCTAAATTTTGTGGGTAAGAGGTCCCTTGACTTTCCTTTTTACTTATACAGAAGTCTAAGTAAAATTTCAGATAAGGTTCAAGTTAAAACATAAGGCAATGAAACTTCTCTTTTTCACCATGGTCTGATTAAGTAGTTGGTGTTAGAGGATTTGAAGAGATTAAGCAGAGACTGGACCTGCTTTCTGTTCATGAGTGGTTTTGAAGTTGATGTTGTTACTCCTAAAATAGTTTTGAAACCTAGAGATATTTCATCACCAACAGTGGCAGAGCAATTTGAACCAGTGGGCATGGAGACAGAGCCTTTGAATAAGATTCACACACCTAAAACTACACCTGTAAAACAGAAGCCAATAGCTAGAAAACATAGCAGCAAGAGAGTTACTAGGAGCCAACCAGTGGCTAAGGGTAAATTAGAGGACATCCTGCATGCCATTGACATTGAAGAAACTCCCATTGTCCAAGTTGAAGATGTTGAAGAGGGAGGAATAAAGTTAAAGAAAGGAAATACGGCTAAAAAGCTAGAGTTTGCAGGTGATGATGTTGATTTCATGTTTCAACCTAGAAAGCCAATGACTAGGCATGAAATAAAGGTCATGGAAAGCAGTAAAGAGACTCAGAAGGTCAGTGAAACTACTCAGCCACCAAGCATCATAGATCTCTCTTCACCTGCAAAAGAAGAGCTAGTTATCAAACAAAGGAAGGTAAGGAGAAAATCACTGAAAAATCAAAAATTGAAACCCTTAAGGAGTAGTTAAAGGTGGCAGAGGATGAGATATTGTTTTTGAAGAAAGAATCAAAGACGCACAAGGTTCAAAAGGTTCAATTTCAAAAGATGAAATAAATATGGGAAGAACAGGTCATAAGTGTTTCAAAGACCTTGGACAATACAGAGAAATTGATTAAATGGACTTAGCCACTAAGAGGATAGGTCAAACACATCAGAAAGATGAACCTGCATTTACAATCCAAGAACAGGGCATTAAAGGACAAAGTGAAGGATCTAGAAGAGCAATTGGATATGATTCATGTAGAGTTGGAAAAGAAAGGTTTGAAGATGACAGTGGTTGATGAGCCCATCGTTCAATTGATTCTTAATGAGGAGGAAACACCCCAAGAGTGACAAGGTAAGATGGAATATGCCTTAGGAGGTTCATTACATGCAGGGAACCCAAGTTTTGCAGCTGAAGGTTGGTTTTTGAAGACAATTTTGAAAGGGGCATTTTCTGGATTTTTACACAGTTTCATAGCGTACCTCATGCTTAAAGCCAGAAATACGCTACGAAAAAACATGTAGCTGTTTTTTTTATTTTAAAATTAGTTTTTATAGGTTTCAAGGAAGGGGATTCATGGTGGTAAGGTATCATGACTTGTTTAACATGATGGAACAGCAAAGGAACGAAGTAAATGGATGCAGAAGCCACTTTTTCCACGCTACCAAAACTCGCTATGAAATTGTCATGTTTTGGTACTGAGCAATTGTTGGAGGTTTTGAGAATCTTAAAAGCAGTTTCTGCAGTTGGAGTCTTCCGGCATGTCAAGGGAGCTTATCATCAGATATTTGTGACTTAAAGGGAGTGCCATGCAGCCAAGGCATCAGTCAAAACATCGTTTAAGATAAGGACCATCTATTCCTAAAAAACAGGGTTATGCTCCACAAATCTAGGGATTTTTTAAGTATGTAAAGTGGAGGTGAATTTAGTCATGTGTCTCTCGAGCATGTGATATTTATTTTGTAACCATCATGTAACTGTTTCACAGATAGGATAGAGAAATGTAATAAATAGGATTTAGAGTCCTATTAGGAGATGTTTTCTTTAAAGTGTAGTTGTCAGTTTTCTGTTAGAAGATATGTATTTCATTTATGAAAGGTGTCATAGGAGAATTCAAGGATCAAGCCACCAGGCAGATCATCCTTGTTGTAAAGAATGTCTATTTAAAGACAAAACATTGAAGTAGTAAGGGGTTGGAGAACTTTTGCACCAAACTGTTGTTTTTATGTTTTTGACAAATATCAGTAATACAAAGTGATATTCTTCTTGATAGGCCTGAGATTCTCATGACGTTTTTGATGTCTTATTGCCCTATATCTTTATGTTTTATCACTTGCAGTAAATTTCATCCCTATTACTCAGAATTCATAATTTTATGCTCTAATTTCCTTTAGTGATGAAATTAATGTGTTTTCTTGAGTTGTGTGTGTGAGTTGCCTCTATCTAAAACCTCTATCTGCCTCAACTTCCATGTGAAGAAGCATTGTCACTAAAACTACTAATTGTTGAATCCATAAGCCCAATGGTAGCAAGCCTACATTCTTTCAACGTGCAATCATAAAAACAAGTTACAATTTCTATAGAGTTAGCCATCTAGTACTATCATTATTCAATATCACAAAACCCCCTTAAGAGAGCCCTCTCAAACTGAAGAGGCTAAGCTTCAGTTAGAAGTGGATTGAAACAGCTACACTGAGTTGTTTGATGAGCATCCAATCAAGTTCAATTTGGTGATAACACGCTCAAAGGAAGTAGTCTAAAAAATGGGAGAATTACTACTAAAAATCACATTAGTTTAAAGGGGGGAACCCTTTTCTATTGAAGTCAAACGAGTAGGTTTTGTAGACAAAGTGAAGAATTGCATGCATACATACTAACAGACAAGGAGATTTCAACTTGTAATCAAATGGATAAGGGATGTTTGACTTGTAGACGCACAAACAAAGGGAATTCAAATATTGCAGATAGCAATAGTTGACAATCAAAATGAGTTTATATTGAAAATTTAGAAAACATAAGGAGTCTACAATCTGGAGGCATTCCTCAACATTTTGACATGAATTTGTTTGAGGTTTCCTTCAATACCAAAGGGGGAAATCGTTGGCATAATGGTATCCTTGATTTATGTTGAGAAATATAGGGCATTAGTATTAGGTGATTTCTCTTTTATTAGTGACTTCTTGTGAATGCTTTTTACTACTTTATATTAGGATCTTCTTCTTGTTATATTATTAGTGTTCTTATTCATCAAATAGTAACCAATGCAGGAACATAAATAGACAAGAGACAGAACATTTAGGCTATGAGCTAGGGCGAACACCTCTCACTCATTGAGAGGAAAACCCGCACAAATTCTTCTTATAGAGATTCCAATTGACGACTACCAAGGCCATGACCCTTGACCTATTAGCCACTCCATGACCAAGACACAAGCTCTCAAGAAATTCATCCTTATTCTTGATTATTCTTCCACCTCAACCTTCTTCTACACATAGCACACAAAATGAGATCATCTCTATCATAGCAATGAATTTTTATGTCACCATCACCACATAAACTCATCACAAAACTGTGATCATTGTAGCAGCATTGAATCTCATTTTCATGTCATGAAATATAGCACTAAATCTATGTATATTATTTATATTAATGATATAATACTTCTTCCTAGCACCGAGACAAATATCTGGACTTCATGTCACTGTAATCATACACAAGAACTTCAAAGATACATCTAACATGTCTTTTATTTTGTGATATGAGCTTGATATTTTACTGTGATCACCCTTGAAACGTATCATTGTTGTCTACATCATGTGAACTCATGTACTAGAGATATGAACCCTACTTCTTTTTAGCCCATCCAATAAATTTAAATACATATGTCCTCGTTGTCCCTAGAAAGGTCCTCGCTTTCCCTTAGATGTCTCTTCAAACTCCATCTAGACTTACCTCCTTTCTGTGGTCGGAATTTCAGAGGAATCTGAGCTTGATGAATGATCTGATGCAAAGAGCCTACACATATATTTATAGTGGTTTTCCTCTATAAATAACTAGACTTGAACTTGTCAAATAGATGGGCCTATTTGAGGTCAGCCAACATGAGTTCTTCCATACAGTTTGGAGGCCGACTTTGAAGGGGAGGATTGTGCTTGTCTTTGGAGGGCTTCTAGACACTTTAACATACTCATATACATTTGGCACATGCTCAATAATAGCTCTTCATACATGACATTAATTCTTTGACACTAGTGATAAATCCTAAGGTTCTCAATGGGATCCATTAATAAATAGAATCTCTTGCTCATGAAACCCATGAAGCAAGCCTTACAATAATAATTGTATTTTCTTTTTTAAATCATTTACAAAATTAAAAATTAGTTGTCATTATGAAGACTAAACCTAGTAACACTTTCCAATGCTCCCTCTTAACTATGGAGGTATTCATAATGGTACTTGGTCATTCTCAATCTGAATAATTTCTCATAAGAATAATCGTATTGATAAACCATATGTATAGAATCATATCAACCAACATTTTCACATAGCAAGGCCTTGACTAATAGCTCTATCTCTCCACAAGATCTGGGATCAATGCTCGCAAGACCAATGATTTATAGACACCCTAATCATTGTCTCTCCTGGAAAATACCCCACCTGGGTTCTCAAGGTGTGTTACACCAGGACTATTCTTATCTTGGATTCCCATTCCTCAAAGAATATTGGTCCTATATGACTACTCTTATCTTGGATGCCTTATCTCATCCTCAAATAACATTGGATGCCAAATAATCACCCAATCCTCCATTATGTCTTCCCAAGTGAAGACAAGAACGATGTGTCTATTTCTCCCTCTCAATTAGGGAGGAAATATTCCAATAAATGAATGTACCCATTCCTACACAAGGAATTCACCTAAGCTCCCTCTTGGCTTAGTAATTTCCAAGTTTCTTCCAAGTAAGAAACGTGTTTCCAAGCTCCCTCTTAATTAGGGACCTACATCAGCTCCTCAGGTATTATAAGACAACCAACTGTTAGAAGTACTCCTTCCTTTGATGTTATGAATTCGTTTTTTTTATTTAGGAGTCTTCATGTTTGGGACTTCTACATAGGGCACAGAACATCCATCACTTTCATTTTTGAGCCATTCATGTCATCATTCCTTCCATCAGAAATTGATCCATTAGTCTACATTTGGCCTTGCTTCATGTCATTTTTCCTTCTTCACACCATTCTCTTCAGAAGGATCTTACACCCTTCTACATGGCCCTCTTGGAATACATTCACAGTACTTCCCTTTGGCAATCCTGCATAATCCTATCTAGATATTTTTTCAAAAATAAGAAATGAACACTTACATAAAAAATTACCTTTGTGATGGTATTTCATCATGACATCTTCCAGTTAGCATCAAAATCCTGCATACATGTTGAAATATCTCCAAAAGATATCCATTGTCAAGGTTCTCCATATTTTTTCAATACTTCCATCATAGTCTTCATATCTTTTCGAGACATTTCCTATTCAAATATTATTGGTCTTGGATGTTGATTCCTTCTTCCATGGTTGCATAGTCTATGATATCTTCCTTTATTTTTTCACACCTGATATTCCCAGGAACTTCCAATCAGAGTTTTTTTCAATTATTGTTGTTGTCTCACAGAATGTCTAGGCACCGCGACAACGGCTTGGATCAGGGGTTTTCACCCTAATCCCCAATCTCTATGTTTAAGTTGTCTCCCTACAACAGACTATGGAGGGTAGACACTATGGAAATGGAATGAAGTGGAACTAGTTGGGAACCAACCAATTCGGGAGACACAGTTAAACGACCAACTACTTGTAATGGATCTAGCAAGATTAAAGGATTTGATTAGATTTTAATGATCAATACCAGTGCCTTCTGGATTCAACTATCTCGCTAAGAATTTAGGACCAAGTACTTGATGAAAAATAGTTGGTTTAATTAATAAATATCCTATATGCAATGCAGATCTTGATATGCGGAAATGCAAGGAGAAAAGAACATGATTTAGTGAAAAGTGATGTTAAAACCCAAAGCACTTAGATTACAAATTTTCTAACTTAACCTCTAAGTACTTAAGCGACAATGCCAATTATTACCCAATTAAAAGATATACAATTTGTCACAGATCCACAATAGAGTATTCAATAAAGATATCGATCACAATTACTTGAAGGTTTCCCAAACTTAAATATTCAATAAATATCTAATATTTCAAGTGAATGAAACAAGAGTTAAAACATAGGTGATTTTAATCGATAGAAAACATTTAAAAATATCATGGCAATGATCATCAAACTCAGCTAAATAAATTATCACTTAAATCTCAATAATTAATGATCAATAAATACCATGAAATTTCGATGCTAAATAAACACTTTGTCAAGTAATTTTATGGATTAAATGATCTTCTAAAATAATGCTAATCCAATAAAAAAAAATATTTTTCTCTTGTAGTTAAACTTGGGATATTTTTAAAAAATTAAACTATATTGACTATAAGAATTATTCCACAACTAAATATTTTTGAAAGCGTTAAAATTTAATCATTTAAATGGCGCAAAAACCCCAATGTCATAAGATTGATCTAGGTGGATATCGGTGGCCATGCACCTATTCCATTTGGACCCACACCATCAATTCTTGCAGCTTTTCACATTCAGCATAACTTACTATTTTTAGCAAGTTTTCGGGTCCTCCACTCCCGTAGCCGTTTTGGGGCCTTAATGATCCAGGTGGATATTGGTGGCCACCAACCTTTTCCATTTGAACCCCCACCATCAGTTCTTTCATTTTTTAAGTTGCAGCACAGCTTACTATTTTTAGCAGTTTTTCGAGTCTTGAACTTCTGGAGCCGTTTTGAGGCCCTAAAAAACGTTTTTTGGGAAAACTTGGAGCAACATGGGTCTATAGACGGATGTTTCTCACACCAAAATTTTTATTCCTTAGACAGATCTTTCTAACGAGCTATTGAGCGCGTCAAACAGAGATCGAATGCCAAAGTTACGTCCCTGGGAAGTTGAACCACCAATTTACCTAAATGGGGCCCATAGTTTTGGTGCTTCATCTCCTAGGGTTAGGTTTTTGGATGTTTAGAGTTCTCAATTGTTTCTCAAATAGGCTCTCGAGCCTCATTGTAACACAGTTCAGAGATCTGTAGCCACCACATCTCTTCTCAGAGATTCGCTACCAGCACCCTAGGTATTTTATTTCCATTATGTCTGTAAGCATATTTTTGTTATTTTATATAAATGAAATGACGCATTATTTCCGCTACATCTCTATGTTTATGGTTATTTCTGTATTCTGTTGCGTTCCTACATAAATCCGGATCAAAGATAAACCTAAAAAAAAAAATTATATACAACAAAGACTTGAAAGAACTGGATTTTTTTTTAAGTTTTAGAAGTCAAAAATTAAAATGAAATTTTCAGTTTACAAAGTAAGGTTCAAATTCCAAACCAAAAAAAAAAAAACCAAACCTTACAAAATTCGAAATTGAAAACTAAAATAAAAGTAAAAATCGAAATGTTTTATTTCTTTGTTTTAATTTTATTTAGGTTTAGGGATAGGTCAAGGAGCGTGAAGATGTAGCAGATGGTAGAGGCCATGGACAGTGATGGAGCACACAGGATTGAAGTCAGTAGCAAAAAAAAGTTGTTACACGTAGCATGAAGGGAAGGCATAGGATCAAAAAGAGGGACGGAGGTGGTGATGGATAAAGGTTGCGGCAGGGATAGATGCGAGGAGGAGCTGGCAACGAGGAGAAAGGAGCTTAGAAAATGGAGAGTGAGTATAAGGAAGGAAAGGGATGCAAGAAAAACAAGAAGGAGAGGGAAAGGGATTGCCCAGGCATGCAGGGATGGCTGCGGATTTGAGGGACGGAAGGGAAAAGATGGAAGTTGAGAGGATATGAGCAACGAAGAAGCAGGAAAAGCGAAGGGAATGGGATGAGAGGCTATGGCTTTACAGTAGCGACAGGATTGAGAGAGATAGGGCAACAGAAATTTTAAAACATAGCAAAGAGAGGAGGATTGATGAAGGGAAAAAAAATCGAGCAGCAGCAATGCTGAGAAAAAAGAAAAAATCTGAGAGGGATTTCGAGCAGCAGAAAAACCTCGAAGATGACAGCGTAGAAGAGGAGGTTGGGGAGAAAAGCACAGGCATGCTCGTGCATACCTTTTAATAAAAAATTATTCGAATTTTCTCTGCCCATAAATAATTGTTACCTAGTATAAGTTAGATCTGAAAATTGTGCTTGAAAATCCCTACAAAATCATGATCTTGAGATCAGATATTACCCTTCAAGGCCTAGATCTGTCTCAGATCCAAAAAATTTATCTGAAAGCCTTCAAATATCACCTACAGAAAACCAAGAAACCTAACACATATACAAAAACAAAAAATGAAACATCGAGTTAGAAATCAAAAAATTCTAACTATTTACATAATTAAAAATACAAATCTATACAATGTATTTATAGACCTATGTAAAAGAGTTGTAGATCTGTCAAATTTGAGGAGTGTAAGTCCAACTTTTCTCGCAGATCTGAAGATCTAAGGCTCTTACTAGCCAAATCTAACTTTAAATGCAATAAAAGTTAAGATAAATTTTTTATTTAGGCACAAACTCTAGAAAAACCCTGCAATAAGAGAACTTAGGATAAGCTTGGGGAATTAGATCTGAAGGGCTCTTCAGATCTTATTTCCTTGGGAGTTATTTGGTCCAGCAGAGGACTTCCCCAAATGCTCAATTCTAAAGCTAAGAGATTTCTACACACTTAAATTTAAATTGCTAAATCAATAGATAAATAAAGTAAAACTAAATTTTTTGAGAATTAGAGATATGTGTTAATTCAACCCAATTAAAATTCTTACCCTAAATCCAATAACCTAAGCAAGATATATATGCAATAGATTACTCTATAAGAGCTATTAATCAACAATTCATTAAAATAACCACTGGAAAAATATTAATAATATGATTACAATGAAATGTCAAAGAGGAACACCACCATCAAATAAAACCCCAAAGACTTTGTTTTTATTATTTCAGAAATTAGTACATGAGAGCTTCAAGAGCTAGTACAAGATTAAAATTTAGGATGAAAGAAAAGACTCACACTGAGCTCTAATTTATAGATAGATTCTCCAATGGCTAGTTCACTTGATCCCCATCAAAGTAATATCAACCGTAAAAAAATATTAAATTATATTTTAATCTCGTCCATCGAAATTATTTTTTTCTGAGGAATTTCGAATTTTTCATTTAATTCATTTTTAATTAACTCAAAAATAATAAATTTCAGTTAATTACCCCAAAATTGTGATTTTGACTTAACTACCAAGGCCCAAGGGTCCAAAATTTCTCAAATTTTTCAATATTCCCTTGGCCCAAGACCTTTAAAAATTTATTTTTTAGAGACCCACTAATTTTTCCATTGAAGAATTTAATTTTACCTAGAACATAAGATTAATTAAATTTTTGGCTTAGGATTTTTAATTTAATTTGGCCAAAAAATTTAATCAATTGACTCATGAGGGGATTAATTATTTTTCCAACCATCTTTCCATAAGATTAATACATTAAACCCATGAGGGGGAACACCCGTTCGTAATAGACCCTCAATAACCTACCCAATTCTACGACTCAAAGTATGATCTAGTATACCAGGTAATTTATAATAAAATGATCTAGCTAATTAGCTAGAGTAATTCCCAAATTACTTTTACAAAGATGCGATTAAAAAAAAACACTAGGATTCACTTAGTATCTTGACGAAAAAATCCACCCTAACTTTGGGGTGAGGTTGGAGGGGAAAAACTTTTCCAATCATTTGTGTCTAGAGACACGGGTGAATCAGTGAGATGAAAAACATCCTAGCAGAGAAATTGTCACCAAAATACTAGCCTTACCTAGGTTGTTACATACATGATGGTCTTACTAAGATCATTTACATTATAGATATGCATAATTATTTTACATCATTTACAAAATTGTCGACTGAATGATGAAATCTGAATGGCACGAACACTCGAACATAATGGATCCCTTTTGCAAAAAAAGGGGTGTACTGTTATTGGGTCATTGACACAGAGTGGTCAACAACTGTCAATCACCTCATATTTCATATGAGGACATATTATGTTGATTTCATATAGTGTGAGCTATGCCTTCTAGCATCCTTTCATATGAGGATATTCCTTTCCTTTAATCATGCTTCTTAAGATAGAGCAGTGATCCATGTTATCTGCAACCATACAACATGACTTTATAATACAAGCATACATACCTCATTTACCTTTAGGTCATCTAGGTTTCTTTAAGCAGCTTCCTTGATTGAAAAGAACTTCAACCCCTTGATCTACTTCATCTCTTATGTCATCATAACATCATCCCATGAATTCCACAAGTTGGAGTTCCTGATGAAACACTTGCTTCCTCTCTAAATCGATGAACCCTTTGATGAGGATTCCATCAGAGAATCTTTAGGATCTTACAAATGATTATCCAATAGATGTTTCCTTTTGACTTGATGTATGATGAGACTTGTCCTGGATAAATTATTCCTTTCCTTAAGTTTCCAATGAGGTTCCTAAGAGTTGTATCCTTCATATTTGACTGCCATGGATTTTGTTCCAGTTCTCCTTCATGATTCCATATGGTGATGTCATGAGCTTTTGCTTCTAATTCTTTTCCTCTTTCAGCGTCCTCCACTTATTCGATGAAATGGACTACTTTTCTATCTTCCTTGTTATTTACCTTTTGAACTTAGGACAATTTTTCTTGTAATGATCATAGCATTGAATCTTGCCTATGTTCTTCTTTCCTTTCGACAAATGTTTGAACACTTTTTCCCTCAACCTGTCTTCTTCTATCCTGCATAGAAACCACAACTTATTGAATGGGATATCCTTCTTATCCTCATAGACATTTGTTACTTTGTTTATCAGATAGTACATTTAGAATAATGAGGGTTATCTCCTTATCATCTCTCCTACATCCTTGCACTTGAGATCTTATGAAGATAACCTTTTATACTTTGATGCCTTCAATTTGTGTATATTAGCTCTAAGTTATATGAAATTATTTATCACATATTCAGAGAATAGTTTTACCAATTTATCATATATCTCTTTAATGTTCCAATCCTTCTATACAAGGAATGAGGGGACTTGTTACTGATTTCATAAGAATACCTTGAGCCCCTTGATCCCTTTCCATGTATTCATACCATGCTTGACCTTCAGATGGTTTGGAGACTTTTCCATGGAAATGAATTCACTTCTTAGAGGACTGTGTCTATCCCCCTTTCTCATGCAAGGAAGTTCGATGACCGAACCAGATTATATATCTCCTTGCAAAACGAAGTCATTTTACCATATTAGATTATAGAAGGAAAGATACTTACTTGACAAGTGAATATGGAATCTTCAACTTGATCACTTTGATGGTGGTTGGAGAAGATGTAATAATGTCACTTTTGTATGATCTTCCTCCAAATGAAAATCCATTCTTCAATGAAAGGAGATTTCTCCTTTTATAATGTCGTTAGATCTAGTATTTTTTGGATGAACAGCCTTCAATGAGAGGGACTTGCCTTATACATTTTTGAAGACGATGGTAATTCCTTCTAGTCTTCAAGATACTTTGACTTTCTCAGTGTTGAATGAGTGCAAATCAAAAATGCTTCTCTTGGACTTTTACACTTTGTGCTACCTTGCATTGTAGATCTCTTCAACTTGATGAAGGTCTTTGTGGTATTTTCAAGATTACTAGAGGATCCAACACTTTTCCTCATGTAGACTTCTAGATACCTTGATTTGATTGATGATCCCAAGACATCATTTTGAAGTAGACTTTCTTCTTCAATGTAGATCATGACTCTACTTGGATGCCTTCCTTGAAACTCGATCCTTGAGTGTCTCTTTGATTATATGCCCTTCCTTAATTGTCACCTTATCTCTGAAACCATGTTGAGAAATCTAGGGCATTAGCATTAGGTGATTTATCTTGTATTAGTGACTTCTTGTGAATACTTGTGACTGGTAGAATTATTATTGAAAATCACATTAGTTTAAATAGGGGAACCCTTTGCTGCTGATGTCAAAGGAATAGGTTTTGTAGACAAAGTGAATAATTTCATGTATACATACTAACAGAAAAGGGTATTTCTTCTTGCAAACAAATGGATAAGGGGAGTTTGACTTTTAGATAGACAAAGAGAGGGAGTTCAAATACTGCAGATAGCAATAGTTGACAGTCAAAATGAGTTTAGATGTAAAATTAGCAAACATGAGGAGTCTACAATTAGGAGGAATTCCTAAACGTTTTGTCATGAATTTGTTTCAGGTTTCCATCAATAAAAAGGGGGGAAATCATTGGCATAATTTTGTCATTGATTTCTATTGAGAAATCTAGGGCATTAGCATTAGGTTATTTTTCTTCTATTAGTGATTTTTTGTGGATACTTTTTACTAATTTAGATTACGATTTGTTAGCTCCCTGTAATTTGCAAGATTGGCAAAGTCAAACTGCAGAGAGAACACTATTTCAACCACTTTGGGATTCTAGGATCTAGCCCTCTTGAATCCAGAGAGGGATCTCTCCAATAAGTGCAAATATGGATTTATCTTTAAAGCTTTTGGGTAATGATATTAGGCTAGTTATGAAGTCTGAGGGTTTTTGTTTGTTTTGGATGGTTGAGCATGATTATTATTTGAGTGGAAAGTCCTAAATGGAAAGAGTTTCAAAGGTGTGAAGTTGCAATCAATCAGAACAAGCTTAGGCTAGAAGATAGATATAACGCTGGTTTTTAGTCCATTGGGATATGGAGTCATAATAGAGCTTTAATTGAGCAACAACTTCAAGAGTGATCCAAGGGGCAAGTCATCTATATCACAATATCATTTGAGATAAAATTATGGAATGGAAACAATAAAAGTGTTGGATGGGTGGAAACTGATAATAATTTCAACAAGGATTTATAGTCAGTCCAAACAAGAAAAGCCTCTTAAGTAACTGTTTAAAACCAACCAAGAACAGGGCTCACCATAAATTTCTTGGGCAAGTTCGTATTAAAGCAACTCAATTGAAAAACAATCCAGTAATCAACATGATTACCTTCAGAAAGGATGAAAAACACATAAGAGAAACAAAATGCTACTTAAGATCAGATAAGGTACTTTTAAACCTAGTTTGCTTTCAGCAAACACTTAGGGAAACTTTTAGAATTCACCTTTGGAGATAGAAACTAGAAAACAGGGCACACCATCACTTTTCTAGTCTAACTTTACTAAGAAAATAATGAAAATAACATTCAAGAATAATGTTTAAAGAAAACAGTAGGACGAGGGAACGCCAGCATTCCTAACTGCTTAAACTGTATTGAATCATTCTTAAATAAACAAATTAGAGGAAAACATTGAGATAAAGCTTATCAGTCAGAGAAGGGTATTGTAAACAATAAATCCTAACTCTATGCTTGTTGTTCTTTATCAGAGAATAAATGGACAATATGGCATACACAAAAGGAAAACAATTACACAGAAAGGAGCACTTCACCAGTGATATAGACCAAGTTCCCAAGAAACATCTTGTTATTGATGTCAAACTAGTTACAGTCTTCAGGTCCAATGTTTCAGTTCAGCAATCATCTTCACTTCTCAGCCTAACTATTCTATCACAAACAGAGCTTCAAGAGCATTTGAACACTTTTTACAGATAGAAATTTAGAGCACAAGTATATTTCAAAGTTTTGCAACCAACATTTTCTCATCTTCTACAGGAGTATTTATAGAAGAAATGAGGAGGTGGGATGGGATAAAATATCTTCAAGGTTCAATTAATACAGATTTAATACTTCTCGGCCTTTGAGGGGCTCGATGGAGAATTTTACAGATATGTCCTCTGTATTAAATGTTTTACATTAAGAATTAAGCTTGGTGGGAGATTTTGTTGACTTTAAGTCTTTGTGTCATGTTGTAATAACTCTGCTAATATTTTTTGCATTAAGTTCCTTTGGCTGAATTAACTATTCGGCTGCGTTGAGGCAAATATCTTCTTTTCTGATCATAACTCGGCCTCTGTTGAATGCTTTGAGGCTACATGTGCCTATCTGGTAGCTGAGAGGAATCAATTAGCCTCTGATGTGGCAGTGGAGGCATCCTCTGTCTGATAGATATTATTGATTTTCTTTAAACATGGTTAATTTAGTGGATTAGGCTTTTGATTTTAGATCTTAGCTGTAATCCATTAAACTGTGGAATTAATTTTTAATCTTCTGTTCTGCTATGGCTAGGTCTTAAACACTGATACTCTTCGATTTGATTTAATTTTATTGTGTCTTGTTGATGTGCAGGTGCCGCAGAGGGTTCATAATAATATCAGTGCTCATGATGCTCTGATAAACCTTGATGGGAACCTTTGTCAAAATATTTCTTTCATAATCAAAGGCTTGGAGAGTCGTCACTCGCGGCCTTCCATTTTCTTTTAAAATATTTTAAAAACTTTTAAGTCCTGCACAGAACAAGAAATGATTAATAAATCCTGCGTATTTGGTAAAAATTGCTTTAGAGGTCGTGGTTAGGAGCATGGCCATTGGATGGCAGCATCCAATGGTGGAGATCGTGCGTAGAAGTCAAAAGGAGAGCGGTTGATGAATAAGTGGTGGAAAATTATATCAGAGCTGTTGATCTTGCAGAGATCAACAGTCGGGAGCGGCCCGGGAAATATAATGGGGAAAGGACTTTTTATAAAGAAATGGATGAAATATAAAGAAAATAGGTGAAAAATCCCTTTGGAGGGGGGGAAATGTTGTAATGAAAATCGGGGTTTCGCGGATGATCGTGGGCCGTCGGATGAGATCGGCCCACGAGATCAACGGTGGATAATGATCTACGAAGGCCCTTGGAAAAGGCGAAGGGCGATAGTATAAAGGCGATATTGAATGTTGGCCGTTGATCTATAAAGATCAACGACGAATATGAAACGCAATAAAACACAACAAAAATGAGGGAAGGCAGTTACAAAAGGAAAAACATGCAGTATCGCGCGGCGAAAAGGGAGAAAGGTGGTTTCACCTTTTTGAATGCGATATGCGTTAGAAGGTGACACGTGGAATCTGAATACCACCCATATCATGTAGCTCATGGGAAATTAACCTTCGTGCTTGAAATTACGCGAAAACGCACGTCAACCATTGGATCTGGGGTCTCAGATCTGACAGTGGGGAGTGAACGCGATATTGATATGATGCGCAGGTCATAGTAGGCGGGGTGGTTTTGTTCTGAGCCATTGGATCAAAGATGGACAGTTAAGATCAAGCCTAGAGGGAGGCAGGACCCACAGGGGTCAGCCCCGTCGGGGTTAATATGGGCCGTCAGATGTAAAGGATCAACGGTTAGAATTGAAACTGGGTTTAAATGAAATAATATACAAGGCGGAGAAAGGTTAAATATGAGTCGTTGATCTATAGAGATCAACGGCTGAGATCTACTTGGAAAACATTATAAAGTGGGGTTGTATGTTTTATTTTAACCAAGGTCGGGAGGGAAGATCTGGACCGTCGGATGTTGACAGGTGAACGGCCCAGATGCAATCGGAGTTTTGGCAATCGGCGGGGCAATGAACACGGGAGCGCCGAAGAAATTGATTGTGAGCCATCGATCTGCAGATTAGATCGATGGCGGAGAACGGATAGGAAGGTCACCAATCGGGGGTGGCATAATAAAATATTTAACGCGCCAATGAAAAACTCCAATGCGATACAGCATTGGCCATTGGATTGGCCCAAGATCAACGATGGAGAAGGGCTCCGACAATGAACGAGCAGGACCACATTATAATATAAAAAGGCGGAATTTAATTAAAAACAAAGGTTTAATGGTGTCGGGGCAGCTTATATAAATGAGGTTTGGCGCCCGTCTGCGGGGGCCTTTGGATATATGAACAAGTGAACAGGACCGGGGCTTTATACGCAACGTGCCAATCGGAATGGGAGGAAGGATTGGGCTTTTCAATCTACCCATTAACAAATATCCGATGCGAAATCTTATTCACCATTGATCGGTTCCTAAGATCAATGGTTTTCTTTGTAAAAAACATTGTATCGGCGTGTTTAGTGTAAAACATAGGAAAAAGGGGTTTTTGTGTTTTACAAAGGAAAATAGAAATTTGGAATGGTTTTTTTGCAATTTTTTAAGTGCCCGATTGTAGGCCCAAGGGTTATATGAAGCGGCAAAAAATCTCAGGGCTTATAAATAAAGGGCTAATCGCATCGGAGGCTTTAACGAAAGAAATAGACTTGCGCGGGCCGATTTCTCCAATGCGATAAGCGCCAAAGGGCTTAGCACTTGGTTCTAGCGCTAGAGCATATTTGGGGAAGTGGTTTAGGTCTTAACCCAAAGGGGCTTAAGCCTTAACACAAAAAATCTATTATTTATGAAATTTCCAGGGTTTTCTGATGGATTTGGGGGTTTCGGCAAAGTTTTAAAAAGGGTTTTAAACTTTGTAAAGAGGATTTTTATGAAGGGGAAAGGGGAAACAATGGAAAATAGAGGAATTTCATGGGGGAAAAAAGGGAATAAAATGAAGGTTAGTTTTGAGGGGAGGGAGGGGAAAAATGGAGTTTTGCAGCAGTTTTTTCTCTATGAAAAACAGCAGATTTTTAGAGTTTAAAATTGAAACAGCGGTGAAGATTAAACAAAGAGCATGATGTCTTCATGAGTCTTCAAGAGATAACAATTTTTGCAATAAAACTTGTTTCTTGAAGGCTCCAAAAATTATTTAGCCACCTTTTGATATAACAAATTTTATAGGTGGATAACAGGATCTTCTTCATGTTATATTATTAGTGTTCTTATTCATCAAATAGTAACCAATGCATGAACATATAGACAAGAGACAAAACATGTAGGCTATGAGCCAGGGCCAAAACCTCTCACTCTTTGAGAGGAAAACCCGCACAAATTATTCTTGTAGAGATTCCAATTGATGAATTCCAAGACCATGACCCTTGACCTATTAGCCACTCCAAGACGAAGACACGAGCTCTCAAGACAGCCAGCCTTATTCTTGATTTTTCTTCCACCTCAACCTTCTTCGATACATACCACACAAATTGAGATCATCTCTATCATAACAATGAAATTTCATGTCACTATCACCACAAAAACTCATCACCAAACTGTGATCATTGTAGCAGCATTGAATCTCATTGTCATGTCATCAAAGATAGCACTAAATATTTGTAGCTTCTTTATATTACTTATATAAGACTTATTCCTAGCACCGAGACAGAGATCCATACTTCATTTCACTGTAATCATATACACAAACTTCAGAGATACATCTAACGTGTATTTTGTTCTGTGATCTGAATTATGGGAGAGATCTAAGCTTTCATATTTTACTGTGATCACCCTTGAAACATATCTTTGCTATCTACATCATCTGAACTCATTTCTGTATTGAACATATGAACCCTACTTATTTTTAGCTCATCTAAAAACTTTAGAGAGATATGTCCTCATTGTCCCTAGAAAGGTCCTCGCTTTCCCCTAGATGTCTCTTCAAAATCCATCCGAACTTACCTTCTTTCTATGGTCGGAATTTCAGAGGAATCCGAGCTTGATGATTGATCTGATGTGAATAGCCTACACACATATTTATAGTGGTTTCCCTCTATAAATAATTTGACCTAAGCTTATCGAATAGATGTATGTATTTGAGGTGAATCGACATGAGTTCTTCCATACAGTTTGGAGGCCAGCTTTGAAGAGGATGATTATGCTTGTCTTTGGATATCTTCTAGACACTTTAATAGACTCATATACATTTGAAACATGCTCAAGAAGAGATATTAATACATGAAATTAATTATTTGACTCTAATGATAAATCCTAAGGCCCTCAATGGGATCCATTAATAAATTAAATATCTTGCTCATGAAGCCCATGAAGCAAGTCTTACAATAATAATTTTACTTTCTTCTTTACATCATTTACAAAAGTCACAATTACATTTCATTATGAAGACCGAACCTAGTTACAATTTCCAACAATTTCAAAGCAAGGGGAGACCCTTTGGTATAATCCAAGGAAAGAAAATGACCCAAAAGAGGAAGCACGACCAAAACTTAAAAATAATCCTAGGAAGAGTACGAATGTGAAAACTAAAATTTGGAAAACCTCAAAATCCATGGATTGAAACACTAAAATTGGGAAAAACCATAAATAACGCGCAGAAAATTATTGAGGGATCAAGCCTAAAATTTTGATGAAAAATATAACATTTCTTATAATTCAAACACCTTGAAAATTCAATTAATTTTGATCCTCTGTCATTAATTAAAAAACGGACACGTCACTAACAACTACCAGCCTTTCTGTCAAATTCTCGACATATAAGCAATATTTCAATGGTGGAGTTCATGGGATTTTTCAATATCCTGATATATGATATCCTCTGGTGAAGCCCCTGGTCGTAGAGGCACCAAGGTGTAGAACCTAAGGGCTAATTACCACTCATAATCTTGAAATATCGGTGTTTTACAAAGGCCTCCGTTCAATTTACTTGATATTTGATATGGGAGTAGCCCCTGGTCATGCCTTTGATCATGCACCGCTAAGGTGTAGCGCATATATCAAAAGGAAGAACACTAAGTATTTTTCCAATGTCGGGTTTATAACACCTCTTGGTCACAGCACCCAATCACACCGCTTGGTTTTCTCTTAGGAGTGTTTTCATGTATATCCTCTATATTTTCATAGTTCTTATTGCAAAGTGGTCCCAGTGGTAAAAAATTCAACTTGGTACAAGATTATTCAATTTGATGAGAGGAGTCCATGACACATTGAATTTTTTCCAATCAAAGGAGACAATGGCTAGTTACAACTTTTTCAAACTTTCTCAACAAGTCAAACAGGTTTCCAGGTGGTAAAATAGGGTCAGTGCCGAGAAGAATGGTGCATGCATTACGTCAAATATGATCAAAAAAATGAGAGGAACAATACCCATGTGAAAATTTTCCCAAATTCCTCTAGGTGTTATGGATCCAACACAGTAGGCAGATGACATGGAAAGTACAGGATTATGTGGAGATGTTAAGCAAGAGATGAGGATTATGAGATATATCAATACAGATCATGGTTTATTTAGGCATACATAGGTGTTGAAATTGTCAAAAGGTCAAGGGAATTGGACATCCGGTGAGCGACATGGCCAAGTTGAGTTAGTAAAGAAATAAAATTCAAGCCAAGCTAGTAGTTATAGAATTCAAATAGCCATTAGTGGTGTAACTATATTTTAGAGACTTCAAGGACCAAAAAATTAGTCCTTACAAAGAAAAATATTCTTCCTAAGGACCAAGTTAAACTCCTTAGTCAAGTAAAACTCTTACAAGGACCAAGTCAAATTTCTTCAAGGACCATTAAGTGGGACATTAAGCTACTAAAGCCAATTATTCTTCATTGTTAATTTTTTCGAGCCATTAGCAAAGGGATTTATAGACTAATTTGGGCATTGTGAGCTAGGACAAACCCTTAATGGTCAAATTATTTCTTGTAGTGTAACATTTTATGAAAAAATACTAAGTCTCCAACTTGTGGGTTACTAGTAAAAGTATATATTTGGAGGAATCATCCAACTAACCATTATTTAGCCATTAAAAATTTCTTATAAAAGGCTAGCCTCCCCTCTTGTAATATTTATCATTTTCATGTGAGATAAGTGCCATCAATAATAAAAACCTTCCTTTTTGAAAACCTTTGTTTAACATTTTATTGTTCATTGCATGGGATGGATTTTATTTGTATTTATTTTCTAGATTAATTGTGTTATTGGATCTATAATATAATAATATATTAATAAGTAAAATTACACAAAGTTATTAGGTTGATCCATCAAGGGGATACTAATCATGTGGAAAGAGAAAACGAGGGGGAAAACCCACTTGGTTATTTTGTTTTGCAATTGAATCAAATTAATTGATTGGACCATTCTCAATGGGAGCTTGAATTTGGGAAGTTTGTATTCATCTCTCGCTCAATCTGAAGATCGAAGAATGACACATGAAGAAGAGCACTCCTAGTTGGGTTCAAAATTTAAAGAGTTAATCTCAATAGTGGTGGTTTTCCTTCAAACTTAGTAATATGCAACAAGCACCATGACCCTAACTTGAGCAATAAACCGTGCAAGTCATGCAACAAACACCACGACATCAACTTGAATAATGGGCCATGCAATTTTTTTACATGAGGTTGTTATATTACAAACCCAAGCAATATTATAGACATTGTCCCTTAAGGATCACCCCAATGGGGTATATATAGTGGCTTGCTATTGATGAAGACTCTTTTGTCACATTAAAGAAGCTATACATGAACCTCATGCATGACAATCCTATGATGCATGTGTTTGTGTGCCCAGTGGTTGCTCCACTTGTTCAAAAGTGTTGATTTGATTACTATTTGAAGCTGAGGCTGAACCAAACATTGAAAATATGATACTAAAAGTATCAGACCTATACACAATCCAAGTGTTCCCTAACCTGGAAGCTCTAATATCCAACAATGTGAAATTGCAAATATTGAAGTGATAACAATACATAGTCAAAACAAATATATACTCAACTAAGACGGAGTATAAATCTATAATATTTGATTGGCCTTCATTATATTTATCCTTATTATTAGTGGACACCTGCTTAACTGGACATAAACAATCTCTATACCCTATAATTAGGAAGTCAGCACGACATTTTACATTCCAAACTAAGATACATGTATGCCTGTAGATTGACCACATATTTCCAACACAAGTTATGCCTAAATTTATATTAGAACAACGATATGCGTTGTGATTAGTTAAATATCTACTCATGGCTGCCTATTGTAACTTTAGTACATTTTTGGAATGTGATTAAGTGATAATTCTGGCCTAAATAGAAATCATTAAGAGACAAGTCTGGTCTAAATAGAAATCATTTAGTTACATATAACTGAATACTGTTGTTTCCAAATGTTCCAAATGGATTTTCAATAACTATCAGGGTAAGCTCCTCTGTAATATATATCAGAAACCAATATTTGTGCAATAAATTTAGTAAAACCATAGGTCAGGTCCTATGTAAGAAGGTAATAGGACAGAGATGCAGAAAACACCACGGGCTAAATTTATTGCATGAAGCAAGTAACTTTCATTTCATGCAACAAAACCCATGAAAGTCATGCAACACACACCATGCCACCAGCTTGAGTAATATGCAACAAGAACCATGGACCTAACTTGAGTAATAAACCATGAAAGTCATAGAACAAACACCATGACATCAGATTGAATAATGGACCATGCAAGTGCTTTACATGAGGTTGCTTTGATATTACGGACCCAAGCGAGATTACAGACCCAATTCGCATTGTCCCTTGAGGATCACCCCAATGGGATATATATAGTAGTTTTCTATTGATGAAGGGCCCTAACCTTTCGATGGGTTGACATGCACTTATTGAAGCCAACTTAAAGACAAGCTTGATTTTCAAATGAAATACTTTTCACTCCAACAAGGCCGACATAAAATTTGAATTTGAATTTCATGATTCCACTCCAATTATTTGAGCCAACTTGGACGCAAAATAATATTCATTTTAATAATATTTTTGAAGGCATGAGGTGGCTAGGGAACTTCTCCCTAGCTACCAAAATTAACACAAAGAAGAGAATCTAAGCTAGGAAAATTATTTTGTCTGGAGACACCTGGTGGATGGTGTTGAAGGATTTCCAAGTGGCATCACCTACTGAATGGTTACAGTAAGTGGATCTCTCATCCCATTTGAGTTGATCTAAATAAAATCTTGATTTAAGACTGGGTGAATTGGATGCTCTTGTCTGTGTCACCCTCCTATACTGCTAGAATATGAAAACCTTGTCTTGAGGGATATGGTGATTAGCTTGCACGTGAACTGCGGACCCACTGAGAACTGGTTGAAAGGGATCCTCAATGCATGCATTTAATGGTGAAGTGTGTAGGCTGGTGTGATAATGATGCTTTCAAATAGCTATATAAAATTTTTATGCATAGAAGGTCATCTTAGTGTTGATCAATTATAATGCATGTCCTTGAATTTGTAAAATTGTGTAACAACATACATATAATGATGTATATATTCAGTGAGCACGGAAGTAATGACTCAGCATGTCCTGTCTTTACATATTATTTTCAACTACCATCCTATTTTATATTAGTAAAAATAATAAATTGTTGTGTCGAAGCGAATGGATATTGCCTTTTTATTGGATCATTTCACTTGTAATTCATATGCTTAAGTTTTTAAATATATTTTTGACTATTTAAAATACTCTTAAGACAAAAAGCGCGCACTTAACCTAGCTGTCATTGGCATCTTTGTTTCTGGTTCTCCTTGTGGATGCCGGCCTGCCCCGGCCCCCCTAGCCGTTGCTTCGGTGGGCTCATCCGCTCATCTTCCCTAGTACTGGGTTTCTTCAGTTTTTTTACTTCTTGCATCAATATCTGAGCGTTTCTTTGTGCCTTCCCCCTGCACGGCGCTTAGGTAGGGCCGCGCGGCGCATTGCTGGTGTGGCGCCTCTGGCGGTGCTCTCTGCGTCCTCATTCTTGTGCGACGCATTGGGGCTTCGCGACGCTCAATTCTTGGTCCGCGGCACTCTTGGATGCTTGTTGTTTCCTTTGGCCTTGCGCTCTTCTTTGGCTTTTAGCTCTGTCCCCCTTGGTCAAGGCGATGGGTTATGAGTGATTTTGTGGTGTTTGACCTTTTCTCAGGCCGCCATGGCTCCTTCGGATTCCTCGGAGGGGGACGATGCTCAAACAACATTCTCTGCTCTTGTCAATTCTCTTCCGCTTCAGCACCCTCGACCATCCCTCTCTAAGTTTTTCAAGAAGCTTGATGGTCTTCAGGAGGTCGTGTTGCCCCCTGCTTTGCCAAGAATGGTTGCCCTCTCCCTTGCTGAGCGGGGGCTCATTGGGAAATTCACTGGTTTATGGCCTTCTCCCAAAACCGTTCAACGTTGGATCGAGAAAAACTGGACAGACAAAGTCAGTGGCAAAATTTCCATACGTTTCTGTGGGAAAGGTTACTATACATTTCATTTTGAAACAAGAGCTGACAAGGATTTAATCTTCAGAAATGGCCCTTATTTTATGGATTTCAGAGGGTTGTACTTGAACAAATGGACTCCAGACTTCGACCCCGAGCTGGATGTCCCCAATGTTGTTCCGGTCTGGGTTCGGCTTCCGCATCTTCCACTCCATTGCTGGGGAGATGACTCGGTTCGTGCCATCGGCAATGCTGTGGGAAAGTACATTGATAGGAGTGAGCCCAAGGACAATATGCAAGCTTGTGCATGAATATGTGTGGAATTTGATCTTGGCAAGGGTCTCCCAGAGGCAATCAAGCTGAAGGTGGATGATTGGACTCACATTCAGCAGCTGGACTACGAACAAATCCCATTTAAGTGCAAGGTATGTCACGAGTACGGTCATTTTGCTAATCGATGCTCTAAAATTACTAATGATGTAAATGTTCAGCCCGAGAAACAATGGGAAACGGTCAAAAGAAAAAAGGTTGTTGCTGCTCCCTTAGCTGAAGCTCAACCCAAATATGCTCCCTTCAAACCTAATCCTAATCCTTCATCTTCGTTGACTCCCCCGCCCTCCCCTCCTAAGAAATCCTTAGAGTCTTCCAACCCCTTCTCCTCCATTTCCCTTTGACGACGATCCCCCCATCACCCTTCCTCCATCACAGGATGAATCTCTTGTTCCCGCCTCCCCTGCAAACCCTTCTCCTACATTCTCCCATGACCCCCCCTTAGCTAGAACAACCAGAAGTTCTTATAAAGAACATGGGGCCAATCTGAACACTCACAGGAAACAAGGTCCAGGTAGAAGATCGACCAAACAACAGAGAGAAGAAAATGCCCAAAAAGATATTTCCATGGGCACTCAAAATCCTATTGAAACTTACATTTTGGGGCAAAACAGTAAGGAAGTGGCACACAAAAATCAGGGAGGGCGAGCAACTCTCCGTACCCCTCTCACTCAATGATGAAAGCCCTATCCTGGAACAGCAGGGGATTAGGGCACCCCTCCAAAATCATAGCTCTGAATGACTTGATAACTCAGGAAAAACCAGGAATAGTTCTATTACAAGAAACAAAGCAAGGATATCAAGAAATGAGAGGGATAATTGATCGCCTCAAGCAATATGACGGAAGCATTTGTGATTCTAGGGGAGATTCAGGGGGGATCGCCACACTTTGGAGTCACACTGCCTGGAAGCTCCAATCGAATACAATCAATCAATTCTGGATCAAAGTTACCTTAGAGAATCTAATGAGCAACCAAAAAACCATCATCTATAACGTCTATGCACCTAACCACTACAGGGACAAAGCACAGTGTTGGAATTCTCTCCAAACTGACATTGACAATGAAGAAAGCAGCAACATCATCCTTGGAGTAGATCTCAATCTCATACTCCACGCCAATGAAAAGAAAGGGGGTAGCTTTTCTCTCGATCCCTGTAGATCGCAGCTGGAGTCCATTATGCAGGACCACGATCTCATCGACGTCGCTCCCAAAAATAGAAGGTACACATGGAATAATCGCAGATTGGGCAAGGAAAACATTATGGAGAGGCTCGACAGGTTTCTGGTTAATATCTCACTCCTCTCCTCCTTTTTCACGGCATACTCTGTTATCCTTCCATACGCTACTTCAGATCACTATCCCACTACGCTAACGCTGGAAACCCACAGCTCACTAGGCCCCATTCCTTTTAAGTACAGCCCGTTGTGGAATAATTTGCCTATTGTTGATCAGTTGGTGAAACAAACATGGTGCCAGCACATTAAGGGATCGTCGGGATTTATTTGGGAAAGAAAATTGAAAAGGAAAAAAAGCGCCTTAAAATATTGGGCTCGGAACCACTACAAGGAGCCGGAGAAAGTTAAAATTGAGATAAAAAACAATCTGGAACAGGTCCATCATACCATAGAAGAACAAGGTCTGTCCCTGGACTCTAAAGCCAGAGAATGTGATCTTTACTTTCATCTCTACCATGCCAACCGTATGGAGGAGCAGAAATGGAGAATTAAATCCCGTCAGTTGTGGCTGCAAGGAGGGGACAAAAACTCCACTTTTTTCCAAAAGCATACCACAGCTAGAAAAATCAGAAACACTATCACTTCCATCATTGATGATGAAGGCCAACTTCAAACCTCTCAAGAAGCTATCAAAAAGGCAGCCTCAAATCATTACAGCACGCTCTTAACTGAAACCAAAGAAGCTGAAGACTACTCAAATCTGCTTCAATTTCTTCCCACAGAAATTAGTGCAGAAATTAATGCAGAGCTTACCAAGAATTTTGAAGAAGATGAAATTCAAAGAGCCATCTGGGCTCTTCAGCCAGACAAGGCCCCTAGCCCTGATGGCTTCCCCATCAGTTTTTATAGAACCCACTGGGGGACCATTAAAAAATATTTTATCAAGATGATAAAATGGGTTCAACGCAATAATAAAATTGGAGGCTTCACCAATGCCACTCATCTCGCCCTTCTCCCTAAAGAAAATCGTCCCTCAACCTTTTCTCGCTTTCGACCCATTTCCCTTTGTAATTCCTCATACAAAATCTTGTCAAAAATCATAGCCACTCGCCTTAAACCTATTCTTCCCTCCCTCATCTCTGAAAACCAAGGAGGTTTCCTAGCCAACAGACAAATCTTCGATTCTATTTTGCTTGTGCAAGAGGCTATACATTCCAGCCAAGTCCGAAAAGAAAAAGGGTTCATTCTTAAACTGGACTTAGCCAATGCTTTCGATCGGGTAAGACACTCCTTCCCCCTTGTTGTTCTTAAGAAAATGGGATTTTCCCTATCCTTCATTGATTTAGTCCTTGCTTGCATCTCTGGTCCTTGGATTTCCCCCCTTATCAATGGCAAGCCAGGGCCTTCCTTCCAATCTTCTCGAGGCTTACGTCAAGGTTTCCCCATTTCCCCCTACCTTTTCATCTTGATGGCTGAATCCTTCAGCAGGGCCCTTGATCACAAACGCCACACCGGTCTCATCACTGGCATTAAATTTGGGAATGGCGTCAAAAACATAAACCATTCCCAGTTCGCTGATGATACCCTGTTAATGGGAGGTGCCTCCAACATTATAGCTCGCCGATTCAAAACACTCTTAGACAGATTTATGAGTTACTCTGGAGGCTTGATCAATCATCTAAAGAGCTGAATTTATGGTTGGAACACAAGTGCTCAAACTCTTCAGAGCATTGCAATCATCTTCGGGGTTCCCTGTAAATTAGATTGGGGGCACTTCTCTTATCTGGGTATGCCAGTAAGTGTGGGCTCTTTGAAAGCTAAAGTCTGGGACACCATTATTGACAAAATGAAAAGGAAAGTGCAGCAATGGGGTTCTTTCTGGCTTAACCCAGCAGGGCGCCTTATTCTCCTGAAATCTGGTCTATCTTCACTACCCTTATATCAATTCACTCTGTTGCGTGCTCCAGCTAGTTTTTATCACAAAGTGGAAGCCATCCTCCGTCACTTTCTCTGGCAAGGGCGAAAGATTGAAAGAAAGAAATACAATCTTATAAATTGGAAACAGGTCATCCAATCTTATGAATATGGTGGTCTGGGGATCAGGTCTCCTCAGCTTCTTAATCAGGTCTTCTGTGGCAAGATAGTTTGGAGGCTCATCACCGGAGACTCTGCTTGGTGGAAGAAAGTGCTGGAAGTCAAATATTTAAACACTTCGAGGAAGCTTCTATTAGACCATGACATACCCATCAAAGCTTGCACCAAAATCTGGGGTCTATGCAAAAAATTTATTCCCATTCTCGCTGCTGATGTTTCCAAAGTCCCCAAGGGGGGCAACAACATCATATTAGGAGCAGACAAAATAATGGGCAATCAACCAATTAACAATTGGCCCAGAACCCAGCAGACTCTTTCTTATCTAACCAATAAAGGCATTCACAACCTTGCTCAAATATCCAAATGGGATATTCATACTCACCTTTGGACAGGATGGCAATTCCCTGACATTCCTGATGAGCTTCGATCCAGTCTGGACAATCTGAAGGTTTATCTCCATGGTATCGCACCCACCAAAAAAAATGATGAGGATTGCCTCTGCTGGGACCCTACAGGTGCTAGCTACACAGTCAAGGCCGCTTACCAATATATCAGCAACAGAGATCTTCAGATGCCGAAATGGTCACATTGTAAGACTGTCTGGAAGTCAGAGACCCTTCCCAAAATTAAATTCTTTACTTGGGTTCTCTTAAAAGGGAGAGTGCTAACTTCAGACAACCTCCAAAAACGCGGTTTTTCAGGTCCTTCACGCTGCCCAAATTGTTCTGCAGCAGAGGAGACTATACAACACCTCTTCATAAGTTGTTCCTACACCACTGCGTGTTGGAAAGAAGCCTTCCAGCAAGATCACCTTCCCTGGGGTTCGCAGAGTACCATCGCTGATCTCTTACACTCATGGAAGTCGAATTACCCTTGGTACCGCAAGAAGAATCATGTGGCACAAAGAGTCTGGAACGCCCTTCCCTACACCATGCTGTGGCATATTTGGCTAGCTCGCAACCAAACAATCTTCAATGATAAGCAAATCGACAGTAGAAGGCTGCATAACAAGGAAAAAGGTCTCGCAATGGAAGCTGTAGCGGTCAGCTACCAGCGAAACATTGACACGGTCGGGCTCCTCGTCGAAGAGCGGAATTTCATTGGAGGTATGCTCGACCAGAGAAACAGAGATCTTTGCTTCGGGCATCATAGGAAAGGAACCAGCAGCATTCAAACTCCTAACAGCAGTTGGAAAATCAGAATGACGGACAAGGATTTCGCCCTCTGGTTAAAAAGTTGCAACTCTTACTATTTATTTTTTGATGGAGCTTCCAAGTCAAATCTTGGTAAGGCCGGGGTGGGCGGAATCATCTGTAACGCCAGAGGAGACATTGTCCTTGCCTATGAATGGGGATTAGGTTCCACTTCCAACAATAAAGCTGAGGCCCTCGCCTTGTATCAAGGCCTCATTCAACTCCAAACTCTGGACATTCGCACAGCTACAGTTATTGGAGATTTGGCAATCATCATCAGCTTAGTGGTTCATAAGCGAACTGCAACCAATCTTCCACTCCAGCAAATTTTAAATCGATGCCAAGATCTCGTCCAGCAAATGCAGAAAGTTCATTTCATTCACGTCCTACGTTCCCTCAACAAGGAAGCCGACGCTTGTGCAAACAGAGCATGCCTCAAACCATTGGGCAATCTCAGCAGAAATTCCATAGAATCATTTTTTTTTCTGCCATGATTTGGAATGCTTCAGGTCTTTTTGCCTGCAGAGGTAGCAGTAGTCACCATTTCCAAAATTTTGATGGCAGCCAGAATTCCTCTTGGGGCAGCAATGAGTTTGGTCCCAGCGCAGTATATCCAGGATCAGCAGGCCTTGAAGGCGACCTTTCTGAATACATCATAGTTTAATAATGTTTTACAAATGTAGTTTTTTTCTGTCCCAATTTGTTAGAATCTATACTAGATCAGTCATCCCTATAGTCAAGCATTTTCGAAGCGCTCTGGATCCTGGGTTCGCTCAGGTCCCGCCCCTCCTATTTTCTCTTGTTTATGGCTCTGTAACACTGGAGCTTTGACTCCCATTTTCTTCTTTTTATATACAAAACAGCACCTGATTATGTCAAAAAAAAAAAATACTCTTAAGACATCTTATTTTTGCTTGTTTAGTGGTCTTTCCTATTCATAGCTATTGTCTCAATATTTCAAAGTTGATCATGATTATTTAATTGACAATGTTCTTTCCAGATATTGTACATTGTTGCAATTATGATTTTGATTTCAGGTAAAATTGAAAAGAATGTAGGTTGCATCGTTACTGAAGTATTTTGGCAAATTTATCACTTATGTGATTTTTTTTTTAATTTGTATTTTTTTTTTAATGGTTGGTTGTACTGATGTAGTTAACTAATTATTTTTTGTAGTGTTCAGTGCTTCAAAAAAATGTAATTGTGAACATTCACTTTATTCTCTCTTTGAGCTATGTCTAGAGGATTTCAAAAAAATTCCATCTGATTCAACATGGTGTTGGAGAAAAGGAATGCAATGGTCCCGCATTGACCTCTTACTTGTCTGTAGGGTTCACTGACTACCCTGTTTTTTCATGTTCCAAGTCCTTTGTTTCTTTTGAATTGTTGGATTCTCTATCTTGAAAGGCTTTTTGATAACACACATAGCAGAGATTTTATTTTATTTTTTTGGTTAAATGATACATCTAATTTTTATGAGGACTGCTAGGTAAATGTATTTCATGATCCACCCATGATGACAATGAGAATTTTTTCTTTGATAGATGTACTTTCTTACAAATATTAATAGAAAGTGTTTTTCTTTTCTGGAAAAAGGCACGTTGTATAATTGGATTTATCCTTCAAAGATCCTCACTGTCTTAAAGCTATTTTCTTGTGTTATATTATTTTATTTTCCTGTCATGGCTTATATGCGTTAATTATACACTCTTTTAAATAGGTATTTCTTAAATTGGTTGGTATTTATTGTTAAATGCTTTTTGATGTTCATGGCACAGCCCCTGTTTGTTGACTCTTGGAATTAGCATAATTCCGAGTTTATTTGTTTGCACTATTATGTGGGAGAAGATAATTTTTCATGTGATTGGTAGTTTGGTGGCTTGGAATAACTGAACAAACTATGGATGTGAAATTGTGTTTCAACCATTTGTAAATCTAATCCCAATTGTTTCCTACACAAACGTGTTGTAACTTCTGATAATGAGTTTAACATTAAATTTTAGACTTCAAATAAGCAGCATGTTGCAAAAGATTAGTGTGAAATTACTTTAAAGATGGAACGAGGAGGCATTGCTCTTCATGCAAGGGGATTCTAAGGTGGGCCCTCAAATCCCCTCATTTCGTTGATTGAAGATAGCAAGGTTAAAGTTTTCTGATATCCATTTTGGCCCTTTGGATATTCATAATGTATTATTTTGGACATCAATTAGTTGTTATCGGTGATTAGTTGGCACACAGTTCTGCTTTTAGTGACTATACCTTATCAATGATATGGGAAATTTCCACTTGATTTTAATGTAAAGCGAAATCAAGTATATCAAATTACTCTTATTTTTTAATGAATACTAAAGCAAGGATATCATACTATTGTTATTATTATTATTTTTAATGGATATGGGTTAGTGTGAGCACTCAAAATATCTGAACTCTTGGTGTTTTGAGCTTCCAGAGAGTAAAAACCATAACCATAATGTACTTTTGGGTAGTTTGAATACCATTTTGTATATCAATTAAAACATCAACTCATTCCCAATCTCGGATGCATGAACCCTGTGGCATTGTGCTTAAAACTAATGCATTTACGATAAAATCTTGATTCTCATGAGTCCTCAGTCATTACCTCATCTTGGAAAATATTTTTTTCCTCCTTAGATAGATTCGACCTAACATTTTTTCATAGTTACAGCTGACAAAAAGTAATAATCTACAAAATTAAACTTCATAATTCTTTTTTTAATCCATCACATGATTTTGGAAATTTTATTTTCTCTGAAGATTATTTGACTTTAACATTTTGTTTTAGTTGGGGCTGATACAAATTAATAATGAATAAGTGTTAAAGAATTAAAATTTGTAATTATTTTCTTTTTCTTTTTCCATTACAAATCTTAACAAGCAATAAATCCCAATTTTCATTCTCACCCAAACCAATCCTTTATTCCATGCTTTACATTAATACAAATTGGGATTATGCCCATCCAAATCGATCTTGTATTCCTTGCATTCAATAAAAATCTAGAAAAATGGAGACTGATGTGCACCCAAACCGATCTAGTATTACTTAATGAGCATCCATCTTGATTATTGTTTTGGTTACTGTGTGGATTAGAGATATGGAATTTTGACACTAATATTCTTATTATTTTCAAAAGTGTCTAAATTATTTTCACCAAATATAACATTTGAACACTAGTATTGTTTCTGTTAATTTCAAGAAGTGGCTAAATTATTTTCAACATTTACGCTATTCCCCTGCTGATGTATGAATTATCAAAATATGAATGCGTGTAAATGCACTACTATTGTTTCATAATTTTTCCTCCGACGCAATCGATCATCTATTATTTGTCCTTGTAAATATAAAATACATGTTTTTTTATTCAATATGATATTCGAAACCTGGATTGATGGTTTTCATAATGTGGTTGGGTACAAGAGGAAATTGAAGCTTTAGGTGATAAATATATTATCTTTTCCAGATTTTTGAATGACTATGCTCCCCATCTCATTGCTACATCTTCATATTTGGCATTTTGATGCCAAGAGGATATTAACGAGGATTTATTGGCATCATGTTACGTGGCCTTCCTAGTCTTCGTTTCATGTCATTATTTCAAATGTTATACCTAATTCCGACCACTGGACATGAAACTGTAACCCCGACATCTCAATGTTCCGTAAAGGTGTACATGTCTTAAGAGAAAATTAAGGATTGTCTGAATATATTTGTTATGAATGAATAGGTGATTTCTCACCAAATTTGGTGAGCATAATCGATGTTAAGCAACTGAGCCATCATTCTTTCCCATTCAATACTTGAAGTAGGCAGGAGATCTCTTATAAAAATATATAGTCACAAATCCAAATATACAAAGAGAGATATTATTGTGTATAATTCCTCATCTATGCCAGTTTTAGTGTTGGTATTGAATGACTTCAGAAAGGGATAATGTTATGTGCGTTCATCATTCTTATCATTTGTGTTGGTATGAAAATATTTATTTGCGTGTACCCATCCGTTTAAACTCAACCATGAGCTCATGCAGCGCAAGACTCATTCCCTTCCCTTCATATGGTGATCTAGTGGCATATGTGTGATCTAGCTCATTCCCTTCATATGGTTGATCTAGTAGCATCTATTGATTCCATAAATTACGCAGTTTAGTAATTAAAAAAACTAGAACACCTTATAGTTTCCATTGTGAATAAAAGTGGCATTGTCTCTATTTTCTTTGTTCCTATAGCTGCAACGATGCACTCAACACGACAGCTCCATCGAATCTATATGGATGCTCAGAAACTTCACACTAGTGACCAACAAAAGACATTTGAGACATATAATTTTCGTTGGGTGTCGTTGATTTTTAGTTAATTGAGTTCATCATCGCAGTAAATTTGGACACTACCAAAGGTCTAGCTTGATTTCAAACTAATATTGGCCATACTATCATGAAAGTACATTTTTTCATTGTAAAATAAATTGTATACGATATTTATACATATAAATATTGAAAATATGAAAATTACAGTGCACTTTAGATATGCATCTTCTTTCTCTTTATGAACAATTTCTAGTATAATCAATGGGCATTTCCATTGTCTCTTTTTATCCCTATAGCGGTCTCTACGGTGAACCCTAATCATAACGTAGTGAACATTGTGAATTTAACTTTGTGGTGAATTTTATAACTTCTATGATTCTTCGGTGAACTCGCCAAGATTTCACAATGTTACATAACTTAGTAAAATATTCACCAAGACTTTACAAAGTTTTATTATTCAATAAAAATATTCACCGAGATCTTACAATATTTTACAATTTAGTGAAATATTCGCCATGATTTTACATGATTATATAATCTGGTCAGTTATTTGCTAAAAAAATTATATATACATATTATAATATTTATAAAATCGCCTTCCACTTTCCTGATGTATCATGGTGATTCACCCATTTATTATACATAGAAATTTATAGGGGTTCTTAAAATTTTCCCTGGTCATGAGATCTTGCTTCTAATGCTTTTCCTCTTTCATCTTCCTCCACTTCTTCAGTGAAATGGAAAAAAAAAATTATCTTCCTTGTTATTTCCCTTCTTGAGCTTAGGAAAATATTTCCAATAATTCTCATAGCATTGAATCTTGGTTATGTTCTTCTTTCCTTTCGACAAATGTTTGAACACTTTTGACCTCAACCTATCTTCTTCTATCTTGCATAGAAATGAGAAGTTGTTGAATGGGATAGTCATCTTATCCTCATAGACATTTGTTACTTTGTTCATTAGTTAGTGAATTTAGAATAATGAGGATTATCTCCTTATCATCTCTCCTAGATCCTTGCAGTTGAGATCTTATGAAGATAACCTTTTATCCTTTGATACCTTCAATTTGTGTAGATTAGATCTAAGTTATATGAACTTATTTATCACATCTTCATAGAATAGTTTTACCAGCTTATCATATATCTCTTTGATTTTTCCAATACTTCTATATAGGGAATGAGGGGACCTGTGACTGATTTCATAAGAATACCTTGAGCCCCTTGATCCATTTCCATGGATTTATATCATGCTTGACCTTCAAATTGTTTGGAGACTTTTCCATGGAAATGAATTCACTTTCTTCGAGGACTATGTCTATCCCCCTTTCTCATGCAAGGAAGTTCGAAGACCCAAACAACTTATAGATATCCTTGCAAAATGAAGTCATTTTACTATATTAGATTATAGAATGAAAAATACTTACTTGACAAGTGAAGATGGAATCTTCAACTTGATCACTTTGATGGTGGTTGGAGAAGATGTAATAGTGCCACTTTTGGATGATCTTCTTCCAAATGAAAATCCATTCTTCAATGAAAAGAGATTTCTCCTTTTATAATGTCTTTATATCTAGTCTTTTATGGATGAAAAACCTTCAATGAGAGGGACTTGCCTTATATATTTTTGAAGATGATGATAACTCCTTCTAGTCTTCAAGATACTTATACTTTATCGGTGTTGAATGAATGCAGATCAAAAATTCTTCTCTTGGACGTCTACACTTTGTGCTACCTTGCATTGTAGATCTCTTCAACTTGATGAGGGTCTTTGTGGTATTTTGATGATGACTAGAGGATCCAACACTTTTGCTGGTATAGACTTCTAGTTACCTTGATTTGATTGATGATCCCAAGACTTTATTTTGAAGTAGACTTTATTTTGCAATGTAGATCTCGATTCTACTTTGATATCCTTCAACTTACTTGGATTCCTTCCTTGAAACTCGATCCTTGAGTGTCTCTTTGATTAGATGCCCTTCCTTAACTGTCACCTTAGCTCTGAAACCATGTTGAGAAATCTAGGGCATTAGCATTAGGTGATTTATCTTCTATTAGTGACCGCTTGTGAATGCTTGTGACTAGGAGAATTATTGTTGAAAATCACTCTAGTTTAAAGGGGGAAACCCATTGCTATTGAAGTAAAATAAGTAGGTTTTGTAGACAAAGTGAATAATTGCATGCATACATACTAACAGGAAAGGGGATTTAAACTTGCAAACAAATGGATAAGGGGAGTTCGACTTGTATGCAAACAAATAGAGGGAGTTCAAATACTGCAGATAGCAATAGTTGACAGTCAAAATGAGTTTTGATGCAAAATTAGAAAACATGAGTCTACAATCAGGAGGCATTCCTCAAACATTTTGTCATGAATTTGTTTTAGGTTTCCATCAATAACAAAGGGGGTAATCATTGGCATAATGTTGTCATTGATTTCTGTTGAGAAATCTAGGGCATTAGCATTAGGTGATTTTTCTTCTATTAGTGACTATTTGTGAATGTTTTTTACTACTTTAGATTAGGATCTTCTTCTTGTTATATTATTAGTGTTCTTCTTCATCAAATAGTAACCAATGCATGAACATAAATAGACAAGAGACACAACATGTAGGCTATGAGCTAGGGCCAAAACCTCTCACTCTTTGAGAGGAAAACCCATACAAATTATTCTTATAGAGATTCCAATTGACGAATACCAATACCATGACCCTTGGCCTATTAGCCACTCCAAGACCAAAACATAAGCGATCAAGATAGTTAGCCTTCTTCTTGATTCTTATTCCACCTCAACCTTCTTTGATACATAACACACAAACTGAGATCATATATATCATAGCAACGAATTGTCATGTCATTGTCACCATAGAAACTCATCACCAAACTGTGATCATTGTAGTAGCATTGAATCTCATTGCCATGTCATCAAATATAGCACCAAATCATTGTAGCATCTTTATATTGCTAATATAAGACTTCTTCCTAGCACCGAGACAGAGATCCAGACTTCATGTCACTGTAGTCATACACACAAACTTCAAATATACATCTAACATGTCTTTTGTTCTGTGATCCAAATTCTGTGAGAGATCTGATCTTCATCTTTTACTATGATCACCCTTGAAACATATCTTTGTTGTCTACATCATCCGAACTCGTTTCTGTACTGGATATCTGAACCCTACTTATGTTTAGCTCATCTAATAACTTCAGAGAGCTATGTCCTCATTTTGCCTAGAAATCTCCTCACTTTCCCTTAGGTGTCTCTTCAAAATCCATCTGAACTTACCTTCTTTATGTGGTTGGAATTTTAGAGGAATCTGAGCTTGATGACTGATCTGATGTGAATAGCCTACACACGTATTTATAGTGGTTTCCCTCTATAAATAAGTCGACCTGAGCTTGTCGAATAGATGTGTGTATTTGAGGTGAGCCGACATGAGTTCTTCCATATAGTTTGGAGGCCGACTTTGAAGAGGAGGATTGTGCTTGTCTTTGGAGGGCTTCTAGACACTTTAATATACTCATATACATTTGACACATGCTCAAAAATAGATCTTCATACATGACATTTTCTTTGACTCTAATTATAAACCCTGAGGCTCTCAATGGGATCCATTAATAAATAAAATCTCTTGCTCATGAGACCCATGAAGCAAACCTTACAATAATAATTTAATTCTTCTTTACATCATTTAAAAAAGTCATAATTACATGTTCAGGTTTTATCTACCTAATAATTGATATCCCAATATAACAAATTTTTCATTTCGAGCCTTCCTCAAATTAGGTGGATAAAACATGAACCTAAAATTTACCTGAACCTAATAATTGATATCCCAATATCAAAAAATGGATTGGTCACATTATTAGGATATATGTATGGTGCAATACATATGTCACATGCACCAATACTTCAAATTTATGAGTTGCAAGGTACGATAAAGCACTTTTCATAGAATTTGATTATGAACATATGTGCTAAGTTATAAAAAGATTGGATTAAAGGGGTCTTAGAGATGTAAATAAATAAATTTCTTGGTTGGATAAGCGATAAGCTTGAAACAGTTTATTAAATGAAGCACCCATGTAATAAAAAATCCATTTTATATGAAGTATTGGAAGCTACTTACAAAATTATATATAAAGTGTCCAACTCCCAAATGATATGTCTTTACGAGAGGAATTAAAGGGAGTGCCAAAATTTAAAGGTTGGGCTTAAGGAAGTTCCAACATATATATGAATTATTTTGTTGAAGCATAAATCTAAATTAGTGGGTAGAAGGAAGTTACTGGCGAATGTTGCTAAGAGAATTGACTGTAGAGAATTTCATAGGAGCGGAGTGAAATAGAGAATATTAAAGATAGAGGATTGAGGATATGAACTAAGTGAATCAAAGAAGTTTGATTGCAAAAAATTGCATGAGAAAATGGGGTCAAAGAAGAAGAAATTTTAGACCATAGATTAGATGAGATTGGTGTCTCATGTAGTTTGGTGCCTGCAAAGCTTGCAATAGGACATTGATACCTACAAAGATCATTCGATTAAAAGAAGATTTTTGGTTTTCTCTTTGGATTTTTTTCATGTATATCATCTATCTTATGTTCTACTTAAGAGATTGAAGTTTAATTATGCTTGGATGTTTTAAATGAGTAAAAATATTAGTATATTGATTCACCGCACAATTTCAGTATAATTGTGAATCCAACAAACTTTGTAGTATTTATCACTACCATTGTAATCACGAGGTCACAAGTCAATAACATTGTAACAATCATGTGAGGTTTCGTATTGGGTGTCCTTGGCTTGTATCTTATTATTATCATCTGTCTCTTATTGTCTTTGTCGAACCATAATTGGTACAATGTAGTTCATTTCAAGTTATTTTCATCCTATATAGGATTTGAGGGCCTTAGGTGAGCCTACTAAAGGACTCATGGTTTTATGGGAGCCTACTTTTGTAGGGGTTATCATCGTTGTATGGGCCAGTGCAGCCCACATCAAGGTGTACCTATGTCTCACCAAATGGTTAGAGTCTACAGAGTTTGTATTTGGCCTTGAACTTGGTGAAATGTCTCTCAAATAGCTCTCATGCACATCAGTCTCATTTCAAATTTTCATATTTCCCAACGCAAAGTGGTCCCAGTGATCAAAAATTTAACTTGGTCCCAGATTGTTCAATTTGATGAGGAGACCATGACACATTTATTTTTTTCCAATTAGAGGAGATAGTGGCTAGTTAAAACTTGTTCAAACTTGTTTAACAGAGGTTTCTAGGTGGTAAAATAGGGTCAGTGTAGCGAAGATGGTGCATGAATTACATCAAATATGATCAAAAAAATGAGAGGAACAATAACCAAGTGACAAATTTCCCAAATTCCTCTAGGTGTTATGGAGCCAACATAGCAAGCAGATGACATGGCAAGTATAGGATTATGTGGCGATGTTAGGAAAGATATGAGGATTATGAGAGATATCAATATATATCATGGTTTATTCAGGCATACCTAGGTGTTGAAATTGTCAAAATGTCAAGGGAATTGGAGATACAATGAGTAGGTGGCCAGGTTGAGTTAGTAAAGAAAGAAAATTTAAGTCAAGCTAGTTAGTATATAAGTCAACTATCCATTGGGTGGTCTAACTAGATGTTAGAGACTTCAAGGACCAAAAAAGTAGTCGTTACAAAGAAAAATATTCCTAAGGACCAAGTTAAACTCCTTAGTCAATTCGAACTCTTCCAAGGGTCAAGTCAAATTTCTTTAAGGACCATTAACTGGGATATTAAGCTATTAAAGCCTATTATTATTCATTGTTAATTGTTTTGAGCCATTAGCAAAGGGAAATATAGACTAAGTAGGCAATTGTGAGCTAGGACAACCCCTTAATGGTAAAATTATTTCTTATAGTGTAATATTTTATGAAAAAATACTAAGTCTCCAACTTGTGGGTGACTAGTAAAATATATTTTTCGAGTCATCCAACTGACCATTAGCTAGCCATTAAAAATTTCTTATAAAAGGCTAACCTCCCCTCTTGTAATATTTATCATTTTCATATGAGATAAATGTCATCAATAATAAAAAGATTCATTTTTGCAACCTTTGTTTAACATTTTCTTGTTCATTTTGTGGGATGGATTTTATTTGTATTTATTTTCTCGATTAATTATGTTATTAGGTCCATAATCTAATAATATATTAATAAGTAAAATTACACAAAGTTAGTAGGTTGAGCCATCAAGGGGCTACTAGTCATGTGGAAAGATAAAATAAGGGGGGGAACCCACTTGGTTCTTTTGTTTTGCAATTGAATCAGTTTAATTGATAGGACCATTCCAAAGGAGAGATTCAATTTTGGAAGTTTGTGTTCATCTCTCACTAAATTTGAAGATCGAAGAATACCATACAAAGAAGAGATCTCCTAGTTGGGTTCAAAAGTTAAATATTTAATCTCAATAGCGACAGTGAATTCTCTTAGTAGATCAAACCCACTTCCTTGATCAATTATAATATTGATGTAAGGAAGTACAAGTGTCACATCCTTGGAAATTGGGGTAAGCTTGGTACAAGGTATAATTCCAACAAGCACTTATCTTTTGTAAATTCTAAAACATTTATTTTCAACATTAGATTAGGAATATTTACTCGATATCCCTGAGGGTTAACTCAATTGGTTGAGCTATCATGGTTAAACTACCTTTCCATTGGTAGGTCATCGGTTCAATTATCCTCGACGCCCTTAGGGTTAGGCTTCGTTTAGTTTGGCTGGGGGGTGTGGTCCCTTCGGGTGGACCTACCCTGATTTTCTGCTAAAAAAAAGGAATATTTATTCATTGTTTTTTCATTAATTAAACTGTAATACAAAGTTTTACCTTGAATATATTGACTTTAATTCAAGATATCAACCAAGGAAACATACTTTGTTTCATTGGAAAAATCGTGTGCTTGTATTTAGTCAAAATTGCATGCAAATATGAAATTTTATTAGCTTGTAGCATACAAAATTTATGCTAAAGACTGAGATTCCCTGCACTCTACAAATAAGTTGTTATTTTAAAAATAGCACTAGTGGCTCTAGTGTGTTTATACTTGTTTATTTTACTATTTAGAGTCAAATTTATTCAATTTCTAGCCATATTTAAACAATATTTTTAGATATGGAAATATCTGGGCACTCTGTTTAGAGGGGTCAAACCCCATTTCCATAAAAAGAAATTTTCAACATGTTGGAAATTGTTTTTTTAGTTGTCATAGGTTGAAGAAAGGTATCATAAGCCTTATCTTTTATATTCCCCCAACTTTTCTGCCCCTAAATCTATGATATAAGAGTGTTTTGGCGCTCAAGGGGGTGGGGAAATTAGTCCAAACAGGTTAATTTCCTTATCATTTTACACATACTTTATAAGATAATATAATAGGAAAGGAAATTATTTTTTCCCAGTAGTCCACAACCAACAATCCAAACTACAAAGTAATATCATAGAGGGTTAGGATATTGTATGTACATCAAATTTGACTTGTTGCATGATGTATTTTTTGTCATTTAGTGTCATTTTATTTTTTGTTTAGTTTTTTGTTACTAAATCATACACATAAACAACGAGACAACCCCATACATTAACTCATCCACTCCTTATTGACCCCAATTAAGGCACTAATCTTCGAGCTTGTTGGGGTTACTATTGGGAACCCTTCCTTTAACTTTTAGGAAGTAGTTAGGTATAAAGAGTAGGGCTTCAGTCTAGGTGATAATGGGTCCATGCCCTATGTGTTCCCATCCATTAGGTTGCTAGGACCTTAGCAACTTTTATAATTGGATCTGCAACAAGGCCAAAACATCAAATAGTTAAAATGTGTCATTTTTATAGATACATTTACTAGCTTAAGTTTAGGTTATAAAAAAATATATAAACCATTTTTTTAAATCTATAGCTTAATCATTAAACTGATATAATATAGTTTTGAATAGTTAAAAATATAATAAAATATTGATCATTTTTACATTATTATATTCCTTTTTCATGTAAGATAAAACTCCTTGATCATCAACAAATTTACATAATTCTAAGGTTATTATTCAACTCTAGCCTGCACTGGGGAGAGCATACTAGTGGCAAAACAATAACCCTTTATTCCATGCAATTTTTAAAGCTAAGTGTAACTAAAGAAACAAATTTTATAGCCTTGACCAATTTCTAGTTGGACTTTCATATACCCAAATTTTTCCAGCATCAGTAGAATCTCGTTCTTCATGCAATTGTACTCGAGCAGGGCCTTTCTTAGGAGCAACTTGGTCTACTAATATAGGTTGATAATGCAAAGGTATTTTTTATTTTGACCCTTCATATGCCCCATATCAAGCACCCAAGTAGCTAGCTCCTTAACCACCTTTTATTTTTAGTGACAAGGTCTCTCCTGGAACAGTTCCTCTTGCATCTTACCAAGTTCATGTTGCACTACAAGTAGAGTTTGGTTATGAAACATACACACATTGAAGAATCAACTCTAGATTGAGCCTGTGAACCCCCTGGTGAGCCAAGACTTCCCCTTCCTCTCCTACATCTAGCTTGTTTTCTGGTCAGCAACAACGAGAGAAAGAAATGGAAATATTGAGAAGGCCAGGGAGATTGGGAACACAGGTAGCAAAGCCAAGAAAGGGTGTCAAAGTCTTGAAACTAAAATAGGGAATTTACAAATTCATTGCAAGAGCTAGATCCAAATTTTTCATGCCTCGAAAAGGAGGGAGGAAATAGCAGAGGTTTTCAATTAGGATGATCTCAAGGAGAGGCCAACTACAAAAACAATCTAGAGCCAAATATGGAAAAATACAAATCAAAAGCAACACCGTCAATAATCCAAGTACTTGGAGATCGAGTACCCTAAAATTAAGGGGATCACAAGTGCATGGAAAGTCTCATATTAAAAGGAGATGCCTCAAAAATGTTGATACATAAGTGATCGATCACTCACAAGGAATGTACAATAGATCTAAGATTGTGTTATGTTCATGGTTAGGGATAGTAGGGAAAATTTCACTAGCCAATTAAGAAGATGAAGAAGTCATAATCTATATGAAAAAATAAGAGATAACTTGTAGAATGAAATCTCATGATCGTTCTAGGGGTTGGATTAGAAGTTATCGTAAGCAATTTTGTAACTGCTATCTGTAAATGAGTATTAGGAAGTTGGAAAAACTCGTTTATTATACATTGTAACATTCTTCACATAAATAAAGTTAAGGAAATTGCTTTGGATGTCACCTATACTTGTGTATTGTGGTTTCTTTACATGGATTAATGACATGTTCCTCATGCACTATAATTTCTTTACTTGGATGAATATGTGTGGCGGTTGCTTTACTTGTGTATTGTAGTTTCTTTACTTGGATGAATGTTATTTTCCTTACTTTTCTTTGTGTTGGCTAAATATTATTAGATGGTTTAGGGTTGTAGTTGGTCATGTGCCTATTGTTGGGTGAATTTATTTGTGTTGAAATTATTTTTGCATCTAAGTTATTGTAACTTGAAACAATGCTATGGGAAAACATTAAGCGAAAATTCATAGTTTGGTTATAGTTAACACAAGTTGGTCAAACCATTGTGACTAAAACAAGGCAGTGCCACACAACCATGAACAAAATAATAATAATAAAAAAAATAGGACAAAACTCTTAAATTTGTAACATTGAGATTTTAGATTTCGCACAGTAATTTCTTCACCTTTTTTTGGAGTCACGATGCCAAACTTGTACTTCACATTTGGAAAACATGCAAAAACTATTTGTTAGCATAAAAAACCAAAGCACATTTGATTTGGTAAACTATTAGCTAATTAATAAGGAGCGCAAGAAAATTTTCATTCTACATAATGAACATGAGATATTATATGCAATGGTGTTAAGTCGTCGAATAACAATAACATGATGCTTTTGAAACAAAATCTACTTGATCATACTTCAATTTGTGGCATATAGGCTAGTCAAAGCAACACTCCCTAAGCCTATGAGATAAGTACCTTGAGTGAAGCATTAGTAGGGATGTGTATCGTGTTAACTTGAATGAGAATATTCGCCAGCTACCCAAGGAATGGATGAAGTATGAAAAATTAGTTCGCAATCGTTCCAATTAACACTTGCACTTCACCTAGCAAAGAATAGAATAGAATATTTTAATCACATCCATGAGGTCAAGCAGCCTATGGGGCCCACGAGTAGCCAATAAAAAAAGTCTTTCACAACCCAATATGTCGCACCTAAATCTATTGTTCCTTTCACATCTTGGATATTTTACTATGTATCTTGACCAAGGAATCTGCCACTTTTATTGTATTCTCTTCTTCAAACAAATTACTCAAGTTGTTCACTTTTAGCATCTCTTGTAAGCTAAACATTCCATGATGTAATTTCATTCTATCTCTACAACTTCTTAAGTGCAATAACTATGCCTTATGTCTACCCACTCCTCTTTAGGTATCATCCATCTTTCGGTTTCACTTATAATTTGATGTGGACTACTTCTTATCTAAGTGATTAAAATTTTTGTTTTCCATTTTATTTCTATTCCTATGTAGATATTTTGTGTATGGTTATACCTAGGATTGAAATTTTTGATATAGTATGTCTTTTCCTCCCAGGAAACCCTTTCCACATGATTTCTTTAATTTTTTCTTGAATATACTTTTTTATTTTCCCTTTATTATTTAGACATTAACTTATGTTAATACCCAACTTTTTCATCCTTTGATGTTTTATTTCATCCACGTGTTCTTAATTATATCTAATTTGTATCCAGTTTCCATTTTTGGTTAGTGGTAAGTCTCCATGTTATCTAATATTCTTACATAACTATTGGAACATAGTTGATGCTTCAATAGCGAAAGCCTTGACTTCTGTCGAGACAATATCATATGGAATAGTTGATTTAATCTTGAGGATATTTGTGATTAATTTATTTATTTTTGTTATTTTTTCCATGATACTAGAGTCTAGGTTAGAATCTTACAATCACTTATGATACCAATCCAAGTATCACAAAAAACTACTTAGCATAGCAGAACAATAAATAGCAGTAAACCAACATGTGCACAAATATACACAACTTTTAAAAAAAAAAAATTCCCAACTTTGTTATATTAACAAAATGATAATACAATGATCTAGGGCTCTCGTACCAGGGATAATGGCCCTTATTCATCCACTAATACAAATACTACAACTAGGACTTGGTGTCAACCACTATGACAACCAAACTGAATAAAAAAACTACATTGATCCTCTGGATGATGTAGCACACTCTCTCAGCTCCTCTCGATCATACCCTGAACATATTTTCCTAGTCCTTCGACTCTCGGTCTGTAGCAACATCTCTGCCTCTATCAATGAACCAACTCCATTAGGTCACTTAACATGCATCCAATTGATCTCTATTTTATTGTTATTCCTTTAGTGACAGCCCCACCCAAGATTTTGATATGAGCCACATTGTAAAAGGAAGTAAATATTTTGTAATATTGGAAATAACATAAAAGAAATGGGATTGAGTCATGGGACACAAATTCCAGATTTGGGGATGGATAATTGTTGCTAGAGATGTTATGGTTTCTTGTGCAAAGAACAAACTTGAATTTCTGGACAACCATTAAAGGCTAATTGGTGCATGAAGTAAAGGGACTCATTCCTGAAATTAAATGGGTTGAGGAAAGTACTCTGGACCATGCTTGCTTGAGAAAATATAGCAAGCAAAAGAAGGACAGAATTTATGAATGGTTACAATAGCAAGGACGCAACATTAATGGAGAGGCAGGAACATTGACCCAAAAATAAAAGGGAGATATTCAGAGAAGAATGTGAATAGAGAAGGACAGCACATTCGTAGGGAGAAGAGGAAGAGCATTTGAAGCAAGGAAGAGTATTACAAAGTGGGGAAATCAAAGGTTGTTTAAGGATTTGGGAATCAGATCGAGGGAGGATGAGAAGCGAACCAGTGATAGCAACTCCCAACAAGCAGCGATGAAGAGAAGATAAGAGAATAGAAGGGGATCGATTATATGTCCTTGGAGGTTGTGGGTTGATTGCTAGTCTCTAGAGCCCTGTAATAGCTTGGGTTCCCTGGAGGTTGTGTGTTGAGATGAGAGATATCTGGAACCCTGTATGAGGATTCTGAGTTGTGTGTGGGTTCTGAGACCCTTTGTATTAATTTACAATTTATAATAAAAACCATCTGTTGGCCAAATTCGGTCAATGTATACATAGGGGTAATTTTTTACAAATTGTTGTGTCGACAAGCGAGCAGTATGAAATATATCAAGGGAATGAACCGAGGGGTCATTCATGCTCTATTCTAGTACTTCCATGGGAATTAGTCTTGCTTGTGCAGAATCCTCCATTCCTTCCACATGGACTTTGAAAATAAGGACTACAGGTCCCTGCCAATAGCTAAATGCTCTGAATACCCATGAGTAGTCTCGATGAGTTGCTGAGAGAGTTCGTGAGGACTCTCGGAAAATTTTCGCGTAGCGGCAGAGGTGGAATCCTCCTGAAATATTTCATTAGGCTTATAATAGATAAGAGATGAAAGATCGCCTACGCCACCATGCGAGGAATTCCCTACCCGAAGGCAGGAAAGGCCTGCGAGGTAGAAACACCTCAATGTAGCTATCACTCAAGCTCAGAAGGGGTAACATCGTGGAACGTCTTAGTATGAATTTGACAGAGTGGTGAGGTATTGATGTAGATATAGAATCCAAATGGACCTTTGAGACCGAGTTGCAGTTGAGAGGACTTTCTAAAGGAAGTTCGCACATTAGTAGATCTAGTCTCTGGGGAGAGTGCAGAGATATCCACTTAAGGGTTTGCATGGTGTATAGCCCAAGTCCCTTCACCAATCCATCATCGAATGATAAGGAAAGGGTGTTCATTGTGGCATTAAGGGATGAAACCTCTAACTTAAGGGAAGGATTAGATAAGGCTCATCCTCTTGCAGCTCGGAACCATGGGCGGGAAATCCCTTGATTGGAGCGGTCAGATTATCCTCTTGTGTGATTGGACATTTGACGTGGATTATATGTGGGGCCCATGCAGCCAAGAAGATAATCCAGTGTTCAGATGACAGATCAATGTTTGGATTATAGCATAAATAAATCGATGTCGACCCCGACTTAGTCGAAGTTCGGGAGGTTGGGTCATGTTCTGATGGAAGGAAGTGCGAGTGATAAGCCAAATCAACAGGGTTGAGAGCCGGGGGTCAGGCGGTCCGAGGGTGGCCAAGTTATGAACTCCAGGAGGAGCTGACGCCAATTAGGTCAGAGGTTGGGAGGTCGGGAGGTCGGGTCATATGATGGTGGACAAGTTTGCAGTTGTCGTGTTGACCCCGACTAGGTCGAATGTCAGGAAGTTGAGGGTCGGGGTGTAAGGCGATGTTGTGAAGTAGGGTCATGCTCTGACCCGACCATCTGTTCACCTATTGTTGGTACGAGCTCGTGGTGAACCTCCACGTGGAACTATAAGTTGGGTGACCGTCATAGCCTATGTGAGGAAATATGGAGAAGTGAATGGAAGAAATAGAAAAAAAAAAAAAAAGGAACTAAGAGGGGGGGGGGAGGCTCTCCTAATCCCGTCTCCATGACCGGATAATGGGGACCAGATTCACCAGTAACTTCTCTCCTTCCTTGGTAATGTAAGGGGGTATGTTACAGAGTGGTATCAGAGCTATCCAAGTTAAAATCTAGACAGGATGGGCTTCATCGCATGCGAGCAATAAGAAAAAAAGGGGGAAGGAGAATTTTTTACTAAGTAACTCGCTAATGTTAAAATTTGAATAAACTTATTGGTTTGAAATTAACGAAATTTTTTAGAGAATAATATCGTATTCATGTCGTTTATTTTGGTGGTCATAGGTCCTAGATATGTTGATTATCATGAAATAACGATTGATGGATATGATTTATAAATACGTTGGCTTGCTAACATGATTGTTTAGTCACTACAAAAGGCTCCATGGTAAATCATGACCCTAAGATTGGATTATCTATTTTTTAAATTTTATAACAATGTGTGATTGACAACACATCACAAGCATCATTACACAAAAAAATTTACGGTGATGAGGATTGGAATGGTTGAATATAGTTTTGATCAATCGCAACATGGAATTGAAGGGATCAGAACTACAGTTAGGACGAGAGATCAGTTGGCTAAGAGGGTGGGAGTCATTCCCAAAACTAGATGGACACCTTGAAAAGCCTAAGGGATGAGGTGAGAAGCTTTAAGGTCGATAATGAGATGCTAGTAAGAGACCAAGAAAGGAAAGCAGAGACCAATGCAGTCATGCTGCATAGTCTCTCATATTGGGAGAAGCAAAAAAAAATTGAGAGGAGGGAAATTCATAGAGACCAAAAAAACCTTCAAGAAATAGAAGAAAACACCAATAGAGCATATGGTGGTAGGTCCAGGAAAAGGCATAGGAAACGGAGTGAGGACGTTGTGCCAGGAGAAGACTCTTTAAGCACTCCAAGAGGAGGTACTAGCATATAGGTGCAGTACACCAACAGACCATCTAAAGTGGTTTCCTGGAGGCATCACCATTCTAAACATCACCATTATTCAGTAAAAAAGGATAGGGAAAAGGAGCATGTACCTGAAGAGTTTAAGAAGTGAAATCCACCTGCATTTGATAGGGATATGAAGAAGGAAGAGGATGTTGGGTATGTGTTATATTTTTGGTCCTTAATTTCCGGTGGGTAGTCTGCGCCCATGGTTTTGTGCATGGTTTTGCACATGGTTTTGGGGTACGATGGTTTTCGGCCCCTGGTATTTTTTGTAGATCCGGTCAAGGGAACTACGGTTATGTTCTAATCAGGGAGTTGTGGATTTTGGTTTATGTTAATACTTCGGCATTTATATATATGTGTTGTAACACTAAAGAATATAATGAAAATCAAGCTAGTACGTCAGATTTGGGATCGGGTAAAATCTCTTTGTGTTTATATTTTTATGTTTTATGCTCTCACTATTGTTTATTTTCTGTTATAAGATTCGTGTGTAGATAATTTATGTTCAGGGTTAAAACCTACATTTGGTATCAGAGTTGTTTCAGCTTCAAGGGGATGCCTTTGCTGCTGAGGGTTTTTTGCTCGAGCCTGAGGTAGACCCTGTTCAGTGGCAGATCTGCGGAATCGATTCTTGCGGTGAAAGAAGATGGCGAGCAGCGGAAAGATAGAGACCGAAAAATTTAATGGTCATATTTTGGAGTTGTGGAAGCTCAAGATGGAGGATCTGCTGGTGGATAAAGATCAGTGGATCTCGGTAGATCCAGGTACTAAACCAACGGCAATGTCAGATGAATACTAGAAGAAGCTGGATCGGAAGGCAAAGAGCACAATACGATTGTGTGTCTCAGATTCAGTATTGTTGAATGTATCTGGGGAAGCTACGGCGAAGAATTTGTGGGAAAAACTTGGGACTTTGTACCAATCTAAGTCTCTAGTGAATAAGTTGTTCCTGCGGAAAAAGCTGTATAACACGAGGATGAAGGATTGGAGACACCCGGTGACGAACATACGAACGCCTTGATCTTTGTAGTAGAATTGAGTGTCATACGGTGATATTAAAATCTCGAGATGAAGATCGTGTCAGTTTGTTGTGTTCTCTACTGATTCATGGGACAGTGGTTATTGCAATAGGTAGCAATACAGAGTACCTTTGAATTTTGATGACATTGTCGGACATTGCCTTCTCGGAGGAAATGAGACGGAGAAATATGGAGGGTCGGAATGGAGATGTCTTATCTGTACGAGGAAGGTCCCAAAATAGAAACAAGAATAATTTTTCGAGTGGGAGATCTAAATCTAGAGGAGATCTAAATCTCTGGAAATTTTAAAGGTGTCTTTGGAAATGCGAAAAGGAAGGGCACTACAAAAAGGACTATGAGATCTAAGCTCTGAGAAAGGAAGGGATCGTGATGCTCATACTGAGAGGAAAAAACCACCTCGGATGAAGGTGGGGATGTGTATTTAGCTTCTTCTTCAAATACATGTAGATCATGAGTCATGGTTGATTTACTCAGGTGCATCCTTTCACTTCACTCCCCATAGGGAGTGGTTCTACGAGTATGAGAAATATGATGGTGGTGATTTCTTCCTAGGCGATGATAGGAAGGCTAGAATATTTGAACGTGGAAAGGTCAAGTTGAAGCTGTAAGGTGGAAGGATTAGAACACTTCTTGGTGTTCTTCATATTCCTGCATTGGCCATAAATATAATTTCTGTAAGCAAGATGGATGATGCAGGTGTAAAAATAGTGTTCGAGAAATATGCCTGCAAGATGGTTCGGTGAGCACTGGTATTAATGCAGGGAGTTCGGACTGGAACTCTGTAAAATTTACAAGGCAAGACTGTTATTGATGGGTGTAACATTTATGTGGTTCCTGAAAGTGGAGTGGAAAGCCTAGCTATCTCTGGAGAAAAGACCATGTTATGGCATGAAAGGCTTGGACATACTGGAGAGAAGGGCCTTCGGATACTGCATAGAAATGGTATGGTAGAAGGTATGTCTAATTTCTCTCTGGATTTCGATTTCTGTCAACATTGTGTATATGGGAAGCAGAATCAGGTGAGTTATCCATACATTTGCTTTAAGAGGCGAACAAGATATTAGAACTTATTGCCATGATGATGTGTTTGGACTGTGTCAGTTCCATCAGCGGGAAAGTTTGTGTACTTCTTATGTTTCATTTATAGATGAATTCTCAAGGAATACATGGATATATTTCTTGAGGAATAAATCTGAAGTCTTTGACAAATTTAAAGAATTTAAGGCTCTGGTGGAAAACCAGACAGAGAAGAAGATAAAGATGCTGAGGACAGATAATGGTGGGGAGTTCTGCAAGAAGGAATTTGAAGAGTTCTGTAAGAAGTGTGGTATAGCACGACAGAAGACTACTCCATACACACCGCAGCAAAATGGAGTTGCAAAAAGAATGAACAGAACACTGATGGAAAAGGCAAGAAGCATGCTCAGTGGTACCGGGTTAGGACAAGAATTCTGGGCAGAGGCAGTGGAGACTGCATGCTATCTGGTTAACAGATCACCTTCATCAGTGTTGGAGGATAAGACTCCACATAAGGTATGGACTGGTAAGAAACCCTCTCTTTCACATCTAAGGGTATTTGGATGTGATGCATATGTACATGTTCCAAAGGATAAAAGGACCAAGTTGGATAATAAATCTGAAAGGTACATCTTTATTGGGTATAAGGATGGTTTAAAAGGTTACAAGCTTTGGAACCCGAAAACAAGGAAGGTTGTGTACAGCCGAGATGTGGTGTTTAGAGAGGTGAAATATGTTGTTAAACATGAAATCATACCAAAGGAACCGATGTTGTTAAACATGAAATCATACCAAAGGAACCTGAGAAGATAGAGTTTGAGCTAAAGGAGTATGAATCAGACTCTACAACAAAAGAAGATTCGGAAGAGGAAAAGCCACAAACTCCAGCTTTGAGAAGATCAATTCGAGAAAGAAGGCAACCAGAAAGGTATAGTCCATCTGCTTTCTGTTTAGGTTTTGCCTTAACTATAACTAATGATGATCCCAGAATTGTCAGGGAGGCAGTAGATTCAGAGGATGGAAAACTCTGGAAGGAGGCCATAGTTGATGAAATGGCATCCTTGCATAAAAATGAGGCATGGGATCTAGTGGAGTTGCCGGCTGGAAGGAAGCCCATCGGGAGAAAATGGGTGTTTAAGAAGAAGATGAATGTAGAAGGCAAGGTGGAGAAATACAAAGCTCGGTTGGTAGCAAAAGGTTATTCCCAGGTGCCGGAAATTGATTTTGGTGATATTTTTTCTCCTGTTGCCAAAGTTACTTCTATTAGATTACTTTTATCTGTTGCTGCTGCATTTGATTTTGAGATAGAACAGATGGATGTGAAGACAACATTTCTTCACGGGGATCTAGAAGAGGAGATCTACATGAAGCAACCTGAAGGCTTTATGGTGAAGGGTAAGAAAGAACTAGTATGCGGGTTGAAGAAGTCTCTGTATGGGTTAAAACAGTCACCAAGGATGTGGTATCAGAAATTTGATACCTATATATGGGGACTTGGCTTCACCAGAAGCAAGGAGGATCACTGTGTTTATTTTAATTAATTGGTGACCGTGTTATTTATTTGTTCTTGTATGTGGACGATATGTTGTTGATTGGAAATGACAAAGAAATTATCCAAGATTTGAAGACCCGACTATTCTCCAAATTCGACATCAAGGATCTTCGTGCTGCAAACTATATTTTGGGCATGGAAATTAAGAGAGATCGGGCAAAGAGGACGCTCTGGTTAAACCAGAGGAATTATGTCGAAACTATATTGCAGAGGTTCAATATTCAGGATAGTAAACCAGTGAATGTTTCTATTCCTGTAGGTGTAAAGTTGTCTGCTGAACAGTGTCCCAAGACACAAGAAGAAGAGGAGTATATGTCCCGTGTTCCATATGCAAGTGCAGTGGGTAGCCTGATGTATGCAATGGTCTGTACTAGACCAGACATTGCACATGTAGTGGGAGTATTGAGCAGGTTTATGTCAAATCCAGGGAAGGAGCATTGGACAGCAGTGAAGTGGGTTTTCAAATATTTACGTGGCACTAGTGATTATGGCTTGTGCTACCAAGGAAGACCAGGATTGGAAAGAATGTTGGACATTCGTGGTTTTGTTGATGTAGACTGGGCTGGAGATCTGGACCAAAGAAGATCTACAATTTGGTATGTGTTTAGCCTATTTGGAGGCGCAGTCAGTTGGATGAGTAAAAGACAGTCTATAGTGGCTCTTTCAACTACAGAGGCAGAATACATAGTAGCCACTCATGCAAGCAAGGAAGCAATTTGGTTGCAGAGATTGTGTTCAAGTATGGGATTTGGTCTGACAAGCTATAAGGATAGACTGTGATAACCAAAGCGCAATTTTCTTGGCTAAGAACCCTGCTTATCATTCAAAGACAAAGCACATTGATGTTCAATATCACTTTGTTAGAGATATGGTTGAGGCTAAAATGGTGTTGCTGGTAAAGGTGGACACTTTGAAGAATGTTGTAGATGCATTGAAAAAGTTTGTGAGCACTCAGAAGTTCTCTTGGTGTAGAGAAACAATGGGTGTTGAAGAATTGGGCCAATGACTAAGCTCTCTTGTGGCCCCCTGTGGAGAGAAAACAACAAGTGGGAGAATGTTGGGTATGTGTTATATTCTTTCCACGACTAAGCACGCGCGGGGGGGTAAGAGGGGGGGTGATGGCCCCCCCTTTGCGTTGGGTGCAATGAGGGGGTCACAGGGGGGGCGGGAGCCCCCCCTGTCGGGGTCCGGGGCAGTGCCCCGGCGAAAATTTTTGGTCCTTAATTTCTGGTGGGTAGTCCGCGCCCATGGTTTTGTGCATGGTTTTGCACATGGTTTTGGGGTACGATGGTTTTTGGCCCCTGGTATTTTTTGTAGATCCGTTCAAGGGAACTACGGTTATGTTCTAATCCAAGGTTAATGGATTGGGGTTTATGTATGCTTTGGCATGTATATAAATGTGTTGTAACACTAAAAGGAATATAATGAAAAATCATGCTGGTCGTCCCGATTTGGGATCCAGGGGAAAATCTATGTGTTTATCTGTTTTATGTTTTATCCTCTTTCTATTGTTTATTTTCTGTTATAAGATTCGTGTGTAGATAATTTATGTTCAGGGTTAAAACCTACAGAGGATGCAGAAGCATGGTTGCTGGGAATGAAGAAATTTTCCAGATTACATGATTATTCTGAGAATATGAAAACTAGGATTCCCACGTACAGCTTGAAAGGGAAACCCGATATATGGTGGGAAGACCTAAAGAATGTTAGAGCCACTACTGAGAAGGAGTTGACATGGGGAGAGTTTGAAGAACTCTTCAGAGAACAATATATGTCAGAGCAGTACTATGATAGAAAAACAAATGAGTTTTAAGAACTCAAAATGGTTCAGTTGACCAGTGATGAGTATGTTACCAAATTCTTGGAAATGTTGAGGTATGTACCATATCTCAAGGATGAGAAAGCTACTATTCAGAGTTTTATCAATGAGTTTCCTATGGAATTCATAGATAAAATTGAATTGTTGGAACCTCAAACTTTGAAGGAAGCTATCAAGAAATTAGGATATTGCTATGAACAAGAAAAACATGGACCTGAGATTAGGATAAATTGGAAGGAAAAGAGAAATGTTAGACATAATATTTGGCCCAAGAAAAACCCAGGCAGGAGGGAATTAAGGCACCCAGCTCGGACTCGAAAGTTTCAGCAAAAGCCCAATGTTTCTAACAAGAAATATATGCAACAGTGACAGCACAACCCAGATTTGAGGGCTGAGAACCACTCAAGTTTTGGACCTATGGTAGGGACCACATGAGGATATATTTCCCATGTCAGCAGAATGTTAGACCAAATATGTACAATGCCCAAGAGGCAAGTACAGTGGGTGAAGTGGCCCGGATTATGCCTAAAGTTTATGCAGCAGTGTAGAATCGCCTGTTGAAATTTGGTTACCGGAGGACAGGTGGTTCCCTAAGGCTTTGATCTTTGGCCTAGGGAAAAGTGTCCAAAAGAATTTAATTTTTCTCCTAAAGTGACTTTATAAAGTTATAAAGTCAAATCTAATTTAAAAGTGACTTTAAGTGATAAAGTTACTAAAGTCTAATTTTAAAATGACTTTAATAAAGCCAATGTAAAATTAGAAAGGAAAAGTGACTTTGGAAATAAATGACTAAGTGGGTCTTTATTAAAGTGGGGTGAATTAAAAAATAGAAAGTGAGATTTAAATGAGCATTTAATCTCAGCCCTAGATCTCAATCTATTTCAGCCATTGGATTTAGGGATTCCCCAAAAGTCACTTAGGGTTAGGTTAAAGGAGGAAAAGGAGGAAAAGGTCATTCATTCTTTCATGAGCAGATTGAGAAAGGAAGAGAAGAAGAGCAAGGGATATTTCTGAGAAGAGAGGAGAAAGAGGGCAGCTGATAGAGACTTCAGCAAAATCCGTACAGCAGCAAAGAGGCACGGTTTCCAAGGCAAAAATCCGTACAGCAAGTGTTGGGCAAATTTTTCGAGGGAGAGAGGCACAATAAACGAGGAAGACCGTACAGCAAGTTCAGCATTTAATTCTGGGCAGATTATGGGCACGGATATCGAGGAGAGAGAGACTGCTGCTTGGTGGTACGGATTTCTAGAAATCTGTACAGTAGCCATACAATCAGTTTCAGCACAGATTTCGAGGCAAAGGAGCACAGATTTCGAGGAGAAGAAGTTGTTGGGTTTTCCATACAGTCCGTATAGCAGTACGGCCGTACAGCTGAGCACAAAAATCGAGAAGCTCATTTCAGCATTTAATGTTGTCATAAAAGCTGTAAAATTTATGTTTTGGGTTTTTACTGTTTTGTACATTTTCCGAGGCAGAGTGAATGCACGGAAATCGAGATAAGTATAGTTGTTTAGTTGCTGAAATTTTTGATGTAATTTCTACCTCACTGTAAAAGCATTTTTTCAGAAATAAGAAGGAGCTCTCAAACTGGTTTTCCCCAAGAGTTGTAGGGGGTTTTTCCAGGGTCACCTTGACCAAAAATCTCTGTGTTAAAATGTGTTGAATGGCTGTTCTGAGCTTGCTGATTTTTATTTCTGCATTTTCCAGCATTCTGTAAATTTTCCAGAATTTGTGTTTTCAGCAAAAAATTATTTTTCTGTTGTTGAATGTAAGGATATGGGAAAGGGAATTTAACTAAAAGTGGAAATAAGGTGAAAATGAAAACCGGGGTGGGAAACAAGAAATTTCTACATTGTATCAGAGCTTGGGTGTTGAAAGTGCAGTTTGGGACAGCAAAAAGAAAAATACAGTCTGCTGATTTTTCACTTAGAAAATTCCAGCAAGCTGATTTTTCACACACACAAAATTTTTATCTTTACTACAGCAGTGCTATTTTTCAGTTTTTAGGACAGCATCTATAGGTTCAGGTGCAGGCAGGAGGACAACAGACAGACAGTCAGGAGTTCAGGCTCCTGATGATGATGAGGAGGAGGAGTTTCATTCTCCAGTGGGAGAAGTGTGCTCAGGGAAGAGGAAGCCCAAGTGGCTTCAGGACACCTTGAGAGATGCCACATCTGTTGCTGAGCCTAAGAGGCCGGTCAGAGAGAGCAGACCACCTGAGAGGTTTTGTAGCTATATGGCAATGGCTACCAGCATCCTTGACTCTGAGCCTTCTAGCTATGAGGAGGCAGCTAGCCAGCAGGTCTGGAGAGAGGCCATGCAAGAGGAGTATTCTTCTATCATGAAGAATGATGTTTGGGAGGTGGTGCCAAGGCCTGAGGGCAAATCCGTGGTTACTTCCAGATGGCTTTACAAGGTAAAGCATGCTGCAGATGGCAACATTGAGAAATTCAAAGCGAGTTTTGTGGCTAGAGGGTTCTCCCAGGTAGAGGGAGTTGATTATGAGGAGACCTTCACTTCTGTGGCTCGATATACTTCGATCTGCTCCATTATATCAATAGCAGCAGAGATGGGTTGGAAGATCCACCAGATGGATGGGAAGACCGCATTTCTCAATGGCTTCATACAGGAGGAGGTGTACATTGAGCATCCACAGGGCTTTAAGGTGCATGGGAAGGAGTCCCATGTGTGCAAAATAAAGAAGGCCCTTTATGGCCTGAAGCAAGCTCCCAGAGCTTAGTACTCCAGGATAGATACATACTTGCAGGAGATGGGTTTCACAAAGAGTGAGGCAGATCCGAACCTTTACTATATTGTGATAGGTGAGGAGCCTCTCATTCTGGTGTTGTATGTGGATGCTTTGGTCATTACAGGTGCAGAGAGACTCATAGAGCACTGCAAGAGAGATCTTGCGGTGGAGTTTGAGATGAAGGACATTGGCTTGATGCATTAGTTTTTGGGTTTGGAGGTGTGACAGGAGGAGGGGAATTTCTTCCTGGAGCAAGGGAAGTATATTGTGGACATCCTTGGCAGATTCCACATGGAGGATTGTAGACCCATGTCGACACCGATGATCACCAACTGGAAGAAGATTCATGCTTCGGATTCCGAGTTGGTGGATCCCACATTGTACAGACAGCTGATTGGTTCCTTGATGTATTTGGTCAACACTAGACCGTATATTTGTTTTCGTTACCAACACGATGAGTCGCCTTATGTGTGAGCCTAGGAAGGTTCATCGGGTGGCTGCAAAAACATTTTTGCGCATTTCACAGGGATGCTGGATTATGGTCCTGACTATGCAGCGCGGGATGCGTTGAGATTGAAAGTTACACTCCATCTCTGACCAGAAGAAGCCTGAATAGGAAGAGCACTGTAGTGTTATTGGGTTGTCTGGCAGCAAATGGTCTGCCTCAAAGCGTTAGCCGTTAGCATTGAGTTCAGCGGAAGCAGAGTATATGGCATCCAGTCTAGCTAGTTGTGAGGCCATCTAACTTCGCAAGATGTTGTTTGGCTTATTTGGTCAGCCGCTGAGACCTTCAATGATTTACTGTGATAATCAGAGTTGCATTAAACTCACGAAGAATCCAGTATTTCATGACAGGTCAAAGCATATCGGGATCAAATATCATTTCCTCAGAGACTATGTTCAGAAGGGAGCCGTGAAGCTTGAGTATATTCCCACTGATGAGCAGGTTGCAGATATTCTTACCAAAGCCTTACCACGGGGCAAGCATGTCTATTTCAGAGACAAGATGGGTGTGGTGAGGAACACCTTCCTCGGTAAGAGGGAGTGTTGAAATTTGGTTACCAGAGGACAGGTGGTTCCCTAAGGCTTCGATCTTTGGCCTAGGGAAAAGTGTCCAAAAGAATTTAATTTTTCTCCTAAAGTGACTTTATAATTTTTATAAAGTCAAATCTAATTTAAAAGTGACTTTATGTGATAAAGTTACTAAAGTCTAATTTTAAAGTGATTTTAATAAAGTCAATGTAAAATTAGAAAGGAAAAGTGACTTTGGAAATAAATGACTAAGTGGGTCTTTATTAAAGTGGGGTGAATTAAAAAATATAAAGTGAGATTTAAATGAGCATTTAATCTCAGCCCTAGATCTCAATCTATTTCATCCATTGGATTTAGGGATTCCCCAAAAGTCACTTAGGGTTAGGTTAAAGGAGGAAAAGGAGGAAAAGGTCATTCATTCTTTCATGAGCAGATTGAGAGAGGAAGAGAAGGAGAGCAAGGGAGATTTCTGAGTAGAGAGGAGAAAAAGGGCAGCTGATAGAAACTTCAGCAAAATCCATACATCAACAAAGAGGCACGGTTTCCAAGGCAGAAATCCGTATAGCAAGTGTTGGGCACATTTTTCGAGGGAGAGAGGCACAGTAAACGAGGAAGACCGTACAGCAAGTTCAGCATTTAATTCTGGGCAGATTTTGGGCACGAATATCGAGGAGAGAGACTGCTGCTTGGTGGTACGGATTTCTAGAAATCCGTACAATAGCCGTACAGTCAGTTTCAGCACAGATTTCAAGGCAAAGGAGCACAGATTTCGAGGAGAAGAAGTTGTTGGGTTTTCCGTACATTCCATACAGCAGTACGGCCATACAGCTGAGCACAAAAATCGAGAAGCTCATTTCAGCATTTAATGCTGTCATAAAAACTGTAAAATTTCTATTTTGGGTTTTTACTATTTTGTACGTTTTCCAAGGCGGAGTGAATGCACGGAAATCAAGATAAGTACAGTTGTTTAGTTGCTGAAATTTTTGATGTAATTTCTGCCTCACTGTAAAAGCATTTTTTCAGAAATAAGAAGGAGCTCTCAAACTGGTTTTCCCCAAGAGTTGTAGGGGGTTTTTCTAGGGTCACCTTAACCAAAAATCTCTGTGTTAAAATGTGTTGAATGGCTGTTTTGAGCTTGCTGATTTTTATTTCTGCATTTTCCAGCATTCTGTAAATTTTCCAGAATTTGTGTTTTCAGCAAAAAATTATTTTTCTATTGTTGAATGTAAGGATATGGGAAAGGGCATTTAACTAAAAGGGGAAATAAGGTGAAACTGAAAACTGGGGTGGGAAATAAGAAATTTCTACATCGCCAAGCATATCACCAAGAATCAATTATTGAAATGGAATGTATGCTACAACAGCAATTCATTTCCATTTGGATTAATCTAGGTTCCAACTATAGTTATATCATTCCATAACTTGTGGAGAAGTGTGGATTGGGAATGGAGTTGCATCAATAACCCTAGCAGGTTCAATTGGAAACAGGCACACAGAGAAAAATTAGCCATTGGGTAAGGTCATGTGCAATTGAGCTCAGTGGCATGGACACGGTAGCCCACTTGAACATGTTACCAATGGGTGGGTATCACTTATTATTGGCCATGGATTGGTTGTACTTACACCAGACCAAGGTAGATTGTTATGATAAATAAATACAGTGTTGGGATGAGCAAGGAATAAATCGAATGTTGCAAGGCAAGAGGAAACCTATATCAGTGAGGTTGACCACTGCCATGCAATCCAAACAGAGCAGCAGGAAAATGTGCACGTTGTTTGCAGTACAATTTTTCCAGATCGAGGGATTTGGTAGGAGATAAAATGACGAGGATGAATTAATTAAAAAGTACCATGTTTTGCAAAAGTCTGCAATTTTTTTCGAGTGGATTTTCCTGGATTACCACCTCACAGGGAGATACATTTCTCTTTTGAACTGCTACCAGGAGCATCACCAGCATCCAAGGCTCCATATAGAATGAGAATGCCAGAATTGGTTGAGATCAAATTAGAGCTGAAGGATATGCTCAAAAAGGGTTACATAAGGCCAAGTGTGTCTCCTTGGGGAGCACCAGTATTGTTTGTAAAGAAGAAAAGGAAAGCAAGGTTATTGATGTCTTGAGCAGGAGAATCCAAGTAAATCACTTGGCAGTGGTAATTTGGTATGCAACAGATCTGAAAGAAAGAATCAAAAAATTTGGACAACTAGATGAAAAGTGCCAGTAGCTGAAAGAAAGGTTGCAGCAAGGAGGTGAGGATGAAGGATCACATCTGACTGAGGATAGCTTAGTCAGGTTTAAAGGTAGAATTTATGTGCCTAACAATGTTGAAATAAAAAGGTTAATAATGAAGGAATTCAATTTTAACCCTTACTCATGCCGCTCAGGGTATCAAAATACCCTCACCGTCATCAAGACGTATTATTACTGGCCAAATATGAAGAAAGAAGTGGCAAACTTCGTAGCAAGTTGCATGGAATTCCAGCAGGTAAAGGCTTAATGTAAACACCCGGCATGATTATTGCATCCTATTCCTATCCCAGAATGCAAGTGGGAAGTAGTCTCTATGGATTTCATCACGGGATTTCCAAGAACAGATAAACAGTGTGATGTAGTCATGGTAGTGGTGAAAAACTCAGCAAGGTACCTCATTTTGTAGCAGTCAAATCCACCAATTACGCTAGTGATATAGCACAAATATTCATAAAATGGATTGTGAGACTGCATGGCATCCCCAAGAATATTGTATTAGATAGAGATGCCAATTTTACTTCCAAGTTTTTGAAGGAACTTTTCGCAGGATGGGGAACGAAATTAGCATTTAGCACCGCCTATTATCCACAAACAGATGGGAAAACAAAGAGGATTAATCGGAGCCTCGAGGACATGTTAAGGATGTATGTGATGCATCAGCCCAAGAAGTGGGAATAATATATTCCACTTGTGGAGTTTTCATATGGTAATGGACACCAATATTCCATAAGTATGACATCATCCCAACAAGTGGGAAGAATATATTCCACTTGTGAATTTTTCATATAGTAATGGACACCAATATTCCATAAGTATGACCCCCTTTGAAGCATTGTATGGCAGGAAATGAAATGCTCCTATTAGTTGGAGTGACCCAGTTAACAGAGTGAATGTAGGACTTGATATGCTTAGGGATATCGAAGAGACTGTAGAAATTATACAACAAGCATGTATATCATGGATTCAATCTGATCTAACAATGTACTAAAGTTAAATACTGAATCACTTCTACAAATATTTTGTGGAATTAAAAACACAATCGCCAGTCACATGAAGCAAAGAAGAATCAATCAAACCACGACACAGATAATTTCCCGGGGAAAGCTTGCTGCTCAAAACCCCACTATATTCTATTGTATATTCATCATGGAATCATGAAACAATTACATACAACTCTTCTCACAAGAGCCCTCCCATACTCAGCTAATTGTCTCACACTATCACACATAAAATTGACTAATACTTAGACAATTTACTGCCTCCAGACATCTCGCCTTGCTTGCGCAATCCCTAAAGAATAGGAATTTTGGCCTTCCTTGACTGCGCAAGTATCATGGGAACTCCAATGGGTGTTTGGTTGCATGGGTGCAACCCAATAATCCTACAACCAATAGTCAACTTCCCTTTCACCTAGATCTTAACTAGGTCTCCACTGGATCTTACATGCATGCAGCTAATAATAGTAAATCCTCAGTTGCATCTGAGATCATTGATTGTGAATTAATTAATATTTAATTCACTTGATCCCTCACTAGTGTATCTAATAGTTACAACTAGAAAAATTGATTTTAACTCACTTAACTGAGTTAAACTGATTACAACCTGCATTAATTAATGCACCATTGCACTTCGAACTCTGTTACAACTATAATTACTCTGCATTCCTCACCAACTACCTCTAACTTGAAATTCATGAACTAACTGAGTTGATCACTCTCAGTTAACTATTACAAGTTATTTTGAGACTAAATTACATTTTATTTTCCATCTTAATTAAGAGATAAATAAAATAGACATGCACCAAATTTAGCCCTGTGGGCCCCACCCTAGTGTAGGTGCTTAATGCACTGGGTGTGGGTGCTGAAATTTTCTTATTTAATTTCAACACTCCCTCTCAATGAGAAATGGATTATCCTTCACCCCAATCATGTCTCTATGGAATTCGAATTTTCTCCTGGTGAGTGCCTTCTTCAGAGTATCTGCATCCTGATCTTCCGTGGGAATGTACTGAAGCAACATTATTCTTCTTTGCACACAATATCTGAGATGATGGTACTGGATATCTATGTGTTTGGACCTATCATGAAACATAGGATTAATCAAGAGTTTAATGTAACTCTAATTATCACAATGTATCACTGTCGGATCCATCTGAGAACCAAACAAACCAACCAAGATATTTCTCATCCAGATAGCCTCACATGCAGCTTAACTTGCTGCCATGTACTTTGCTTCCACTGAACTAAGTGCCACATATCGTTGTTTCCTGTTGTACTGGGAAATTTCTATCGATCCTATGTTGAAGATCCCTCCTGATGTGCTCTTTCTCTCTGATGGACTACCCACTGAATCTGCATTCGTGAAGCCTTGAAGCTTCACTCCCTCTGTCCATTTATACCATAGATCATACTCTGATGTGCCCCTCAGGTATCTCAAGACATGCTTCCCCAACTTCCAAAATAGCTTGGTAGGCTTAACCATAGCTTGACTCAGCTGGTTAACTGTGTAGCAAATGTTTGGTCTGGTGTTCACTAGATACATTAGTGAACCAACTAACTTCCTGTAGACAGTAGCGTCCACTACCTCTCCAGAAGTAGCATCCTCTTTCCTCCAATTTCCTGGAAGAGGTGTATCCATGGATTTGCATCTCTCCATGTGAAACTAGTATCTCCTTTGCGTACTTGCCTTGAAACACAAAAATTTCACCATCCCACTTCCATATTTCCAATCCAAGGAAATAATGAAGGAGTCCCATGTCCTTCATTTCGAACTCCCTTGCAAGATCCTCCTTACATGAGCATATCAGCTGCTCATCACCAGTCAAAATTAGATCACCAACATAAAGAAAAATAATCAATAGCTTACCCTCAACCACAATCTGGTATAGGTTTGCATTTGCTTCACTTTTGGTGAAGCCTAGTCTAGTGAAATAGTTGTATATCCGAGTGTACCAAGCACGAGGTGCTTGCTTTAGCCCATACAGTGCTCTCTTGAGTCAGCACACATGCGACTCACTGTTGAAGATCTTGAAACCTTCAAGCTTCTCTATGTACACTTCTTCCTCAATGATCCCATTGAGAAACGTATTTTTCACATCCATCTAATGAATGCACCAGCCCAGTTGCGATGAGAGTGCAAGTATGGATCTAATGGAACAGTACCTTGCAACAAGTGCAAAAGTCTCATCATAATTGATCCCTTCAAACTGTGAGAATCCCCGGGCTACAAATCTGGCATTGTATTTCTCCACACTCCCATGAGCAGCTTGTTTTCCCTTTATAGATCCATCTCGATCCAACCATTTATTTTTCGACCGATCTTGGGACAATCTCCAATGCATTTTTCTTGACAATGGAGTCATACTCCTCTACCATTGCATCAACCCAAGTTGGTTGTTGCACTGCTTCCTGAAAGGAAGATGGTTCAGTCACAATACATTTTCTCATAAGAGCCATGTATCTAGTAAACATGTCGGGAGATTGTCTCTGTCTGCACTGTGAAGTAGGGGCTCCTACATACTCTGCAGCATCAACTCTCAATCTATTAGCTTCCATGGTGCGCCTTCTTCCATTTCTGATGGATGGCTCTGCATGAGTGTTTTCCTCCACTCCATGATCCTTTGCATGTGGTTGCTCTACATCTTGAGGCTCATCCATGGGAACCAACAGTTCCTCCTCTGCATGCAAGTCCAACTCCCTCTCCTCAAGGGACAATCGCATGGCTTTCTCCTCATCAAATTATATATCCTGTCGCACAACAGTCATTCTGTTTTTTGGAAAATACACTCGATATTTATGGGGTGTTTCAATGTTCCCCACAAAAATCCCGATCTCAGCTGTCGATTCCAACTTCTTCCTGCCATATTTGGTCACATGCACATAAAAAAATGAGCCAAAAATCTTAAAGTGTGAAACATCAGGTTTCTTACCAGTGAAAGCCTCTTTAGGTGTACTCATGCCAATTATCCTATGAGGACAACGGTTCTGCACAAATACTGCAGTGTTGCATGCTTCCACCCACAGATGCATTGGTAGGCCTTAACCATGCAACATCGCTCTTGCTACACCCACGATCATTATGTTCTTTATTTCTGCAACCCCATTCTGTTGTGGGTTATGAGGCGCTATCAGTTATCTTTGAATTTCTTCTTTGTTGTAGAAGTTCTTGAATTCGTTAGATATGTATTCTCCACCATTATCGCTCCTAAGAGCCTTCACTTGCTTCCTTGACTCTTTCTCCACCAGTGCCTTAAACTCAAGAAACTTAGAGAACGTCTGATATTTCTTCTTCATAAATAAGATCCGGTAGTTACAAGAAAATTCATTAATAAATATTACATAGTACTTATGTTTTGTTGTCGAAGCAACAGAGAATGGTCCACACACATCTCTGTGAACTCTCTCAAGGATCCCCGAAGATCGGTTCTCCTTCTCATGAAAGGTGGCCTTTACATATTTCCCATTGTACATTCCTTGCATGTGTCTGACTACGCAAGTGTACCCCTCAGAAGACCAGTAGAAATCTGCTACACGAATTTCAAGGCTCCATGGTGAAGATGACCCAATCTCCTGTGCCATAATTCGCCCTCATCCCGGCTCACCACTTTGTCTTCCTTTCACATCATTGATGTGCAGCCATCTACCTCCAGCTTGTAGATATTCTTAACTCGAATCCCTATCCTCTTGGATTGTCATGTTGTTTTGTGTCGCATGAAATATTTTCCTTCACTAAAAACAACATCATAGCCTCTATCCTCCAACATTGCGACTAAGACTAATTTTTTCTTCAAACCTGGTACATGCATTACATATTTTAATTGAAAGGGTTTACCTGACTGCCTCTGGAAGGTAATGGTACCGATCTCGGTAGCATTGTACTACTCGTCTTCACCCATTTCAATATGCATCTGGATATCCTTCTCCTCCAAGTTACTGAAAAGTTCCTTGTCTCCCGTCATGTGAAAGGAAGTGCCACTATCCAAATACCGCATAGATCCCAATGCACTTGACACCATGCATGCAATCAATGAGAATTCAAGATACAATTGTGAGGCCAAAGCCTCACCAGCTGCAGATTCTCCAACCTTCTTCTTCTTCTTCTTTTGTGGACAGTTAGTAGCATAATGCCCATGCTCGTGATAGTGACAACACTTCACCTTGGACATGTCATTCTTCTTTCCATATTTGGACTCGTATTTGGAATGGAATTTATTCCCCTTCCCCTTCTTCGCCTTGGCAACCAAAGCACAATATTTTTGAAAAGAGAATCCATACAAGTGAAGTAGATTTCAGAAACAGAGGAATAACATGTTCATATTTTTTTAGTAACCCAACGTTTCAAACTTCATGAGTCCATCATCAAGGGTAAACGCCAAATGATCTTTCGGAAGATTTGAGAGAATTAGGGCAAATAAATAAAAATATGTATTGTGATTAGAAAGAGATTTTTAAGGTCGGTTGGAAGAAATACAATTATTTTTTATTATTTTTTATAGGTCGGTTGGAAAAAATACAAAAAAAAATTAATATTAAATATTAAATAAATAATGAGGGGATTGTTGAAATAGAAAATTAATGTGATTGTTATAAAACATTTTATTATACCTGAGATTTTAACCATCATGAAAAATTAATAAGAGAATTTTATTTTATTATATTTTGATATATTTATTTTATTATTTCTTTATTTATTAAGATAAGAGAATTAAGATGAGAAAAAATATAAGAATTAGGAAAAGTGACATAATAAACATTCAAATTTATTTATTTATTTTTAATTTAATGTCGAGAGAGGTAAGGTTTATTAAGGGTTCCCAAGTATTGCTAATGATAAGGCCATTGTCACGATTTATATTATTTTTTATTTTTTCGATTTCTATGGCCCCTTTAATTTTTCTTTTTAGGTAGTGATCTTCCTTGGAGATCAGTTTGGCATCTTCCATCCGGATGTAGTGAGAGGATGAGAAAGTATGTTCTTCCAAAGCTGATTTTGAAATTCTGTTTCTAGATATGTCAGCAGCATGTTCTTTAAGTCTGATGTTGAGGGATCTACCAATTTCTCCAATGTATTATTTTCCACAAGAACACGATATGATGTAAACTCCTTTTTGCAACCTAGGGTTTATACGGTCCTTAGTGGAGTCTACAATATTTCTAATTGTATTAGGGGGAGTGAAAGCAATCTTAATGGTGTGTTTGTTAAGGATTCTAGAAATTTTATCATTTGTTCCTTTTATCTAAGGTAAAGAGATTTTAGGAATGTCGAAAGTTTTCTTTACGTTATTTTTATTAAGGGTTTGGTGAATAGTTTTGTTGATGTTGTTTTTATTATATCCATTAAATTGAAAGACTTGGCGAAGGTGGTTCAGCTCATGTTCTAGGTGGTGAGAGTCAAAAATTCTGGAAGCCCTAGTAGTTAGGGTTTTAATGATACCATATTTTTGCTTGGGATGGTGATCTGAGTTAGCGTGATGGGATGGTGATGGTCATCAAGAATACTTGGAAACCCTTAATAAACCTTACCTCTCTCGACATTAAATTAAAAATAAATAAATAAATTCAAAAAAATTTATTATGTCACTTGTCCTATTTCTTATATTTTTTCTCATCTTAATTCTCTTATCTTAATAATAAAGAAATAATAAAATAAATATATCAAAATATAATAAAATAAAATTCTCTTATTACTTTTTCATAATGGTTAAAATCTTAGGTATAATAAAATGTTTTATAACAATCACATTAATTTTTTACTTCAACAATCCCCTCATTATTTATTTAATATTTTATATTAAAAAAAAATTGTATTTTTTCCAACCAATCTATAAAAAAAAAAAAAAATGTATTTCTTCCAACTGACCTTAAAAATATCTTACTAATCACTATACATATTTTTATTTATTTGCCCTAATTCTCTACTCTTCCCAAAGATCATCTTGCGTTTACCCCTGATGATGGACTCACTTATGAAGTCTGAAACGTTGGGTTACTAAAAAACTTTGAACAGGTTATTCCTCTGTTTCTGAAAGCACAATATTATTCATCTTCATTCTTAGATGAATATCCATCTTTGGTGTTCCGTCTGAACTCCTCCTGCACCAAGTCTGACCACAGTCGTTCCCAATCTGGCATCTTTTCCCATCTGTTGACAGAGTATTGATAATTGTGCCAACTCTTGGGAAGTCCTAGGAGAGCCAAGCTCACCAAATCATCATCAGCAACAGTTATACCAACGCTCCCCAATTCATCCCGAAATTTGAAAAACTTTGTTAGATATTTTGTTATGGATTCACCCTTCTCCATCTTGATCTTCCTGATTTTATCTTTAAGCGCCAATTTCCTATGGTCGCTGCTGCTCTAGAATAGATCCTTCAAAGCCCTCCACATTGCATATGGTGTGGCTTTCCCATGGAGGCTTGATTCAATGTGGTCTCACACTCCCTCCAATAGGATCCTCCTTGCCTTTGCCACTTTCTTTTTCCATGCATCAATATTTGCAGCATCTGTCACAATGGGTTTAGGAACATCATTGTCAATGAATTCCTTCAAGCCATTGTCTTTGAGTACTGACTCCATCCTGTCCTTCCAATAAATATAGTTTGAGCTGCCCTTGAATGCATACTCCAACCTCAAGCCATTGAAATCCATTTCGATCTTGAATCAGTTGTGGCACCAAGAAAGTCTTTTTGCAAAATTGAATTATATCCAAACACAAACTCAGCTCCTCCTTCATAATTGTGATTTACTGTGCTCCGATACCATGTAGAAATTATACAAAAAGAATGTATATCATGGATTCAATCCGATCTAAAAATGTACTAAAGTTAAATACTGAATCGCTTCTACAAATATTTTTCGGAATTAAAAACACAATCGTCAATCACATAAAGCAAAGAAGAATCAACCAAACCACAACACGAATAATTTCTCAAGGAAATATTGCCACTAAAAACTCCACTATATTCTATTGTATGTTTAGCATGGAATCATGAAACAATTACATACAACTCTTCTCACAAGAGCCCTCTTGTACTCAGCTAATTGTCTCACATTGTCACACATAAAACTGACCGATACTTAGCCAATTTACCACCTCCAGATAGCCTGCCTTGCTTGCGCAATCCCTAAAGAATAGGAATTTTGGCCTTCCTTGACTGTGCAAGTATCATGGGAACTCGAATGGGTGTTTGGTTGCATGGGTGCAACCCAATAATCCTACAACTGATAGTCAAATTCCCTTTCACCTAGATCTCAACTGGGTCTCCACTGGCTCTAACATGCATGCAACTAATAATATTAAATCCTCAGTTGCATGTGAGATCATTGATTATGAATTAATTAATATTTAATTCACCTGATCTCTCACTAATGTATCTAACAATTAAAACTAGCACAACTAAGTTTAACTCACTTAACTGAGTTAAATTGATTACAACCTGCATTAACTAATGAACCATTGCACTTCGAACTATGTTACAACTAGAATTACTCTGCATGCCTCACCAACTACCTCTAACTCGAAATTCATAAGCTAACTGAGTTTATCACTCTCAGTTAACTATTACAAGTTATTTTGAGACTAGATTACATTTTATTTTCCATCTTAATTCAAGGATAACTAAAATAGACATGCACTAAATTTAGCCATGTGGGCCCCAACCTAATGTAGGTGCTTAATGCACTAGGAGTGGGTGCTGAAATTTTCTTGTTGAATTTCAACAGATAAAGTTCGAATCATAAAGAAAAATCTGAAAGTGGCACATGACAGACAAAAAATATATGCAGATAAGCATAGGGTGCACAAAGAGTTCCAAGTGGGGGAACATTTCTACCTCATAATTAAACAAAAGAAAAGTTCCCTAAAATTGGATACATGTGCCAAGTTGGCACCACGGTATTGTGGACCTTTTGAAATTCTTGAGAGGGTTGGACCAGTGGCATATAAACTGGCTTTACCTCCATCAGTCAGAGTTCATGATGTTTTCCATGTTTCTTTACTTAAAATATATATACATGATTCTAATCACATGATTGGTTTGTGCTACAGGTGGAACCAGGGGGAGAGTTCCAACCAAAACCAATGTGAATTCTGGACCGGAGGAGTCTAATGCTCCGGAATCGAGTGCAATGGAAGCACTTTGGGTCAGAGGAGGCAACGTGGGAAATGGCCGATGCCATGAAGGCTAATTATCCTTTCTTTTTTAATGATTGAAAACGAGTATGTATAATTGTAAATATTTTATAGATCTATATGTATAAAGCTCCATGGAACAATATGTGTACCATTTTAATGTTGGCATTGTATACATGTAAATGAACACCGAGGGGGGAGTTCTGTCAAGGGGGAGAGGACTGTGACAGCCCCACCCAAGGTTCTGATATGAGGCACATTGTAAAAAGGATGTAAATATTTTGTAATGATGGAAAAATAGAAGAGAAAGGGGATTGAGTCATGGGACACGGATTCCAGTGCTGGGGATGGATAATTTTCGCTAGGGATGTTATGGTTTCTTGTGCAAAGAAGAAACCTAAATTTCAGGACAACCATTAAAGCTTGGTTGGTGAATTAAGTAAAGGAATTGGTTCCTAAAATTAAATGGGTTGAGGAAAGTACTCAGGCCCATGCTTGCTTGAGAAAATACAGCAAGAAAAATAAGGACAGAATTTACGAAGCGCTACAGCAACAAGGACGCACCACTAATGGAGGGGTAGGAAGGTTGACCCCAAATAAAAGGGATTCATTCGGAGAAGGATGAGAACAGAGAGGGAGAGCACATTTGCAGGGAGAAGAGGAAGAGAATTTGCAGCGAGGAAGAGTATTACGGAGTGGGAAAATAATAGGTTGTTTAGGGATTCGGGAATCAGATCGAGGGAGGATGAGCAGTGAACCAGCGACAGCAACACACAACAAGTCGTGATGAAGAGAAGAGAATATAAGATAAGGGGATCGGTTCTATGTCCCTGGAGGCCGTGGGTTAAGTGCTAGTCTCTGGAGCCCTGCAACAGCTTGGGTTCCCTAGAGGTTGTGGTTTGAGATAGGATTCCTCGAACCCTGTAACAGCTTGGGTCCCTGGAGGTTGTGGGTTGAGACGAGAGGTCTTTAGAGCCCTGTAACAGCTTGGGTCCCTAGAGGCTGTGGATGGAATGAAATATATGGAGCCTTATAATAGCTTGGAATTCCCTAGAGTTTGTGGGTTGAACTATCTACTCTGGAGCCCTATAATAGCTTGGGAGGATACCATCTTGAAGCCGAGTCAAAGACAAGTTTGAGCATGATTACTAGTTACTGCCTTAACTGTACAATGGTTTCTGGACTCCCTGGGAGGGGGTGAAACATTGTATGTGTACGAGGGGGTGAGGTTGTACACCTTTGGACTCCCCATGTAGGCATGATGAAAGAAAATTAGCTTTGGGGATTGAGGCAAGAGGTTCTCTCAAGTCCCTGGCAGAAGTGGCAGCTTAAGTATGGTCCCAACAATAAAAATTGCCCCCGAACTCTGGAATCTACTCAGGGGTGACCGCTGCAAGTTAAAGTGGTTGCAGCAGTCTATGGTTGGGTGGAGAGTCATAGTCCCAGACTCAGTTTCCTTGCAGATGAAAAGATAAGTATTGTATGATTATTGTTTGAAATTAATGGGTTATGTTTCATTGTCATTGTATTATATATGGAAAAATAGAGACTGCAATATGTGTTATTGCTTATATATATGTGATGAAAATGTGAAGGGATATTCCCTTATTTGTATGTTTTTTATGGTTATGAATGTGCATGGGTACATGTGTGTTTTGCTTACATGTAAGGTAAATAAGTTAACATCCTAAACAATAATAATCGAAGAATTGCCTGAAGTTCAAAGTGGAGGAGAGTCCCATAACAGTGATGTATCTGCTATAGAGTAGAGGCAGACTCTCACCCTGAATGAAATTCTTAACTGTGTCATAAATCATTCAATAACTGAAGTTAATGAGCTTAATGATATACTTTAGGCCCAAACCATTTACAGTTAAAAGAAGTGGGTTCTGAGACCCTTTGTATTAATGTACAATTTATAAAAAAGACTCCTTGTTGGCCAGATTTGGTCAATGTATACATCAAGGTATCTTTTTACAAATTGTTGTGCTGACAGGCGAGCAGTATGTGAAATATCAAGGGAGTGTCCCGATGGGGCGGTCATGCCCTATTGTCATACTTCCATAAGAATTAGCCTTGCTTGTGCATAAACCTCCATTCCCACCACAAGGACTTTAGCAATAAAGACTACAGATCCCTGCCAATAGTCAAATGCTTCGGCTACCCACGAGCAGTCTCGAGGAGCTGCTGAGAGAGTTCATTAGGACTCTAGGATAGTTGGCATGTAGCAGGAGATGTGGAAGCCTCCCGGAAGCTCGCGTCAGGCTTCTAATAGATAAGAGATGTAAGAGCGCCTACGTCGCCATGTGATGAATTCCCTACCTGAAGGTAGGGAAGGCCCACGAGTTAGGAACCCCTCAATGTAGCTATCATCCAAACTCAAAAGGGGTAACATCTTGGAACATCTTAGTATGACTTCGACGGAGTGGTGAGGCCTTGATGTAGATCTAGAATCAAAATGGACCTTTGAGACCAAGCCGTAGTCGAGAGGACCATGAGAGGACTAGCTAGAGGAAGTTCGCACAATAGTAGATCCAGTCTCTAGGGAAAGCGCAGAGATCTACACTAAAGGGTTTGCATGGTATAGATCCCAAGTCCCTTGACCGAGCCATTATCGAATGATAAGGAAAGGGCGTTCTTTGTGGAATAAAGGGATGAAACCTCAAACTTAAGGGAAGGATCACATAAGGCTTATCCTCTTAGAATTTGGAATAGTGGGTGAGAAAACTCCTGATTCGAGCAGTCGGATTCTCCTCTTGCGTGATTGGACATCTGACTTGGATTATCTATGGGGCCCACGTAGCTAGGTGGATAACCTAGTGGTCGGAGGATAGACAATTTTTTGGAAGATAGCATATATAAAGGGGTTTCGACCCCAACTTAGTCGAAGGTTAGGAGATATGGTCATGTTTTATTGGAAATACGTGCACATGATATGTCGAACCAACTTGGAAGACAGTCGAGGGTCGGGTGTTTGGAGGGTGGCCAAGTTACGAGCTTGAGGAGGAGCCAACCCCGAATAGGTCGGAGGTTGGAAGATCGACAGGTTAGGCCGTATAATGGTGGACAAGTGCATAGTTGTCGCGTTGTCCCCGACTAGGTCATAGATCGAGAAGTCGAGATTCAGTGTGTAAGGTAGCATTGTGAAGTAGGGTGATGGTCTGACCCGACCATCTACTTAACTATTGTTGGTATGAGCCTGTGGTGAACCGTCTTGTGGCAACGTAATATTGGTGACTGCCATACCCTGTGTGAGGAAATATATAGAAGTGAATGGAAGAAAGAGAAAAAAAAAACCGAGCGGGGGGCGACCCTCCTAATCTTGTCTCCATGACCAGATAATGGGGATTAGATTCGCTAGTAACGTCTCTCCTTCCTTGGTAAGGTAAGGGGGTATGTTACACCTTCAATGCGTCGAGACTCCTGTCGAGTTGTTCAGAACATTGTTTGTGAACAACTCTCAAGTGTCCACCACTGCTCCTCAGATCCTTTGGGACTTCTTCCCAACTCGCTACTCCTTAGTCCTTCAAGGACACAACTCTTAGGGTCTTCTTCCCACTAGTGCCTTCCTGTGTTTCCCGATGAAGACACACTTAAGGCATTGAGGATTTCCACCTATCATTGTCAAATTTCCTTCTCCAACAATGAACTTGGGTTTATGTGATCTTCTCCATTAATGACCTCCTTTCTTCTTCCTTCAAGAATCAGTCTTGAGCTCACCTTATTTTTCCTCTTCTAGCAACTCATTTCTCCTTCAATGACCAGCAGTTATGGCTTGGAGCAAGCCACTACAGCCCTCCTAACACTTGTTCTTTTGGCTACTCCAACAATTTCCCTACACTAGAAAAATCATCCACTTAGAAAGAAACAGCTTGAACACCATACTACATCTTATATGAAACTCTACAATGTGCCATAAATTCTGATTTTTTCGTCCCACTGGTAAGGGCTTCTTGACCCACTGCAACATCCCTTAACACTGCCTAAAAAATACTCTAACATATTTACTATTTTTCCTTCTTCCAAGCCATGCCTTCTATATTTGTCCTTCTTTAAGGCTATCATAACAGACTTGCATGATTTTTCTTGGTTGCTGCAATCTCTGAGGTGTAACCCTTATGCTCCTTACACAAGGATGTCTGCAATTTGTCCTTTACTAGTACTGCATCCTCTTAAAAAACACATCAACAATATAATATTCCCAAATGGGAAAAGCAGGAGTGCAAAACCATGGAAATAGCAGTGTAGACATTATATCACAACATGAGGCCAATATGGGGACCTTCCATTCATCATAACAACAACAAAATAACACAAAATAATGGGCCACAAAGCATATAACAAGACACAATAAGCCTCCAATGAAGAAATCCCTCTATAAGAGGTGTTGCTACTATATCAAAATGTCAGAGACACTGCTAAAACACAGTTTTAAAATCACTGCTACATTAAATGAGTACACAAAAGATATGGGGCTGATATATGTCACAATAGATACAAAAATTAAGATCTGGCCTATATACAACCTCTAGAAAAGAACCCCAAAAAGGGTCTCCGAGAAAACACTCGATAATACAATATGAGTTGCAGCCCTATGGCTGAGAGTATGCTGCAACAAATGACTGAAGAGAAAATGGTTGAAGCTGATAGGAAAATGAATGTGCTCTCCACCAATGGATCCCTCAGATAAAACGCTAACCCCTTCACTGAAGAAAACACCCTCCAAATCACCTACCGCAGAAACCCCTGCAACTCCTCCCTAAAATAACGCAGATCCAGACTGATACTGCGTTGTAGGGGATAAAAATACTATGGCCTGATGCCAAATATGTCAAATAAGATCCAAGGCCTTCTTTACAAGCCTCCCAAGGGAAAGGAACCTCCCTCCAATGAGATCTAGATCAGAAATCTCCCGAATCAAACTCCACAACTTCTGCCCTGCAACACAAACACAAATCCTCAACAGGATACTTTTTTGTACATTAAGACTGAAGTCTTGGCCAAATGCTTGATAGTGGAATGTAGTACAAACTCTTCCAAGACGCCTCTCAAGGAAAGAGGTGGGATTCCCAACTAGGAACACCCAGTGCTAAACAGCACTTGCAATCTTAGAGAAACATTTGAAGAAAGTTGTATGTCCAAACAGACCATATAATCAAAATAATAATGTATGCATAACCTCTATGGCTGCCATCCTCTTCCTTATATAAGTGGTGAGCTTCCTCACCCTTGGCCCCACTCTATTAAGTCACTACTTCCATGCAAAGAGTCTCCTCAACATTTAGAGTGGTAATCCATAGAAAAATTCCTCCCAACTTCTCATGAGAGGTACCTTCCAAGTGCTCAAGTTACCCAAATGGCTCATCCCATGAGGAAACAAGAGACCCAATGTGGAAATCATGGATGGTCCAAAGCTCTCCCTGGAATATGAAACATAAGTAATGTGGAGAATTTCATCTCTAATAAGAACATCCAATCCATGTGTCATCTCTCCAATCATGCCCACAACAATGATAAGGGCATCATCAACATATGGGATCATAATTAGAGTTATATTGGCTGCCATATATAAAACTGGAGAAGGATAATGATCCCTCAGCACATTTTTACTCCAAACTGCCTCAGAATAGGATATGATGAGCAGTTTCCCAACCACTTGCTTACTGCCCCAATCCTTTCACATGCTTGGAGAATGTGTATGATGTGAGGTGCACATTGAACACTCTCTAAAAAATATATCATCTCCCCAACATCTCCTAGGGAGTGGCCATCACCATCACTACTCATGTCCCCAAATGGATCATGAGGTATATAATAAAGGATGCCCATCTTGGAGCAATGTCCTATACATGGATGGCAAAGAAATACAAGCACATAGTAAGTGAATCATGATGCACATAAACACAAACCTTACCATGTACCTTGAACAAGTTGGTGAAGTGGCTCATAGATGAACCTCTCCTCATCCCCAATGAGGGAAGAAGTGGTTGTGTTAACTCTATCAAAGATTTATTTCCCTCCTCCCAACAATCCATGCTTCTCCTCGTGTGATGGTGCATCTCCTCTTTGATGCCTTCCCAAGTGGATCCCTCCAAGATAGTACAGTATTTCCTCATGAAATAAATGTTACTGGAGAGAGGATCCTCATGTGTTGCATGCCAATCCTTCTTCTTGTGCTTGGAGGTCCAAGTCAAGAAGATCATATCCTAGTAGTAGATGTCTCCACCCACCACTTCTCAATAATAGTGTAATGTATGCGAGAAAATCATCCCATACTCTCGCAAGAATAACCAGAGCAAAAATAGCTCTTGCTACCTCCTCACACCTCCATCATATAGACCATGGAGTGAAAACATGATTATTGACATAAAAAATGTCACATCACCCCAATATAACCAAACTCCTTGCGGCCATATAATGCAAATTCCATGCCAAGTCCCAACCAAAAACATACCCTCTGAAATAAGATATGTCACATGCTGACCAAACTCTTTCAAGAGTAGCCAATGTAACCATGCCTCCTGCTGCCCTGTGTCATAGATATGCAAGTGGCTTACCAACCCCTTGCTCACCATCCACACCCATTCATCCAAATGTGGGTGTCTCCTACCATGCTCAAAATTGGTATCCCTCCAATGGAGAACACCATCCTCCCAAATCAGATTTGTATCTTTGCATTCCACGGGATGTTGAAATGAAATATCCTAGAGATATCCAAATGAAGACCATTCATCAATGACCGAGTTGACCCCATAAGAATCCAAATAAGATGTAGGCAAAAACTTCTCATTAAGTTGTGAAGTGTTCAACAAGAAGGATCCATCATAGTAATGGTAGATAATATGTCTCTCATCAACCAGCTTCCTATCCTTTGCTACACATGTAGAATGGTCATTGGAATGCTCCAATAATGGTTGGGCCCCCAACTCATCACTGCTGCTCCATGACAATGTTTCTAATCTCCATGATGGTGCATCTTTTGTCTCAAGATCATGCACTATGTTGAACATATAGTTCTACATTGGATTGACTAGGATAACACTCATCCTATCCTCCAAAACTCTACACTCCAACCCTGAGAGTTGTGTGCAACTTAACAATGACACACTAGGATGAATATATATCTCATCCTTGATCCTATCAAGGGTCCTTTGTGCAGTGATAGTCTGCTGCTCCAAATCAGCAATGTGTCTTAACCCTAGGTCATGCAACGATATGCCCTCACAACCTCCCATATGACGTGATGAAATAATAGAAAGTGGAAACATTTGCATACCTTGGTTTTGCTTTGGAACATATTGTACTTCTACAAGGGTTCCTCCCATCGGTGTGATGACTTCTCCAACTGCTGGTGATGATGATGGTTGCTCCTCTACTACTGCACCAGCACTGGTATAAGTCTCCTCCCCTTCATGCATCTCCTGAATAGTGCATGGGACTCTAAATGTCAAGAGAGCAAGACCACTTTGCAAAGGTGCAAGTGCTCCTTCTCCTGATGCAAGTACTCCTGCAGCAAGTGGTGGTGGAAGTTCTTCTTCTTCCAGTATTCTTCTATCAAACTCCTTAATCAACCTTTGAGTAAAATCTGCGTGTGTAGTCACTCTTGCATGACTCAAATGGTTGAACCACCAAATGTTTGCTTCACCCTCAAGGCGTAGCGCTGCAATCTCAATTGTTTCTCTTTCTACTACAGGATGTAGCAGGAAGAATGCATCTAACTTCCTTTTCCAAGCCCTTGTTGTGCATATGGATGACCCATCAAATGTAGACAATAGAAATCTATTGTGTTTTCTTCCATAAGGTCTCCTCTCTTCTTTGAGTTGAATGAACTGTGGGATAGTTAGATTATCCTTGAAATCCCTCGGTTGAGACTTGTACTCCACAAGATAATCACTTGGAATGTCATGATCTAAGTTTCCTCCATCTCCATGTCTTTCATCTCATTCCTCAAAAGAAAAGGGCATAGTATATTTCTTTGGAGCTCTATGCAATACCGATTCTTTCTTCTGTTGATAGGAAGTGCATGGTCCGTCCTCATCTTGAAACCCTCTAGAGGTCTCATTGCATCTCTCCTCTCTCATCTGCTTGACCTCCTTGGAGAGGCTCTTCATAGATATGAAAAGTGATGAGGCAAAGCTCATTCCTTCCATATTTGTAGATCTCTTTTCTTCTTCTTATAGCATATTGATTTTTCAAGATGCACAGGCTGAGCCAAGATTATGCTCTGATACCATTGTAATATTCCCAAATGGGAAAAGCAGGAATATTGTGAAAAACCATGGAAATAGTAGTGAGGCCAATATGCAGACCTTCCATTCATCATAACAGCAGCAAAAATAACACAAAATAATGGGCCACAAAGCATATAACAAGACACAATAAGCCTCTAATGAATAAATCCCTCTATAAGAGGTGTTGCTACTATATCAAAATGCTGAAGACACTACTACATCGTAGTTTTAAAATAATTGATACAAAAAATGAGTACACAAAATATATGGGGCTGATATATGCCACAATTAATACAAAAATGAAGATTTGGGCTCTATACAACCTCCATAAAAGAACCCCAAAAGGGTCTTTAGGAAAACACCCAATAACACAATATGAGTTGCAACCATATGGCTGAAATTATGCTCCAACAAATGACTGAAGATAAAATGGTTGAAGCTGATATGAAAATGAATGTGCTCTCCTCCAATGGATCCCTCAGATAAAAGGTTAACCCCTTCACTGAAGAAATCACCCTCCAAATCACCTAATGCAAAAACCCCTGCAACTCTTTCCTAAAATAACGCAGATCCATACTGATACTGTGTTGTAGGGGATAAATATACTATGGCCTGATGCCAGATATGTCAAATAAGCTCCAGGGCCTTCTTACTAGCCTCCCAAGATAAAGGAACCTCCATCCAATGAGATCTAGCTTAGAAATCTCCCAAATCAAACTCCACAACTTTTTCCCTGCAACACAAACACAAATCCTCAACAGGAAACTGCGTTGTGCATTAAGACTAAAGTCTTGGCCAAATGCCTGATAGTGGAATGTAGTAAAAAGTATTCCAAGGGGCCTCTCAAGGAAAGAGGTTGGATTCCCGACCAGGGAACACCCAGTGCTAAACAGCACTTGCAATCTTAGCTAAACAGCTGAAGAAATCTATATGTCCAAAAATACCATATAATCAAAATAATAATCTATGCATAACCTCTATGGCTGCCATCCTCTTCCTTATATAAGTGGTGAGATTCCTCACCCTTTGCCCCACTCATTTAAGTCACTACTTCCATGCAGAGAGTCTCCAACCCAAATTGTGTTGTCCCCCAATGAATGCCACTCCTCCATGACAACGCTGTTGATTTGGTCAAAGTTGACCTAGTCTACATGCTCCAGCCCCTTTTCACACATAAGGGTTCTTTATCAAGCCACTAATATGATCTCCATTCACATTAGCAATGATTTTATTCCTACTAAGGAGATTTATGGGTCTCCATACCCTCTTATTCATCATACTGAGAAGCAAAAACAAAATTTAATATTCCAATTAATTTAGGAATATTACAATCCTCCCCTCTCAAATGTTTCTTGTCCCCAAGAAACTGCAAAGAAATAACTGAAAAATGGAGGGAACCTTCATTCCCATGTGGAGCTCCAATCTCCAAGCTATCATCCATACAAAATGAATCACCCTCCAGAGTGGTAATCCATAGAAAAATTCCTCCCAACTGCTCACGAGAGGCACCTTCCAAGTGCTCAAGTTACCCAAATGGCTCATCCCATGAGGAAACAAGAGACCCAATGTGGCAATCATGGATGGTCCAATGCTCTCCCTGGAATATGAAACATAAGTAATGTGGAGAATATCATCTCTAATAAGAGCATCCAATCCATGTTTCATCTCTCCAATCATGCCCACAACAATTACAAGGGCATCATCAACATATGGGATCATATTTAGAGTTATATTGGCTGCCATATATAAAACTTGAGAAGGATAATGATCCCTCAACACAGTTTTACTCCAAACTGCCTCAGAATAGAATATGATGAGTGGTTTCCCAACCACTTGCTTGTTGCCCCAATCCTTTCACATGCTTGGAGAAGGTGTATGATGTGAGGTGCACATTGAGCACTCTCTGAAAAAGATATCACCTCCCCAACATATCCTAGGGAGTGGCCATCACCATCACTGCTCATGTCCCCAAATGGATCATGAGGTATATAAGAAAGGATGCCCCTTCTTGGAGTAATGTCTTGTACATGTATGGCAAATAAATACAAGCACATCGTAAGTGAATCATGATGCACATAAACACAAACCTTACCATGTACCTTGAACAAATTGGTGACGTGGCTCATAGATGAACCTCTCCTCATCCCCAATGAGGGAAGAAGTGGTTGTGTTAACTCTATCAAAGAGTTATGTCCCTCCTCCCAACAATCCATGCTTCTCCTCATGTGATGGTGCATCTCCTCTTTGATGCCTTCCCAAGTGGATCCATCCAAGATAGTACAGTGTGTACTCATGAAATCAATGTGACTGGAGAGAGGATCCTCATGTGTTGCATGCCAATCATTCTTCTTGTGCTTGGAGGTCCATGTCAAGAAGATCATATCTTGGTAGTAGATGTCTCCACCCACCACTTATGACTCATAGTGTAATGTATGGGAGAAAATCATCCCATACTCTCCCAAGAGTAACCAGAGAAACAATAGCTCTTGTTGCCTCCTCACGCCTCCATCATATAGACCATGGAGTGAAAACATGATGATTGACATAAAAAATGTCACACCACCCCAATACAACCAAACTCCTTGTTGCCATATAATGAAAACTCCATGCCAAGTCCCAACCAACAACATACCCTCTGAAATAAGATATGTCACATGTTGACCAAACTCTTTCAAGAGTAGCCAGCGCAGCCATGCCTCTTGCTGCCCTATGTCATAGATATGCAAGTGACTCACCAACCCCTTGCTCACCATCCACACCCATTCATCCAAATTTGGGTTTCTCCTACCATGCTCAAAATTGGTATCCCTCTAATGGAGAACACCATCCTCCCAAATCAGATTTGTATCTTTGCATTCAATGGGATGTTGAAATGCAATCTCTTGGAGATCTCCAAATGAAGACCACTCATCAATGACCCAATTGACCCCATAAGGATCCAAATAAGATGTAGGCAAAAACTTTTCATTAAGTTGTGAAGTGCTCAACAAGAAGGGTCCATCATAGTAATGGGAGATAAGATGTCTCTCATCAACCATTTGCCTATCCTCTGCTACACATGTAGAATGGTCATTGGAATGCTCCAATAATGGTTGGGCCCCCAACTCATCACTGCTGCTCCATGACAGGGCTGCTTATCTCCATGATGGTGCATCTATTGTCTCAAGATCATGCACAATGTTGAACATACAGTTCTACATTGGATTGACTAGGATAACACTCATCCTATCCTCCAAAACTCTACATTCCAACCCAAAGGGTTGTGTGCAGCTCAACAATGACACACTAGGATGAATATATATCTCCTCCTTGATCCTATCAAGGGTCCTCTGCACAGTGATAGTTTTTTGCTCCAAATCAGCAGTGTGTCTTGACCCTAGGTCATGCAATGGTATGCCCCCACAACCTCCCATATTATGTGATGAAATAATAGGAAGTGGAAACATTTTCATACCTTGGTTTTGCTTCGGAACATCTTGTACTGCTACAAGGGTTCCTCACATCGGTGTGATGACTTCTTTAATTGCTGGTGATGATGATGGTTGCTCCTCTACTGTTGCACCAGCGCTGGTATAATTATCCTCCTCCTCATGCATCTTTTGAATAGGGCATGGGACTCTAAATTTCAAGAGAGCAAGACCACTTTGCAAAGGTGCAAGTGTTCTTTCTCCTGATGCAAGTACTCCTCCATAAAGTGGTGGTGGAAGTTCTTCTTCTTCCGGTATTCTTCTATCAAACTCCTTAATCAACCTTTGAGTAAAATCTGCATATGTAGTCACTCTTGCATGACTCAAATCGCTGAACCACCAAATGTTTGCTTCACCCTCAAGGTGCAGCGCTGCAATCTCAATTGTTTCTCTTTCTACTACAGGATGTAGCAGGAAGAATGCATCTAACTTCCTCCTCCAAGCCTTTGTTGTGCATATGGATGACCCATCAAATGTAGACAATAGAAATCTATTGTGTTTTCTTCCGCAAGGTCTCCTCTCTTATTTGCGCTGAATGAATTGTGGGAGAGTTAGATTCTCCTTGAAAGCCCTTGGTTGAGACTTGTACTCTACAAGATAATCACTTAAAATCTCATGATCCAAGTTTCCTCCATCTCCATGCCTTTCATCTTCTTCCTCAAAATAAAAGGGCATAGTATATTTCTTTGGAGCTCTATGCAATACCGGTTCTTTCTTCTATTGATAGGAAGTGCTTACCGGTTCTTTCTTCTGTTGATAGGAAGTGCATGGTCCTTCCTCATCTTGAAACCCTCTAGGGGTCTCATTACATCTCTCCTCTCTGATCTGCTTGATGTCCTTGGAGAGGTTCTTCATAGATCTGAAAAGTGATGAGACAAAGCTCATTCCTTCCATATTTGTATATCTCTTTTCTTCTTCTTATAGCATATTGGCTTTTCTAGATGCACAAGCTGAGCCAAGATTATGCTCTGATACCACTGTAATATTCCCAAATGGGAAAAGCATGAATATTGTGCAAAACCATGGAAATAGCACTGTAGACATTATATCAAAACATGAGGCCAATATCGGGACCCTCCATTCATCATAACAGCACAAAATAACACAAAATAATGGGCCACAAATCATATAACAAGACACAATAAGCCTCCAATGAAGAAATCCCTCTATAAGATGTGCTGCTACTATATCAAAATGTCAGAGACACTGCTACTGCGCAGTTTTAAAAGCATTGCTACAGCAAATGAGAACACAAAATATATGGGGCTGATATATGCACAATAGATACAAAAATGAAGATCTGGGCTCTATACAACCTCCAGAAAAGAACCCCAAAAGGGTCTTCAGGAAAATACCCAATAATACAATATGAGTTGCAGCCCTATGGCTAAAAGTATGTTGCAACAAATGATTGAAGAGCAAATGTTTCAAGCTAATATGAAAATGAATGTGCTCTCCTCCTATGGATCCATTAGATAAAATGTTGACCCCTTCACTGAATAAATCACCCTCCAAATCACCTACTGCAGAAACCCCTGCAACTCCTCCCTAAAATAATGCAAATCTAGACTGATACTGTGTCGTAGGGGATAAATATACTATGACGGACCTAGTTAGGGCACACGTCAGCATTAATTCCCTGATGTAAAACTTTGTGTAAATCTTCCAAAACAACTCTACAAGCTCATTTTCCTTTCCTGTGAATGAAACCTAGGCTAAGCTGCCTTATAGGTCTCTCAGCCTCCTCCAAAACAAGGAATTGAAACTTACAATAACACAAAATGTCTGTAGCCTGCAACAGAGAATATTTGCACCTCATATCAGCACTTTACTTGCCCATATTTCCCTCTTCTTGTCTCGACCAACTGCCCAAATTAGTCCCTGCAAACAGACTTGAGAAGACATAAAATTATGCTCCTTCTCCTCCTCACTAAGGTCTTTTGGTTTTGCGACTAAACAGAGAGAAATATACTTGGTGTGTTGCTCTTGGATGATTGAATGAGGTCTCTTATCATATGTTTTATGTGGGGATCAAACAGCCCTCCAAAGGGTACCTCTAACTCCAAACCGACCTGAACTTGTTGAAAAATCATCCCACCTAAACATATTAAAATTAATAGCTTCACTTGTAGACCTATGATCTTGATGAGTTTTGCAGCCCCTAGTTCCTTTTATGGTCCTCTATCATCTCCATAAGTCAAATCAATGATCACCCTCATGGTTTTAGCCCAACTCGTTTGGGTGCAAAACCCCAATCTTGGGTTCTAATCCCACAAACCATATTTGTGTGCCCATTCTTCCAAAACCCACTAGCCTAGGGCTTGGAGTACCTCCCAAGATACAAATCTCAACAGTAGTCTCTTTGTTTGTCTCCACTTTCTTGTTGAAGTGTTGCTACCCCATACTTCATATCCATATAGTACCACCGAAACCACTAGAAGCCCAAAAAGAGACTTCATAGTCATCCAATTCCAAATCTCAACTCTTCTGCATCTATTTTGCAATAAGTATAGAGCTCTCCATCCCCCTTGTATTATTTTTGCTCTACATATTTCCCAGTTGAGTTTGTTGTGGAAATCAAATCCAAGGTACTTATATTCATTGACACCTATAAGGGGCTTCAAAAACAAATCCCCTGTGAACCTTATTTCTCTTCAAAGTAAAAATCATGACCGTAGTTTTGCTAGTGTTCACTTGCATCCCCACCTCATGACAAAATAGTGCTAGAGTTTTTAAGTGTGCATTCAAATCTTGTGTTGTTTTTTCCATTAAAATAAGATCGTCAACATAAAGAAGCAACTTTATAGCATAATTGGTCAAGTAAACCCCCTCGCCACCAAAATTTTCTATCCACTCCTCTAATGATCCAGGTGGATATCGGTGGCCACCCACCTATTCCATTTGAAAGAAGCCGACACCCGTTCAGTTTTTGAGCCTAAGCAGACAACTACGGCTTTTGTTTTTTCAGTCCCAACTCTTATTTTACTGAGGCCCTAAACGACTTTTTTTGAAACTGAGCAACATGGGTCCATGGACCAATGTTTCTCACATCAAAAGTTGTACTCCTTAGATAGATCTTTCTAACAAGGTATGGTACGCATCAAATGGAGATTGTATGCCGAAGTTACGTCCCTGAGAAGTTGAAACACCAATTTACCCAAACGGGGCCCATAGTTTTGGCGCTTCATCTCCTAGGGTTAGGTTTTTGGATGTTTAGGGTTCTCCATTGTTTCTCAATAATAAATAGGCCCTCGAGCCTCATTGTAACATAATTCAGAGGTCTGTAGCCACCACATCTCTTCTCAGAGATTCGCTACCAGCACCCTAGCTATTTTATTTCCATTATGTTTGTAAGCTTATTTCAGTCATTCCTTTATTAATAAAATGATGCATTATTTCCGCTGCATCTCTATGTTTATGGTCATTTCTGTATTCTATTGCGTTCCTGCATAAATACGGATCAGTGGTATCAGAGCGGTCTGCTCTTTCTTTGTTTTTCTTTGCATGTCCCCAACGCGGTCAAGGTATAAGGAGTTAGGGCTCGATCTGGTTGAACCCTTGCAAGATCAGCCTTGCAAACCTCGACGACCTCCCATGGCGGAAGAAAAGAAAGACGAGGGAGCAGGAGATCCTATCAAAATATTGCTCGAGGAGGTTCTCGAGAAACAAAGGAACGTGATGATGGATAACTTTGCTCAGATCCTTCAACAACTGCCCACCTACGGCGCATCTGCATCCAACAGCCACTCAGGAGGCGCCACTCTCTTCAAGGTACAGGTAAACTTTGATATTCTTGTATTTGAAAGCCAAATAGATGCAGACGCCGTAGATAGATGGTTGAATTTGCTAGAAGGGTATTTCTTGGTCCATGATTTCTCTGACCGAGAAAATATTATTTTTGCACTCCTCAAAGCCGCCCCCCATGTCAAAGACTAGTGGGAAACCTACCGTGAGCAAGAGGACGAAGGGGAACCCTCTCTGTTCTCGGCCACACCCACTTGGAATTCGTTCCGAGATGGCATCAAGGAACAATATTACCCTGTGGGGAGCTATGAAGACAAATACATCCAATGGACCACGTTGCGGCAACAAAGGGATCAAGATGTGTACGAACTAACGAATATGTTCCATACCCTGCGCACAAAGTTGGATATTAAAGATTCAGAGAGACATTTGGTGCTCAAGTACCGCAGTTGTCTACACAAACACATTCAGGAGGAAATGGAGTTCCTCGACATTACATAGCTGGGCACGGCATATCGCTATGCTGCCAAGATCGAGCAGAAATTTAAGCAGAAGAAGCGAGACTTTGGATCTGCGAATCCGAAAGGTGCCCCCAAAACCAAAGAACAAGGGGCAAGGCCAAAGCGGTGTTACTCAGAACAACACCACAAATCAAAATAAGGACACAGGGAAGTGGTGTGAATTTCATAACAGCCCCACTCACAACACAAACGAGTGTCAAGCCAAACAGTCAGTGGTGGCCGCACTAAAGGCACCCAAATCAGATGCATTTTCTGATCCTGAGTCAGAACCAGACAAAGGCAATGAAAAAGGGAAGAAGATCATTGATGCAGATCCCAGTGCCATTGTTGTAACCACCAAGATCCAGAGGGAGGACCCAGAGGATCCAGAGGAGGGGGAGCACCTCTTCCATTCGCAAATGTGGGTAAAGGGTTCTCCGCTGCAATTTCTTGTTGATAGCGGAAGCCAAAAGAACCTCGTTTCAGCAGAGGTCGTGAAGCAGCTCAGCCTACCGACCATAGCACACCTGCAGCCATATACCATCGGGTGGCTTCACCCAGGGAGAGATATCCGCATCCGCCAACAATGTCGCCTTCCGTACAGCATCAAGCCATTCACGGATGAGGTATTATTTGATGTTGCTCCTCTTGACGTAGTTGATGTGTTATTGGGCCAACCATACTTGTGGAGGCGACATGTTGTGTATGATTCTAGGCCTCGTGCTGTTATTATCACTTTGAGAAATAACTTGTACAGGATACCAGAGGTAGTACTGCCTCCTGTCATCTCTTTGACTACTGCAAAACAATGCAGTAAGATTGTTTCCCAAACGAGGAAATTCATTTTCCTTACAACTTGCTCACGGGGAAAGAAGAATATTGTGGCCACAACCTCGAAACAGGGCTCCCCTGCACGGCTGCAGCAGATGGAAAAATTCATGGAGGAATACGAGGACATTTTCTCCTTACTCACAGAGGTTCCTCCACACTGTCAAGACAAGTACTCCATTGATCTGACCCCCAACGCACCGCCGCCTGATGTTACCATACCTCCTGCAAATACACATACAGAATCCACACATGTACTATCTGAGGCTGATAAAGAAACCAAATTTACTAAATGCATCCAACATGTCTGCCCACAGTTCCATGACATCTTCAACGAATCTAATACCTAGTTCAACAGAATTTGCTTCATCTCAGGGAGGATCTCAACGCAATTGGGACCATTGCTTCCTAAGGAGGGAGGAATGATCTAGGTGGATATCAGTGGCCACCCACGCCATCAATTCTTGCAGCTTTTCACATTCAACACCACTTACTATTTTTAGCAGGTTTTCGGGTCCTGCACTCCCGGAGCCGTTTTGGGGCCTTAATGATCCAGCTGGATATTGGTGGCCACCCACCTATTCCATTTGAAACCCCACCATCAGTTTTTTCAGTTTTTAAGTTGCAGCACAACTTACTATTTTTAGCATTTTTTCAGGTCCTGAACTTCCGGAGCCGTTTTGAGGCCCTAAACGACGTTTTTTTGGAAAACCATGAGCAACATTGGTCCATGGATCGATGTTTCTCACATCGAAATTTGTACTCGGATAAATATTTCTAATGAGATATTGAGCGCGTCAAACGGAGATCGAATGCCAAAGTTACGTCCCCGAAAAGTTGAAACACCAACTTACCCAAACAGGGGCCCACAGTTTTGGCGCTTCATCTTCTAGAGTTAGGTTTTTGGACTTTTTAGTTTTTCCATTGTTTCTCAATAATAAATAGGCCCTCGAGCCTCATTGTAACACAGTTCAGAGGTCTGTAGCCATGACATCTCTTCTCAGAGATTCGCTACCAGCACCCTAGCTATTTTATTTCCATTATGTTTGTAAGCTTATTTCAGTCATTCCTTTATTAATGAAATGACGCATTATTTCTGCTGCATCTCTATGTTTATGGTTATTTCTGTATTTTGTTGCTTTCCTGCATAAATCTGTATCATCTAATTTGTCAATGTATGTCCCAAATAAAGAAGGGAATAAAGGGCTTCCATGCTTGACCCCAATACCACTTCCAAAACATTCTGAAAATCCATACTTGGTTTGAGTTTTAGCCCAAACTCGATCTTACAACCTATGGACAGCAACCCTATATTGTTTTGGAATTTCCAATTCTTCCATTGTACTCCACAATTTTCTTCTAGGAAATATATCAAAATCTTTCTTTAAGTCAACAAAGCAACAAAAGAGCTCTCCTCCCTATTTATCCCAAACCTTCTCGATCAAGTGTCTAAGTTTAATTCAATGGTTAATGGTAGAATGCTTTGGTTTAAAACCTGCTTTCCCTTTCACCCTCTCTCCCTCCTTTTCACCCCAAAAACGGATCAAATTTTCTATCAAGCTCCCAAAAAGTATACGAAAAAGAGGATTAATCATTATAGTGTCGTAATTTGAAAGGTTATTTATGTCGCCACTTTTGAGCAATGGGATGACAACACTAGCCGTCCAATTTTAATGTGAGACGTGAGGACCTCTAAGCCCCATTTTAAGTATTCTGCCTATAGACCATCTATATCTCGAGCTTTACTTGATTCCATCTTTAATGTCTTTCAAAGACAAAAGTTTAGTTCTTGAATTGATTATCAAAGGGCTATCTTTATATGGCCCTCTCTCATATAGCTACTTTGCTTATACTCTAGCCATTCAAGATCTTTGATATTATTCTCTTGGGTGGGATGTGTTGGAAGGTGTGAGAGATATTATGGTGCTTGTCTAATGGATACAAGCTTCGGAAGGAGTTAAAGGTAAAATAAGTTCTTCTCCTCAAAAATCATAGGGTGTCCCACCCTTGAATAATCAAATTACATACACAATTTGAATAGTGGATGACTTATTAGATTTGCAAAATATGTGCACATGGCGTAGTAAGCAAAGAATGCAATTACTATCGAGTCATGGCATTGATTAGGACCATAGATTAGTTGGGAATCCTCCATAACTGAGTCGAATTCAAATAAAGGGTAGTGTTATCACCTAGAAATATATCATAAGTGCATTGAATGCACTACCATCCCTTTTGAGTATGGTGCAACGTTCATTTCTCAGAGGGGTCTCATTGGGGGAAAAATTGTAGCCACAATGGTGAAGGCTCGATTTAAGGTTCTGTTGTACTATACAACACCCCCCTCCCCCCCACAATTTATTTTAATAATAAATGGGGACCCTTTAAAAAATAAATAGAGTTTAAGAAACATTATTTCTTTTAGCGTCAAGTTTTAAACTTTAGGAATAAAAGGCATGATCATTTCACTTTGATTTCACTGCGCTTAGCGCAAATTGCAGAACTCACAAGTTAACAAAAGTTAAAACACACATTAAAATTGCAAATTGCGATAAGCACTCCAACCTTTTTTAAATTATATGAAATTCCCCATTGAAAAACTTAGAAAACCCTTAAAGTTATAAATCGCGTAGTGCTTCCTTAAAAGACAAACTTATATCATTTCAAAAGGAACTGCGATGAGTCGAACCCGATAAGATAATAAACGAACAATGAAATGTATCCGCAAAATCTGATAAAGCGCAATGCTTTGATTTTTTTAGCACATATTACATTCTGCAGCACCAAACCAAATGAAAATTTATATCCGCAGTGATAAAATGCGATGTGCGATAACATCTGCAGTGAAAATATATAGTATTGGTATCTGTAAAAGTTGCAATTTGCGCTATAACATTTATTGCTAAAGTGCTTGAAGTGATCCTTAATCAATCAATCCGTTAATAAGATCTAATGATTAAGATCGTTGGATTGGACATATTGTGTAAGGCATGTAAAAGATTTAATGAACGATTAAAGGGTTATTAACGGCATTCAATGGGTACAAGGTTCAAAAAGATCGATATATTTCTTAAAGCATGTTTTAAATTAAAGCGCTGGATTTTTTATTTATGTTGATTCAACTTTGTTCTCTGTCATTTTCTCTCCTCATCTCAAATCTGAATTTACTTGTATTGCTGAATTTAGGAAACTATCTAAGAAAGTGATATCAACAGAAATGACAAAGAAAGGCAAATCAGTTGCACAAGCATCCATTTCTGAAGTTACAGACGTGCCTCCACTATTTTCAGACACTACATGCAATAAGGACGTTGGAATTTCTTCATGGGAAACCATGTATAATCTGTTTGAAAAAAAACATCCAAGAGAACTAAAGAAAATAGCAACGGCGGATAAGGCTATTTCATCAGAACCTTATTACTTTGAAGTTTCATGGTCATTTCTACATAGGATAGCTGCAAGGCCAAAGATCTTACCATACACTAATATGGTAAAATGGGTCATTGATAATCTCAATATTGCAGATACGAAATTCAAGAATTCCAAACTGGAGAACATGGGTTCATTCATTGCCGAGGATTTGCGAACAATGTATCATTTGCCTACGCCACAAAAAAATTATGATAAAGCTTTCCTAGAAAGATTTACAAAAAAGAATCAAGACCTAATGAAGGTGGTGAAAGTATGGAAGGAAGATCAAGGCAAGTTAAGGCGGGACAAACTCGGTATTTACCCAATAGCGCAATTGCCATCACCTTACTGTTTTGTAGCAGGAATGTTGTGTAGATTATTTTCTAGACTTGGTACCATTAAATTTTCCATTGAATGGGTTCCTTTAATTGACACAATCGTCATTTCTACTATCATGAATTGGGCAAACATTTTATCCGATAATTTGGCCAAAACCATTTTGGATTACAGAACAAATAGAGTCTTTTCGACTAGGACAATTCCTCCTTTTTATATGAGCACATATATCATGGATGCTATATGTACTTGCTCGAACTTTCCTATTATGGGTTGGAAATAAACTAGCCAAGACCCTAACCCTATTCATATATATCATAAAGCCTTGTGGGAGTCTGAATTACATTTCCATTTCTACAAGATTTGTCATGGAGTTATGTTGCCCATTCATCAAACCATTTTTAATGAGAGAGCTCCTAGCATTTCTAAAGAAGCCAGTGCAGATATTTTACCTGTGGCCAAATGGTTTGGAGAGGAAAATTTTACTTATGTCAGAGTTTTTGGGAGTCTTTATTCCCCTTATGTTCTACCCTACTATGTTCCAGATAAACTCTTGGCTAGAGAAATTGCATATCAAACTCTTCTAAACGGTATAACCAAGCATCTTAGAGATTCTAAGAAGGCCATCTGGCCTACATTCCCATTATAGTGTGTTACCTTCGCCCTTTTTGACATAGTTCATGTAGCGAAAGAAATTCCAAACATTACTTCATTAAATCTGGCTTTAATGTCAGGGAGACATTATGATCCTAATGATGTGGTCCAAAATTTTACCACTAATCTTAAACTCGGACCTTTCATGAATGAAAATGATATGTTTGATGATTTATTTGAAGGAACAGAGAAATTTGTAGATGTGTTAATAATGGCATCCAATAAGCTCAGTGTAGCAGACCTTAAAGCTTTTCATGAATACAAAAATAAGGGGTTGGAAACAGTCCCATTGGACTTCTTCTTTATTGAAGAAATCAGAAGGCCAACTCCGAGCATAAGTTTATAAGATGAAGCAAAAGATATGTCAGAGGATGAATCATACGAAAAATCAATTCAAGATTCAGAGCATTCACAACACAAGTCTCAAAGTTCAGATCATCCTGATAATGAATCTGAAAGTAAAAATGAGAGCCCTGATAAGATAATTGAAAATGTAATTAAAGGAATTGATATGCACACTGAGAGTACTGGTGGAGCTGAATCATCTTCAAAAGAACTTCAGCAAATTCAAACTACACTTGAGCAGACAATGAAATCTCAAGTATAGAATTTAAGCACAAAATGGACAAAGTTTACTAAAGCATTGTAGACACCACCAAATCCTAATCCAGAAGGATCAACAAGTTTTCAAACTACTGAGCAAACTCAGAAAATAGCAGAAACAATAATGGAACTTCGTAGATACCAGAGGTTCAGGAACAGGAGATCATCCCGACCTACCCAACAAAAGAAATCATTTTAAATATTGAGGAAATACCTCCACTAGATGTTTTCTACAACCCAAATCACAAAGTTGTAGTAAAGAGGAGGAAAAGAAGAAGAGTTGATGAAACAATGACAACTCTCAATAATGAATCAGTAGATGTTGTCTAGAAAGACTCTTTTGCCAATCCTACAGAACATCTTACAAAACTTCACAGTTTGCAGGTGCATATGCAACTGCCACAATTGATAAAGCAACAGAAGTGCAACTTCTGCTCAAACAAAAAAAAAGATAAAGTTCAAGAATTGGAAAGACAACTGGAACAAGAAAAGCTAAATGCCAATAAGCAAGTTGAGATGAAAATGACACAGTTCCAGAAAGACTTTGAAAGATTAAAGTTGCAGCATCAAATATAGATTTCTGAGAAGGATACACAAATAGAGGCAGTGATGGATAAGCTCAAAAGCCAGCCTCAAACAGAACAGTTTATAAAAGAGGCACTTGAATGGAATACAAAATTGAAGCAGCAGCAAGAGACTTTTTGTCAGCAAATCTCAGCTACTAATTCATATTGTGAAACAAGTAAAATTTCGATTCAACAAATGGCGAACAGAAGATTGGAATGTGAAAAGATTCAAAAGAAAATTTATGAATTCATCCTATCACAAGAATCTGATATAGGAAAGAAAGTTGATCTCCAGAAAATTGATAAGTTTCATAAAGGTATTTTATTTAAATATTGGGAAATGCAATTGAGGCAGGCAGAGAAGGCAACGTCAAAAGGCAGCAAACTTAGCGGATCAGATTATCAAGTCGGTTAATGGACAGCTTCTAGACATTGAGCTTATCAAAGAATATATAGTCGAAGTAATCCCAAAGCTCAAACTATTGGAAGCACGGTGGAAGGAAAGCATAGAGACACAGACATAAGCTATCAAGAAGATAACCAAGTTAGATCAAGAAAATTACTGGAACTTTCTGATCAAACCACATCATCAGTGCATGACTCTGCAATCATTAACTAATTCCACTAGGAAAACGTTGCCAGCACTCTCAAATGTCGTGTTTAAAGACCAAGTCAGATCCGGGATCACACAGCCAACTTAGTTGGAGCCGATGGTGGATATTTGCCACCTCAGAGATCAAATGAAAAAGAAGATCAACCCACTTAAGCAATATTGTTATTTTTATTTCTAGATTGTAGTTTAGTTTACTTAATTATGAGGAAGGTTGTTGAAACCTCCTCAAATTTCTATATAATAATCTATATTTGATTTATTCGGTTTAGTATTTAAACCCTTCTCATGCATTTAGAGAAGGGTCTAGAAATTTGTCAAAAAACATTTGCAAAGGAATGCATTTTTGTATGTTTGTGAATGCCTTAATGAATTAATGAAATAGAGTCTGTTTTCTTTTGATATTGAAGTTGTTTAACTGAAGTTGCACTTTTGTACTCATTGAATTGCTTTGATGTGAAGAGGAGCATATACTACTATCAATTTGAATGAGTAGAACCTCACATATATGGTATTTCTACACATTATGTTAAGTTTTACTTCTTGAATTGACAGCCATCTTTTCTCTGTATTATATATGAAAGTTGTCAGTATAGGTAAATGTTAAATGCACTTTTGTACTGATGTTTATCTATGGTTACTTATCTCATATATGATCAAACTTATGAATGTGATATATATCTCCCAATTGTTTTGATTAAACTACCTTGTCAAAATAATCATTTTTACATAATTTTCATCTCTTTCAACTAATTGAATAATCTTCATTACCAATTGTTGAAAGATATCCTTCTAGATCACATTAAATAATGAATACTCCTGGGTATATAGTAGAATAGATATTTAGTCACTGCATATGATAGATTAAATCATTTTTCCATTTGCATGATATAAACAAACACACCCTCATTATCCATATTGGGAAACTGGTCCCTTTATCCTCAGTCGGAGCCACTACACCAAACGGAAAAGGACTTGCTCTAAGGTCTGAACCGGGTGGTTTTCCCCCATGTTGTTGCAACGGAATTCTGAGGCTTCAACAGGTTCGCATAAAGAAATGCGAGTGAACAAGAACTCCCTGAGATTATGACCAATGTTGGCCGAAACGTTAAACTTTGTCATCAGAGCAATGAAAAGCATGATTCCTCCAGTACCTCCGTCTAGGAGATCCATATTGATACCTTGCTTGCTAAGGTTGTGCAAGACTCTCGAGACCCTAATTAAAAGAGAAGAGAGGTTATCGCATCGACAAAAATGAATCCCTAGTGTAAGTGATATTTTCCATACCCTTTACCGTCATCCCACAATAATCTAATTCCTATCAAAGTCATAACACTTCTTTGCACTAACACCAACAACAACAATATATAGAAGGTTGGTATCTATTTCGTTTATTTTTCTTTGAATGACCTAGTTGCAGTTGCAACACAGAACGCAAATGGGTTTTCCTCTGTAGTTTTTATAGCCACGACACTATAAACATATATGTGCATGTTTTATGCTTTGAATACCCTAATCATGGTTGGCAAATATTAAGTGTAATACGTAATCATTTGCTTATTCATTTTCCTTCTATCCATTCAATATCATTTTATTTTTATCTAATGGACAAGATATAAAGATAAGGAGACAATCATTAACTTAGCACATGATACTTGATATTTGCCAATCTGAGTGTGAAAGGTCTCACACAATAAGAGTGCGAAATTGATAAATGGACATGCCCCAATTGATTTATAAAGGGATATGCCTTACTCTTATCCCAATCTTTATCATTTTTTTTCCTCGCAACGCCCCTTGGTGAGCCCACCCGAAGGGGCCCCTTGCTCTCTCGTCCCAACTGCCAGGCCCTAACCCTAATAGAAACAAGGAGAATTGAAGACGCCCCTCATGGCAAAAGGCCAATGATTTTACCAGGGCTTCAACCAACTGAACTACCCATCACGGTTAAACCAAAACTTTATCATAATCAACAAATACATTTTCGCTTTCAAAAGAGTACAAATGGTTTTTAGCATTTGGGGTGATTCCGACTCAATGTAATGCTCCCAACGTGGGCAGAGGGATAGAATATTTCGCCCTCATAGGAATAACGCTAAATAAAAGTGGTATAGAATATTTCACACTCACAAGAATAACGCAAAATAAAAGTGAGATAGAATATTTCGCACTCACAGGAATAACGCGAAATAAAAGTAGCACTTCTTCCGCAACCCTTACCCTTTTTTTAGACAGGGAACTAAGCAACCTCCCCGAGTATATGCAATAGCCCGCAAGCCACATATACCAGTAACTCATGACTTAGCAAAGATCGAGGCGTCCGAAGACCATGGTTAGATCCCAAACTCCAACGGGACGTCTATCCCTCTAGCTTGGTCATGACGGGCCATAGACAACCCTACCCCCCGCCGGTTTTGAACCTATGACCTCCCATGAGAAATCACAAGTTCTTAACCATTGAGCCCACTCAGGTAACCTTCCACAACCCTTACCTTCGCCTTCGTGAAAGTGCTATTTCTATGGTGTTTCGCAAAAGGAACTGTGATAAGACCTTTACCTTCGTCTTCTCGGGTGCATTCAAACTTAAACTCTAACTTTCAGACCTGTGACCACAACTTAATGTTATCCTCGCAGTTGAACAGAAAAAGGTTGGATTTGAATAAGTGATATCGCAACACCATATCAATTTCATCTTGTTAGCACCACTAAGAACCAATGTATTCGAGGGAACCAATTCAAACTGCCTACTTCACACTTGGGGTTTAGAGGATGCGCATGAAAATAGTCTTAGGACTTCGGTTGCATTGTGAACTTGGTTTTGCCTTGTGTATTGCTCTAATTAATACCATGGCAATAGTTAAAGAGCATTTCGCTAGATTTCGAGCAAATAATTTACGGTTTTAAGCACTCACTACTTTGAAAAGATGAATAACCTGGTTCACACTCATGATTTGACTATGAAGAGGCAAACCCTCCTCGCATTGGAAATTGCGAATACAACCTCCTCTGGTTCGAATTGAACACTAGCATGCACCTACTTTGAACTTGTAATCGCCTTTGAATTTTGACAGAGTAAACTTTAAGATCATGGCCTATTTCCATCCACAAATAATCGCTAAAGGAATCTACAATAGGGTTGTAGATTCACAAAGGTGCATATAAATCATTTCTTTGGAAAGGAGCATCGATGTAGTCATCAGCGTGACAAGTAGAGCTTAGTCCAACGCTTTCACTTTACTTGTGAAATCACTATCCTTGAGATGACATATGAAAAGTGAGGACCTTCCTATTGTTTTGCAAAAGTGAAGGTTATTTATCCAAGTCATTATCATTCAAACAAGATAAGTAGTTGGGGTTGGTCGAGATATTAATATAACACAACCTGCCCAACTGTTAAGTTCCTGTGAGTCCTCTTTGCTTTTCAAGGTTCTCAAAAAGATCTGACTGGTGGTAGTCCGAAGGGTTGAGAAAAAAGTGGATACATGGATAACAAACACTTTGGCTATAACAAACAAATTTCAAATATGAACTAAGGTGCTCACTACGAGCCACATATTATTTTTCATGTTGGGTTCCCTCCAAAAAACATATCGAAAACTAAAAAGAGCTTCCATATATTTTTTTTCGGATCTAACCATGCTCTAGAACAGAACTTCCATAGAGTAAGGCTCTGTATTACATTCCAAGACACTTGGACACTCTTTGGACTCTCAAAACTTGTATTTAGTGTCAAGCTCTAGGTTAAGTGGGTTATGCAAGCCATGGATAGAAAGGACTCTTGGAAAGATCTGCTAAAAATCAATAGGTTGTAGGGCCCTGTTCTGTAAGAAACGAAAGAAAGAATAGTTACTACAATGCCTTGGTAAAAGTCACCAGAAATTTTGTAGTTCAAAGTATTTGGATGGCCTACAAGGCCATCATGAAGCCTTTTTTGCTTCGAGAGATCTCTCCTTACACATTGGCCTATCCTTCAATGAACATTGCATTTAGTGATATCTACTCCATTAGAGTGATCACAAGTCATTGGCCAAAAACCCTGGATTCTGAACCCTTTGGCTCATCATTTCAGCAAATGACCTATTTGGCAATGGTTCAAGCCTCAAGGAACTAGATCCCTTGCCCTAAGCTCCAAATAAAGTTCATGTTATCCAACCAAGACAGAGTTCTAAGGTTGATTCTGATATTTTTCTCAAGCTAGAATAGCAGTGCTTTTGTACTTAATGACAGCATTGGGAATGAGCAGGTCTGAAACCTTTGCCAAGTATACACGGGATGGTAGCAAAAGATGGGTTTGCAACAAGCTAGTGCTTGATGGTCTTATGAACTCGGTGGAACTTGTGGAAGCCAACGTTGCACTCAGTGGAACTTGTGGAAGCCAACGTTAGAACCTAAAAAAGTTTTCCTTGTCTAGTCTTTAAGGGGGGTCCACTTGTATATAAGAGGCTCACTTACCTAGGATTTCAAAACACGCATCCTTGCATCATGGGCATGTTGGAAACCCTAAAATATATCTTTTGGTTTTTCCCTGAACCAACTCTGTTGTACCTTGTTTCGATTTCATGGAATGCAACATTGTTAGATTGCCTTCCATGGCGATTAGAGTTTCAATGTGCTTAGATGCGTGTTCATGTTGAGATACTTCTCTTTATGGAAGAAACATTATGGAGTTAGATTTATTAAAAATGAACTCTATCATGTTTTCACACGGTTTCATAGCGAACTGACGTGTGTGAGCTTGTTCTTGGAAGTCAATGTAAAAATACATAATTACAAGTGGAAATAAATCACCTACAATGATTAGATTTCTAGTATGGGGCCCCTGCAGCATGAGTAGGAAGCCACCTGGTTCCTCCCCTTCTCAGTGAACATGATCTTGACAATGACATCATGACAAAGGCAGGCCACACCAGAGGGCAGATTGGCTAGAAAAAGAAAAAATGCAAGCACAGCTAGCCTCCTCCCCAGCTTAGCATAATGACAAATTTACCATACTAGCTCCTGCCATTTCCAAAATAACCAAGCCCTCTGAAAGTAACAATGATGGCTAGGATCCAATTGTGATTGAGAATAAGCCCACTGCTATAGGGTGGGAACCAGCTTCTAACAACAAAGATGAGTGTCCAAGGAGTGCTAGATTATTCTCTGCTGCCACTTGACTATGTCTTTATGCTGCTATAGGGTGGGAACCAGCTTCTAATAACAAAGATGAGTGTCCATCGAGTGCTAGATTATTCTCTGCTGCCACTTGACTATGTCTTTATGCTCAGGACTTGGGCCTTGTGCTTATTTGGACTTACATTCATACTGTTGTTCTATGGCAGCTGTATTTAATGGGTATTTTGGCAAAAGCCAGCCCACTTTTATGTTTTGATCATTATTGGACTCTTATAGTACTTTGCAGTGGCCGCATGCATGGCCCACCTTCTGTTATATAGAAGCAATGTACTTTTTTTTATTAATAGTCCATGAAACTTTTTATGTCGAGTAAGAACAATTTGATAGAAAGAAATGGCGACTTCTACATGTTTCATTGTCAAGCTGGGAACGCAATTATAGGTTAGCATCCTTCAATGCTACACTCTGCTCAAATGAATATTGATTAGCCCAAAATCCTGCGCTTACAAACCCTGCATGCAGAATTTAATAGTAAAAATATTTCGGTCTTCTTTTTCCCTTTCTTTACTCTTTTCATAAGTGGCAAGGGTTTGTATCCAATGTTGGCAAATTCAGACCCATACCTCAATAGGGTAACCAACTTGAAGAAACCACGAAAAATTGGCAATGAAACAATAAAATTTCACTAAGCACGAAAAAATGCAAAATATTTCAGTTTTCAATCTAAATACTTAAATTTAACTATAAATTTATTTATTGCATTAAAAAATGCAAAATATTTCACTTTTTCATCCAGATTTTAATACATAAATTTAATTTTGTAATTAAAAGTTCATTTATTAGATAAAATCGAAGTTTTTTCAAAATTTGGAATAAAGTGCAGGTATGTAGTGGGTTTCAAAATTTTGGTAAAAAACCAAGGTATCAGGTATGTAGCCTGTAGGTGATCTCTGCAACAAAAGAGGAGGTAAAAAGATGGAAAAATGGGGTCCAAATCGTCTTTTCCATTTACACAAAAAAATATTGAATCTCATATGCATTCTTCCCAATGTAATTTGGAAATTATTCCAAGAACTAATCAGTCCAATCGAAGCAGCAGTAGTTATGAGTGGCTGCAATGGCAAGTTATGATGTTTGCTTGTACTGTAGCTGAAACCAATACACTCAACTCTCAAGAACAGTGCATCAAGACTGATCCAGAATGGCATACAACCAAGAATGGAATTTTAGGATGCTGCATCAAGCGTACATGCTGCAACAATGTTAGATACACCACTATTTCTCGAAGTCAAATATCCTTTTGTCACTATCAACAAATATATTATATTTAAAATAGATTTACAGAACATGAATATTCCAACTACATTCTCTATTGACTACTTACCAGAAATAAAAGCTATATATGTACGTGGAAATCACCTCTTTATTATAAACGAAACTAACCATTTTTCCTTGTTAGACCTGTCGCGCCAACCTACTCATGGTCTTCAAAAAGACAATGTTTTAAACAAATCCCCTCCTTGGTGATACAAACCCAAACTAGACACTCCACACTTTTCTGAACCGAATGCCATGTACTGGTTAGGCACTCCATGCTTTGCTGAACCCAATGCCATATATGGATTATTGGGTAAATACGTAGCAGCAGATGAGAGGCAATATATGATTATTTGTATACATACACTTTTCAATCCTGACCAAAAAGACAGGAATGACTTGCCCGTTGAAATAAAGTTTTAAAGAGCTTGAATTTGTTTTCTCGAGTTCATGAACACCAAAATTTTGACAATACAAAGGCAAGTCCTCCTGCTGCATATTAATCTATTTAGCTTTCCCATTGCCTCTACCAAAGTCTGGAACCTTCTGCTTCTACCATTATTTGGAACAAGTGGCAACTAGCCAATTTACTTTTCAGAGTCATCATCCAATTGAGTGTGTACGTAGCATAGCCAAGTCTATGAACAGATGATACCATGAGTGCTGTCAGCTAAAATGACAGCATAAAAAGGTTTGCTCCTCTTGAAGTTATCAGTAAGCAAGTGAAACCTGCAAATGTACACAAATGCATGTTGTTACTCTCATACAATCCAGATCTAGCGTGATATTGAACAAATTTTAAATACAAACCAATTTCAGTACCAACTAGTAAGAATCTTGTTTTCGCAAAGAAAGCTCTCCTTCTTCATCTGCATGCTGAATAAATTCCCCATTTCCGTGGTTGAGACGTGTTGATAGAGAAGGTGACAATGGTGTATACATATCTGCAAATTATTGCAATGCCAAGGAGAACGTTACTAATCTGGTAGTCATACAGATGCACAATGCTGCCATTCATGAAATATCTAAAAGTGAAATACTCAGAACAAAGAAGCATATATAAAAGCAAGCTTAAACATACTCAGTGAGGGTCCTCTATCATAATCCTTCGTTATGTGCAACAAAACAGTCCCAGAAAGAACAATGACAAAACCACAGATCTCTGACACAATTTTGCTTCCACTTTGACCAGCCCAGTCCTGCAAGCAAGGACAAATAATGAAACAAAAATATGTAGTGCTCAAGGATAGAGATTGTCAGAAACAACTGCTCCTTTTGATATGTTAATTTATTGACCTGAAAATCCATTCAAACAAGTTCAGAATAGATACATACCCTGAACATAATGACACTTGCAAGGATCGTTAGAGTTGTGAACATGACATAGTAAATTGGAGACACTACTGCAGTGTTGAAAGTGTCCAGAGCCTGAAATATAAAAATGAAGTACCCATTAAATCAAAGCACAAGTCATCAGACAGATTGCAGTTCCAGATTATGACAGAAATAAGGTATTTCAATAACTATGGAAAGTATGCAGAAACGTAGAGTAATGTGCATATTAAAAATAGCAATGCTCCACCAAAGCACTGGTGCGGGAAGACGCGCAGGGGGGGACATGTGGGAATACCCTCAAATTTTACAGAAATTTCGGGGGTGTGGGGGGACGTCGGGTATATAATTTTTAATATATATATATATATAATTCAAGTTCATATTCAATAATGAAAGCATAAATAGACTAATAGTAATACATTGATCCACACATAAAATTTAAATTCACAATTGAATTAAGTAATGACATACATTGATCCGCCCTCATCAATTCATTTTGATACATACATCATTCATATGACATAGTCATCATTCATCCATACCATGAGATTCAATAATGAAATATTCAAATACAATGATCCATATCATTCATCATTTATCATTCTATAATCTACATTGATTTAAAAATTAAATTTATCATTCATCATTCTAGAAGAGCTCGACGGCGGGCAGGAGAGCGGAGCTCCACTGCGGCAGGAGAGCGGAGCTCAACTACGGCAGGAGAGCACAGCTCTACTGCGGGCAAGATAGCACAGCTCAACGGCTGCAAGAGAGCACTCAGCAGAGTGCAACGACGGGCAAGAGAATTTGGGAAATGAATAGGTAAGTAAACCTAGGCAAGTTTGAACTTTTAATTTTTAGTTTTGTTTTAGTTTTGTTTTATTTTTATTTTATTTTTAAGTTTTGTTTTATTTTTATTTATTTTAAGTGTTTTAATACGTGAATGTTCAAAAAAAAATTATATTAAGTGTTATTAGACAAATTTGAGGGGGGGGCGCACCAAGAGGGAAGCCAAGAAGCACCCCTTTTGGGGAGCCGCATCCCCCACATTGGGGAACGCACCCCCCTGTGTCTCCCTACGATTCCCCGAGGGCCAAAAGGAGTGAGTGGGGAAACGCACCCCTAGACGTCCCCCCATCCTAGTTGCGTGGGGTGCGTACACCCGACCCTAGGGGACACGTCCCCATGGAACACTGAAAAATAGTTAAATTTGAATTAACCAATAAATGCAAAATGGAAAATAGTAAATATATTAAAGACATCATAATACAAATTACTGAAATTTGCATTGAATCAAGATTCCAAATGGAACATTGTTATATTTGTACAATAGAAACCCCTGAAATTTGAGATGAGGATAAAGATTTGAAATTCAACATTAATATTACATCATTACATAATTAAGAGAGACAAAAGGATTGCATTATACATCATGTTCTGATAGAAATTTAGAAAAACTAAATTTTTGGGTATGTGATGGTTAGCCTGTCTCCTTGATATGACAAACTAACTTAACATATTAAAACATCGTATGTAATTATGGCCTAAAGGCTAAAACAAAGAAAATGTGCATTTCCAAACAAATTTGGCCATATTTTATAGTAATGGTACCTGTTACATATAGCACTTGCAAACAACTTGATATAAAGATGAAGCATATTCATTGGAGGAAACCAGAAATTTAATGTGCTATAAATTGGTCAGGGAAAATTTCATCAATCTCACATGCCATAAACCTTGGTTTGGGTCAAATGGTGGTTTAGATACATAGCTTCCCGAATCCCAATACAATCAAAAGCGAGAGAATATCTAGAGGAACTCTCGAAGAAAAACTGTTACACTTTTCAACTCTTCAAAAATAAAGATTGTTTGCCAGAATTGCTGTTGAAAAGTGTAACTAGGTCGGTCTTCATGTTGACTATGTAATTATGTAATTATGAAAAAGAAGAAGTCAAAATAATATATATTATTGTTGTATTTGCTTCATGGGTTTCATGAGCATAATTTATCAAGTAGATGGACTTCTTCTTGATGTCCATTAGGTTTGAGTTAAGTGTCAGATCTAGTTTTGTTATATGCTCCAAGGCCTTGTGGAAGAAGCTTACAACAGCTCTCAATGCAACGATGAAAGACAAGTGAAGAAACACCTCTTGAAATGTTGAAGAAATTACAAGTCATGTCGGCATACATGCTGTGGTAAAGTCGGCTTAAATTACATTTGGATGGTCGTCCTAAAAAGATGAGAACAGTTCACTATATATTAACCTAGACTGCGGATCATTTGGAGCAGCAAGGATTGCGGATAACACTGAACCTAATGCGAACATATACAAGATTACACTGCGGATAAAGAGGAAGATTACAGTGCGGATATAGGAAGCATATAAGTGCAGATAAGGAACAGTAAATGGTGTGGATCTAAAACAGAGGTGCAGGATATGAATGCAGACATCACTGAAACTTGAATGCGGATTTTGCTGAAACATGAATGCGGACTTTGCTGAAACGTGAATGCAGATAAAAGGATAATATACAGTGCGGATTTTAGAAGATATGTATAGGGTATAAATGCGATTCCAGAACTAGGAAGAAGGTCTGGAAAAAGAAAGTTGAGGACAGTCTGTTTGAAGGAAGAAGCTAAGACAGTAAGTGCAAGAAAAAAGGCAGACCTTAAGGTGGGAGAAAGTGAGGAAGCTAAATCTGAGATTTACCTTCCTAACTACAGTTCAAGCAAATCAAATACAAGCATATACAAGGTGAAGGTCATGGTCTATAGTACTGATGCAGAACTAAGCAAATTGGTGAAAAGAAGAATCAAATTTGAAGAAGCTGAATGAAGGTCTTGGAAGCATATCTAGGTCAAGGGTCCGAGTCTTGGTCATGGTACTTGTCATTTGAAGATCTATAAGAAGAATTTTTGCGGGTTTTCCTCTCCAAGAGGGAGAGGTTTTGCCCTGGCTCTAGGAGCCTAACTTCTGTGTCTTGTGCATTTTGATAATTGACTTGATGAAAGATTAACTAAGCTAAAAGAAGAGAAGCCATAAGTAACTCAAGAAAGCTCACAAGTATAGAATTTGTATTAATCTCCAGCCCTCCAAATTCTCAACATGGTATCAGAGCTAAGGTGTTGAACACAAGGACTGCTTGTCAACAAAGACAATCAAAGAAGCGAAGATCAAAGTTTGGGTTGGAAAGTCAAATCAGTTTGCAAGGAAGACTATCTAGCTACTTCAAGTGAGATCTCCTATCTCATACAAAAGATCAACTCATTCAAGAAAATAATCTTTGTCATCAAAGATTTGCACTCAAGACATTGTTTGAAGAGAACCTTAACTTCTGAAGATATTCTTTATAATCAAGGGTTCAAGTACACCAACATTCAAGAAGCTCCTATCTTAAAGGAAACCCTTGACTTCATTTTCAATCATCATCAAGGAAGCTGCAAGCCAATTCATGACCCTATCTGTCAACATGCCTTATTGTAAAGAACGCAACAAGTTGGTTGGGTCATCAATCTTTAGTGCATGGAAGAAGAGGACAAACTTGAATCTAATTGAAGACGAAGTAATGGACTATATCGAAGGGCTACTGTTCAACCCCCAAAAGAAGATTCTCCAGCCCATGCCAAGTACATGAAGGGAGAAATTAGAGCCCAGAGGATTCTCATAGAATCCATTAAAGACTCTCTCATTCCCTATGTATCAAAACTAAAGACTGCAAAACAAATATATGAGAAATTGGTGGAGCTATTCTCTGTGAGTACTGCACGAGAAGCAATCTCTCTAAGACAAGAACTATACAAAATGAAATTATCAAGGAAAGAAGGAATCACTCCATACTTTATGAGGATTTCTGAAATAAGAGATCAACTGCAGGAACTAGGAGAAGTAATGTCTGACACTGAGATGACTACAGTGGTGCTAAATGCTCTACCAGAGGAATGGGGAAACTTCACTTCTAGTCTATATGGGAAGAAAGAAGCCACCCCATTCCATGATTTATGGTCTCTATGTAAAATAGAGGAAACAAGACTAAAGGTCAAGGCTGATACAGGACCAAGTGAAAAGAATCATGCCTTTGCAGCCTCATATAGGAAGAAAGGAAGATTCGGAAAATTTGGCCCTCAGAATAAAAGAAGAAATATGGACAACATACGATGCTTTGGATGTAATGAACTTGGGCATTATAAAAGAGATTATCCTAAATCTGCAAAGGACAAGAGGAAAAAGGAAGAAGCCCATGTCACTAATGAAAGAGAAGAACCTGATGCTAAAAGATCTAAGAAGGATGAAGCGAGAGATCTCTATTATGATTGAGACCATCTTTCTCTTTAAGTGATCTCTGATTGGTTGCAAAATAGTATGATAGGAAGCAATGTACATTAAGAAGCATCTCGATAGAAGCATGGAAGGAGCTCTCGATGAAACAGCTTCTGGAAAACCTCTCTAATAACATTACTAAAGTAAAGCAGTCATCATGGAAACAAAATTCTGGAGGTGATGACATATTGATGGAGCAAGTCAAAGGAATGAAGCTCTTCATTCTAGAGAAATTGCTACAGGATGACTCGAGGGAATAGGTATGACGCATGTGTGTGTATATATATATGTTGATACTGGATGTTGTGAAGTCATGTCATATGGTTGCAGGTAGCAAACTTCCATATTTAGAATTATGATTTATGAAGAAGGGCCTCTCAATGCACTGACAGATGAAATCAACATAATATGTCCTCATAGAATATGAGGTGCTTGTACATAAACAAGAAATTGAAGAAAATTGTAAGATCCTGAGAATGAAGAATGTGCAGAGAGGAAGAGATCATGAAATGCAACCATGTCAAGAGGCAGTTATCATCTAGAGGCCAAGAAGATGTGACTAGGAGATCTCCTTGGAAGATATGTAGACTCTGACGGAAGTCTGGTAAAGAAGAAGACCCTTGGAAAAACATATCATTAGGAGATGTGTCAATCTATATGAAGGATGTCAATGCCTTCAGGAAGATGTCATGGTGAAAGATCATCACTAAGGTAACTTTTGTTCAAAAAGGTCATATGTATATATTTATCTGGATGAATTTGTGCAGGGCTGCTAATCATGAAAAAGGATGTATGATCCTTGGAGATGATTTGAAGGAAAGCAGCATGGCATAACGGTGAACGAGATAAGGAAGTCTGATTAATCACTTTCTGATAGCTGACATGACTCGTGGATGAAAGTGATGGATGATATGTGCCCTATGAAGCTAAAAGTTGAAGATTCCTCAATATCGAAATCCATGACATAGAGGACAGGAATTCTTCATGAGCAGCTGGGTGTCTCACCATTGTTGTTGGAGGTCCCTGGTTAAGAGGGAGCCTGGTGATAGGTTTCTTACTTGGAAGAAACTTGGTAATTCTTAAGAATGAGCTTAGGTACATTCCTTGTATAGGAATGAGTACATTCCCTTGTGGAATAGGTCCTCCCTCGTTAAGAGCGAGAGATAGACACATCATTCTGGTCTTCACTTGGGAAGACAGAATGGAGGATTGGGTAATCATCTCGCAATTGATACTCTTTGAGAATGTGTAGGGCATTCAAGATAAGAGTAGTCAGGGACCAATATTCTTTGAGGGCTTGCTATCCAAGAGAAGAATAGTCCACGAAGGTCATACTTTGGGAACACTCGAGTGGACTATGTACCTTGGAGAGAAAATGACGATGGTGTCTATAAGTCATGTGTCTCGCCAACATTGTAGCCCACTGTCTCATTGAGAGATGGGGTTGTTAGTCAAGGCCTTGCACTAGGACAATGCTGGTTGATATGATGCTATACAGATGCGATTACCAATCCGATTCTTCTTATGAGATTCTTCAGTTTGAAAGTGACCATGTACCTGTATGAATACCTCCCTAGTTAAAAGGGAGTGTTGAAAAGGGTAACTAAGTCGGTCTTCATGTTGACTATGTAATTATGTAATTATGTAATTATGAAAAAGAAGAAGTCAAAATAATATATATTATTGTTGTATTTGCTTCATGGGTTTCATGAGCATAATTTATTAAGTAGATAGACTTCTTCTTGATGTCCATTAGGTTTGAGTTAAGTGTCAGATCTAGTTTTGTAATATGCTCCAAGACCTTGTGGAAGAAGCTTACAACAGCTCTCAATGCAACGATGAAAGACAAGTGAAGAAACACCTCTTGAAATGTTGAAGAAATTACAAGTCATGTCGGCCTACATGTTGTGGTAAAGTTGGCCTAAATTACATTTGGATGGTCAGCCTAAAAAGATGAGAACAGTTCACTATATAATATATATTAACCTAGACTATGGATCATTTGGAGCAACAAGCATTGTGGATAACACTGAACCTAATGCGGACATATACAAGATTACACTGCAGATAAAAAGGAATATTACAGTGCGGATATAGGAAGCATATAAGTGTGGATAAGGAACAATAAAGGGTGCAGATCTGAAACAAAGGTGTAGGATATGAATGCGGACATCACTGAAACATGAATGCGGATTTTGCTGAAACATGAATGCGGACTTTGCTGAAACATGAATGCAGATAAAAGGATAGTATACAGTGCGGATTTTAGAAGATATGCAGATAAAATATATGTTCTGCTCATCCAAACAAGATGATCTTTAGATCAATCTTGCACCTCTCCAAAAGAGGAATCCAACAAAAATATGACCATCGTCATATGAGTAGTGCAACATGGAGTTTGGACCTAGTTCCCAAAATTAACACTAAAGGACCAAGCAATTTTTCTTCTTCGATAAAGTGTGCTTAACAGGACTTAGCGCATATCTTTGACAAGATATGGTGAAGATGATTACAATGTTGTTCTCCTTAATGTGTGAAATGAAGCATATTTTATTGGGAAGTCCAACCTGATTTAGCAAGAGAAATTCTTTGCTACACTTGGGCTTCAGTTTGAAGACAAGCTCAATGGAGCCTCAAATTCCCTGCCTTGGAAGGCTAGGGTTACCTTGATTCTCAAGGAAAATGATCTCTAGGAGATTGTTAAGAAGGTGATCATGGAGCCAACAAATGCCAAGGAGAAGGTCACTCTAGCAAAGAGGGTCATTAAAGCACAAAGGATATTCTTGGAAGCAGTGAAGATCCATTTGATTCTTCACTTGTTTGAGAAGAAAGCCAAGGAGAAGTTTAATGCTTTGATGGGTCTATACCAAAGCAAGATTGTTAACAAGAAAATGGTGTTGAGGGGCAAGCTCTGGTCTACACAGATGACCAAATATGACTCGATGATGAGATACCTGATGAAAATCACTAAGATTCGTGGTCAACTTGCAACAGTGGAGTAAACATTGAATGACGTCGAGTTCGTGAATGTCGCACTGAACGACTTCCCAAAGATGTGGGATGCATTTGTCAAAGGAATCTGTGCTCAAGAAAACTAGGCCACATTTGAAAGGATATAGGATGACTACATCTAGGAGGAGATAAGGGAGCAATCAAAGGCCAAGGGCAGTAAGCAAGAAGGTGATGAGGACCTAGCTCTTGTTGGTAAGACAATGAAGAACAAAGTAAAGGTTTGAGTGGGGGTGAGGAGTCAGCCTCACAACCGAAGAAAACGAAGCACTTGACAAAGGTCAAGTGTTTTGCACATCATAAGACAAGATACTATGGTTCACAAAGTCCAAAGAGGAAGAACAGCAAAAAAGGTATGCAGTCAGTTATAGCTATGTTGGCAAAAGATCAAGTGGAAGAGTTTGCAAGGAAGTTTGAGACATAATTCCCACTAATTTCCTACATTTCCTCGAGCACCATACCAATTGGTGCGTAGCTATTGGATAGTGGAGCCAAATGTCATATGACAAGAGCATAGGAGTTGTTTGACAGCATGAGAAATTGGGACTCAGAGATGCATGTGGAGTTTGGTGTTGATGCTAAACATGCAGTGAAAGGAGTTATGACAGTGATATTCCAGTTTGAGTCAAGAGGCATGTTGAAAGTAAAGGACGTGTTATGGGTGCCAGAACTCAAGAAAAGTTCTCTCATTGTTGTAGTGTTAAGATGGACAGACACTGATCAAACCCATGAGATATAGCTTTGATGATCGCCATGTCATTGGAGTTAAAGAGGGCAACTTGTGTAGGCTAAAGGGCAAGCCTATTCAAGCAATGGCAAGCAAAAGGATAGTGATAGAAAATAAGGAGCAAGAAGCTCCAAAGGTTAAGCAAAATAGAGGGAGTCAACCTTCAAGCTCATATGGGTAGGAGCAGTCAGCAAATCCTTCCAAGTTTGTCAAGAAAGTCTCATGGTATGAAATGACTTTACAAGATGTTTAGGCGCAGGAAACTTTTAGGAACAAATTCAAAGGGAACAGGTCTTCAAGGATGATTCCAAACTAGGTGGCATGAAAGGCTTTTGGTTCAAAGGGAGAAACCATGGTAGAGAATGTAGTTCCAGGATTGAAGGTAGAGCCAATTCCAGGTAATAGAAGTACCTCTCTCACTAAAAGGGAGTGTTGATGTTTGTAGCTCAAGCAAGTACTGCACATGCCAAGTGTCTAGGTACGCAGAAGTCACCCAAAATCTCTTTAGGATACTTTCTCAAGTATGAAGTTACTTTTGTAATTTAGTGTTAAATTTAGATAACCATGGTATGTTCTATGCTTAAAGAAATTTACTTAAATCTTTCTTATAGGCACAATTAAGATTAGCAATCACATACTCATTGAAAGTAAATGCTGATAGAACATAATAATAGATCGATAGAAGACAAGCCAATATAATAAATCAGAATTTACAATTCTTCTTGTCCAGCAAAGATAGACAGAAATGTTTGTTACAGCAGTCAACAGAATGCCCTAGCCAGCAAAGACTTTGGTTGGCCAAACCAGCTCTTCCAACCTCCCACAGGTTCAGTCAAACACATACAAGATCAGCCTTCCTTCAGTGTCACACACACCTCATGAGACAACTCCCAAAACAATCAACGCAAGTCAACAAAAGGATCCCTCATCCAGATTTCCGGCATCCATTTCTGACATCCATATTTCTGGCATCCATTTCCAGCATCCATATTTCTAGCATCCATATTTTCAACATCCATTTCTGGCATCCATATTTCCGGCATCCAGATTTTTGGCATCCATTTCCGACATCCAGATTTCTAGCATCCATTTCCAATATCTAGATTTCCGGCATCAATTTCCGACACAATCCATATTTCCGGCATCCAAATTCAAACGTGGGAGAGAGAGAAGCCTCTTCTAGGTTGTACGAACCAACCAGATCATGACGAATGTGTTTGATGAGATGATGAGCAAATGAGCATCAAGTCTCTCCAATTTATATCCATCAATGAGGGTGTGTGACACATCTATTGGGCTTGTGAGCCTACATTACAATTCAAGTCGACCTTAACAATTTGCACATGTGTGGAAAATAAAATCAAAATATAAGTTTTGTTCATCCAAACAAGATGATCTTTAAATCAATCTTGCACCTCTCCAAAAGAGGAATCCAACAAAAACATCATCATCATATGAGCAATGCAACATGGAGTTTGGACCTAGTTGCCCAAAATTAACACTCCCTCTCAACTAGGGAGAACTCCATCTGTCCACCTGTGCCATCCTGTCATACAGTACCATAGTGTACTATCAGATATCATCATGCACTCCTGTGTCATCCTGCTGTAACATGCTTTGCTGGCTCTTCTTCGCACAACGAGAGTGAGTCACAAAGACATCACACTCCACTGACCCGAAGTCAGCGTAGAGGTTAAAACCTCAATGGGACTCAAGAGAGTCACATACTGACCCGATGTCAGTTTACAGGTAAGAACCTCATCCAGACTTGATCCCAGATCAAGTGGTTGGACACATCCCATCCTAGACATAGAGAGTACGACAATCCCCGATGCGTCCATTGGTCATGCTATTGGTCTCTATCCACATTTCCCACCTCATTGGCCAAATGAGAGGTACTTCCCATGAGTCTGAAACTCCATGGGTAGGATGCATGTGGGGCGTAGATCAAAGAGAGGGTGAACCAGCTCAATATCATAACGGTGGGGAAGTAGTACACCAACAACGTTCGACGAACCTAGCCTTGTGGTTGCTTATAGCTCCAAGAAGTTATCCCCAACCCCCCTGGAGCTCCCAGAGCTCAAAGTCCAACTCAAGCGGGACCCTCACAATAGGGTCTATCCACAATTCCAAGCTTCTCACAGAAGGTTAAGAATTTTACCTTCCCCGGGGGCTTCGTGAGAATATCTGCGACCTACTCATCAGTCCCAATATGATCGAGCCTTACGGCGCCTCGCTATACCATGTCCCAGACAAAGTGTTACCTAATATAAATATGCTCGGATCAGTCGTGGAACACAGGATTCTTAGAAAGACGAATCCCACTCTGGTTATCACAAAGGATAACAGTGGTGTCTAGCACATGCCCAAACAGCGCACTGAAGAGCTTTCTCAACCAAATAGCTTCAGAACAGGCCATACTCGTTGCAATGTATTCGACCTCAGCAGTGCTCAAAGTAACTGATTTCTGCTTCCTGCTCATCCAAGAGATCGAAGTAGAACCCAGGGTGAAGCAACATCCAAATGTGCTCTTATGATCCACCACACTGCCTGCCTAGTCAGCATCAGTATATCCAAGGAGCCTCATACTCCCGGCAGTGTATCTCAGCCCATGGTTGATTGTGCCCCGAAGATATCTCAATAGATTCTTGGCACCAATCCATTGAATGTGATGAGGCTCAACCATATATTGACTCAAAGTGTTCACTACAAAACATACGTCCGAACGTGAGTTCACTAAGAACATCAAGGCCCCTACGAATTGTCGATACTCGGTGGGATTTCCCAGCTCGAACCCAGCAGCGCTTCCAAACAACTTCTTAAAGTTGAGATTCCATCGGTGTTGACACAGACTTACAGTACACCATCCCAAATCTCTCCAATAGCTTCACAATATATTTTCATTGAGAAAGGAAAATCTCACTTGGCTTTTTCCAGACCTCCAAGCCTAGGAAATAATGCATCAGTCCTAGGTCCTTAATCTCGAACTCAGAAGTTGGCTCCCTCTTACATTAATGAATAAGAGGGTCAACACTTGTCAGGAAGAGATTGTCCACATAGAGAACCAGAATGAGAGGCCTATCTTTATCAACCTTAAAATGAAGGTTTGGATCAGCATCACTTCGAGTGAAGCCCTACTTCATCAAGTAGCTATCAATCCTCTCATACCAAGCCCTGGGGGCTTGCTTCAACCCATAGAGAGCTTTCTTCAACCTGCATGCATATGTGTCTCTATCTTGGACTTCGAACCCCAGAGGTTGCTCCACATAAACCTCTTCCTTAATTGAACCATGTAAGAAAGCAGTCTTCACATCCATCTGATGGAGACTCCATCCTTGTGTTGCAGTAAGGGAAATGATCGATCGGATGGTGGTGTAGCGGGCAACAGGTGCAAATATATATCATAATCTATACCTTTCTTTTGAAAGAAGCCTCGAGCAACAAATCTTGCCTTGTACTTTTCAGCACTTCCATCGGTTCCATGCTTGATCTTGTAGAGCCATTTCGAGGTGACAACAAATTTGTCCTTTGGTCTTGGGACCACATCCCAGATATCATTCTTCATAATAGACTCATATTCTTCATGCATAGCATCCTTCCAACTTGATGCTTTACGGCTTCTTCAAATGTTC
>CM076583.1:527724179-527938124 GCA_034641835.2 Pinus albicaulis
CAGGCTCAAACTGTACAATAGTGCTCATGGCTGCTAGGTACCCTTGGTACCTATTCAGCTTCTTGCTTTGACGGAATGTTCCTCTCGGAGAAATATGTCTCTCCACATCTTGGAGAGTGTCTCTAAGCCATGAGGGTCTCCTTTTATTTGAAGGAGGTGGATCAATAGGATCCATCGAACCTTCAACATCAAGCATCGGTTCATCCTTCGGTTCTTCCAGCTTCCCTGCTTCTTCTTCTTCTTCTTTGTCTTCCTTTGAGCTAGGAAGATCCCTGACTTTCCTGAGGGCAGCATTTTCATCGAAGGTGACATCGTGGCATATCTCCACTTCTCTTTAACCAAGCACATAGATTCTATATGCCTTTGAAGTTTCACTATAGCCCACAAACATTCCTTTATTCCCAGAAGCATCTAACTTGCTTCTCTTTTCCTTCGGCACAAGAAAATAAACGGGACTTCCAAAAACTCTAAAATGGGAGACATCAGGCTTCTTACCAGAGAAGACTTCTTCGGGAGTTTTGGAGTCCAATGCAGAATGTGGGCATCTATTTTGAACGTACATAGTAGTGTTGGCAGCTTCTCCCCGTAGAAACTTTAGAAGACCTTGGTTATAAAGCATGGCACGAGCAGCTTCCACAATGGTTCTATTCTTTCTTTCAGCAACACCATTTTTCTTAGGAGTATACACAGTAGTGGTTTCCCTCTTAATGCCAGCTTCCCTGCAAAAGTCATTGAATTCATTCAACTCATACTTGGTGCCATTATTGGTTCTCAAAATCTTGATCTTCTTCCATGTTTGATTTTCCACCAAGGCCTTGAAGGTACGGAACCACTTGAACGCTTCATCCTTCTTTTTCAACAAGTATATCCAAGTCTTGCGAGAGAAGTCATCTATAAAAGTGATATAATACAAGCATCCTCCCAAGGATGTTACAGGCATCATACCAGATAGATCGAAATGTACCAATTGCAAAATATCAGATGTCTTCGTGACACTTCAGGGGAATGGCCCCTTGTATGCTTTCCTTCGACACAACCTGACAAACACCTTCATGATCATCTTTGAACTCGAGCATCCTTGTCACCACCTTCCTTGCTTCGGGAAGGACCTTGTAATGAAGGTGTGCAAACCTCTAGAGCCATAGCTCGGTTTGAAGAGATGTGTCACATGTCATGGCCCCTAACGGACTTCCACCAACCTGATAGAGTGTATCAACTCTAAAACCAATAGTAAGAGCTTCATTGAAGTTCTTCTTCCAAATGCGTACCTTTCCATCGATGAATGCCACCTTGAATCCTTTCTCTTCCATTGCCGAAATGGAAACTAGATTCTTCTTCAAATCAGGTACGTACAACACATCTTACAAGTGAAGGACTTGACCTTGAGTTAGATGAAGGGTCACAATCCCTGTCCCTTTCATGGGATAGGTGGCATTGTCACGAAGGATAATCTACAAATTAGTATCCTTCTCAATCAAATCAGAAAGGGCTTCTTTATATCTAGTGAGGTGCCTTGAAGCACCACTATCAATCAACCAAACATCCAGGGTGTCGATTGGAGATGCAGCAGAGAGGGCAAATATAAGAATATATATTTTTTTTCTTATTATCAACAAAATTGAATTCATCATACCTAGAATTCCTTGACCTCTTGAAAGGTTGACCATTTCCACTTCAATCGGAGGGAGCCTTCCTCTTCTTTGCATGAGCGGTAAAGGCAGTAGGGTCACCTCCATTTCCATTTGAGGGATGATCTCTCTCCATCATTCTTGTCTCCTCTGGAGTGCATCTCGTCAACAATTCATCAAAATCAGGAATCACATTATTATTAAGAATAGTAGTATTGAATACATACCAATCACGGGGAAGTCTTCCAAGAGCAATGAGAACAAGCTCTCGATCAGCTACTTCTTCTCCAATAGCTAAGAGATCATTTATGATTTCTGTGAGCCTCATAAAATAGGATTGAATGGATTCTTATTTGCCCTTCTTGATATTCTTCAACTTGTTATTGAAGAAAAGAACTTAATTAGCATTGCTAGCCCTGAACATGCTAACCAACTTATCGTACATCTCTTTAGATGTACCGAGCTCGGAGATATAAGAAACCAAGTGCTTATGAATAGAATCCTTGATGATCATCTTCACCTTGACTTCCCCTTTTCTATACTTCATCTTTGTGGTAGCCTGTGCATTTGATGGAGGCTCATTTATCTTCCCCTACACATAGTCCATGACTTCTTCACCTTCCAATACCAAATCCAAAGACATCTTCTAGGCATGATAATCAGACTTATCAGACAACTTATCATCACTCTTGAAACCCTTGTATGTGGAGGCCATTGGTCCTTGATAGGACTTCGATGATTTCTTTTCACACTAGCTTGGGTTTTTTCTTCACCTTAGCTCCAATACCATGTTAAATTTAGATAACCATGGTATGTTCTATGCTTAAAGCAATTTACTTCAATCTTTCTTATAGGCCCAATTCAGATTAGCAATCACATAATCATTGAAAGTAAATGCTGATAGAACATAATAATAGATCGACAGAAGACAAGCCAATATAATAGATCAGGATTTACAATTCTTATTGTCCAACAAAGATAGAGAAATATTTGTTACAGCAGTCAACAGGATGCCCTAGCCAGCAAAGACTTTGGCTGGTCAAACCAGCTCTTCCAACCTCCCAGAGGTTCAGTCAAACACATACAAGATCAGCCTTCCTTTAGTGTCGCACACACCTCATGAGATAGCTCCCAAAACAATCAATGCAAGTCAACAAAAGGATCCCTCATCCAGATTTCCGACATCCATTTCCGACATCCAGATTTCTAGCATCCAGATTTTCGGCATCCATATATCCAGATTTTTGGTATTCATTTCCGACATCCAGATTTCTGGCATCCATTTCCAACATCCAGATTTCCCGCATCCACATTTCCGGCATCCATTTCCGGCATCATCCATATTTCCAGCATCCAGATTCACATGTGGGAGAGAAAGAAGCCTCTTCTAGGCTGTATGAACCAATCAGATCATGAAGAATGTGTGTGATGAGATGATGAGCAAATGAGCATCAAGTTTCTCCAATTTATATCTATCAATGAGGGTATGTGACATAGCTGTTGGGCTTGTGAGCCTACATTACAATTCAGGACGACCTTGACAAATTGCACGTGTGGAAAATAAAATCAAAATATAAGTTATGTTTATCCAAAAAAGATGATCTTTAGACCAATCTTGCACCTCTAAAAGAGGAATCCAACAAAAATATCATCATTATCATATGAGCAATGCAATATGGAGTTTGGACCTAGTTGCCCAAAATTAACATTTAGCCTAACTTAGGAAAAGCACATAATTAATTATGTTAGCTGTTGAACTAAAGAAACTAAGGAGAAGTATTTACTTTAGCAATTACGTTTTGATCTCAACTGTTGACCTCAAGTGAAGCAACATCTAATTTCAACCATCAATTACTTTGGAGATTAGGGTCAGGGATTTAGTTCAATGAGAAGTTATAAAAGCAAGGCCAAGGAGAGGAAAAAGAAACACCACACAATGAGCAAAGACTTGAGAGGAGATCTCGGTGATTGAGTGGAGAAAGACTCCCATTCAAGCATGTCATGTTCGAGAAGATGCAAGGGTGCAACATAGGAGATCCAGATCAGCCAAGCAAATCAAGGACAAATCGAGGGCTTGATCAGTTGGATCATATCCAAGGTATGTTGTATTTGTAAATTTCTCAGTGTCGTTTTCCCAAGAACGCAGCCCAAGTAGGCTTTGATTATGATCAATGAATAATTTGATTTGATTGGGCAAAATTTTCTGTGTACATGTGATTGAGATTGGTTATGCTTCCACTAAATAATTTTTGCTTGTGTTAAGAACTCAATTGTGCTTTTTTCAATGGACATAATCTAGGAATTAATTACCACGTGTTGGGTTCAAAAATGAACATATGGAAGGAAAATAGATAACTATAGAAGGGGCCCTTAACTAGGGTGTCCCCTAGATAAGGTGAAACCATGAAAATTATTTCCTTGAGAGGGGTAGGGTGCCCATAGGAAGATAGCCCTCAAAAGATGTTTGGTTAATTACAAACCGTATGCAGTATCAATTTAAGAGGCAATGTGTGATGGATCTAAAGTTTAGGCAATATTTTTCATCCTGTTTAGAAGATTGGTCTTTTTGCTCTCTTAACGCAAAAGGTAAGTTGGGAGGATTAGTCACAAGGTGGGATAATTCTAAGGAACTCATCTAATCCTCCTTTCAAAATGCAAAAATAAACACTGAGTGAGAAAAGAAACAATGATAAAGGACAACCTTGTAGATGAAGTTTTCTAGAAGCTTTTCGTCTTTAATTCCATTCCTATGGCTAGCATATTTCTTTACTTACAAATAGGGACTGCTATGATTTTGACTCATTTACTATTTGTAGATGATGTTCTGTTGTTTGTAAAAGGGTCTTTCAAAGAAGCAAAAAGATACAAAGAAATTTTTGACTTATTGCAAACCAACAAGGATGGAAGTGCGTGCTCATAAATCTTCAATGTTATTCAATGGGTTGGATGAAGGTTTGAAAAGGCAGTGTTCTTAGACAATGTCATTTTCCATCCAAATATTTGATAATGGATTAAAATATTTAGGATTAAGTCTTAAATCCAATTATTATAGGGTAAAGGATTGCAACTAACTACGCTAAGAAAATAGAAGGGATGGTGACAAATTGGTGCTACAGGTGGTTATCCAACAGAGGTAGTGTAATGTTCCTTCTAGGAAATAACAGTGATAATCAAGAAAAACTACAACATGCAATACAAACAATTCAGTCCATGCATAAACAATAGCCATTTACTCAAAAACAGCGCCAAGCTAAACCATTTTATTAATTGAACCAAGAGGGGTACAAATATGTATGGAATGGGTTCACCTGGGCTTGCTACAGTAAGCAAGACAAGATCCCAAGTGAGAAATGTGAAAGTTTCAAAACAAAAACCCTACTGCAGTATCTAGATCTACTTCACCTACTTGTTTCATTAACATTAACAAGTTATTTTACAAAATTATTCAGAAAAACACTAAAGTAGACACTAACTGCTACCTACACATCTACAAATCATTTATTGAACAATACACACGTGACAAGATTACACACGATTTTTCAGACAAATGTCCCCAGAAAAAACCCAATGCGGTAAAACTGGTGCAGCAGCTCTAGAGGGTTTTTATTATTATGCAGAATCAGAATACAATATTCTGGGCACCAAAAATGGTTGGCCCTATAGAGAAATTACACAGCAGTTTGTACCTTTCACTCGGAGACAAAAGATATGGCTATATCACACCCTCAAACGGGATTTACCGATCACGAGCCCCTTTTGGCCCACTGGAACCCTCAGCGTTGCAGCCTCTGCGTCAGCCCTCACTGGCCAGCGTCACCCTGACTAGTGTTGTGTTCGCTGGGTTTGCGTCACCCTGGCTGGGCTTACACAGCCTCTGCGCATTCTCTGCATGGTGTTGGTTGAACTGCGTCCTCCAGGCTGGCTCTGCGCCGACTGGTACTCACTACCCCTCTACCATGATGTATACTCGGCCTTGGATCAGATCATCCCTTGTCGATCTCTGCCCTTCACTGCACTGCAAACTCGCTTCGAATTTCTCTGCAAACCCCGCCCCAAAAATTCCACTGAGCTTCGGTCTTCTGCCAATGTGTGTGTGTCTCCAACTGACCCCAAGCCTTTTCTTTATAGTTTTCTCGTTGGAAAACCAACGGCCGTGATCTAATATCTAATTGACGGCTCAGATTAAAAGAATGTTTGATCCACGTCACTTAGAACATTTCATCACATGTGTTTAATTAATTCACTTTAATTGTTCTAATTTTGTAAGTTAGACTTAGGGTCCTCATTAAAAAAAAATTAATTATTAGAATAACTTCAACACCAGATGAAGTTTCTCCAAACGTTTTCTGGGTTTTGGAGGTCTCGTGTGACTTAGCCCCTCCACAAAATTTCAGGGCTAGAGCACACCTGATGCTACCTCAAAATCTCAACCGGAAATGGTAATGCCCAAGTGCCGGAAATGGTTCTACTACAAGATCTGCACCCACCCAGAAAAATCTGATATTGCTGCTAGGAAGAATCTGCTGATTTAGCTCTCTGGACTGCTCCAAAATTTTGAGAAATTAGCCACAGCCTCTACTCCACCAACCCAGCAAAACCCAGGACGGAATTGGGCCAGTTCCGACTTGACCCAGAGGCCCCAAAAAATGCACACTCCCTTCCTAAGCCAGAAACACGCACCACAGGAAAGAATACCCTCAAACAGCCTCCCAAACTCACGGAAAACTCCACAACAATTCCCCTATAAAATCTCCTTGGCCAAGCCCCAAAATTCCCGGCAATCCTCCTCCGCAAATCTCCAATCAGTCACTACCTACGCAAGCCACGCTAGAGACCCTCTGCACACTGCTCAAGGCTAGATAAATGCTGCTCCAAGCTCCCTCAACTCCAACCCTGCAAAACACTCCAAACCTCCAAAAAATACCAAGAAGATAGCTCCCCGGAAGACCCAAAAGTTGACATGCCCGACAGCAATTTCTCCCACAAGTGCGTGCTCCCCTAACTGCGCCATGTCTGCTCCCAGAGTCCCAAGGAAGTTGAACCCTCCAAAAAATCTTGCCGGATCAACTCACAAAATGTAGCAAGTGACTCCCCTAGGGTGGCACTCGAAGTCCACCGAAGATGGAGGTGAGATCTCCCCTCGGAAATCTCTTATGCTAAACAACACGAGTAGACTGGACTAAACAGCTCCAGCATACAAGAGGCTCAATTCTTAGTTTAGCAAAAGTACCAAAATGATGTATGCTCCTCCCATTTATCCTTGGGCTCCTTCTCTCTCCATGTGGGACCCATAATTCGTTCCCCCTTCTTCCCTTTCTGTCTGCAAGTGTGAATTTCTCCAAGGGATGCATATTCCCTCTAGGAGTGGCCCCCACTTTCCACTTGAAATTCGATTTGCCTCCTTTTTCCTACATTTGAGCCTTCTTTAATCAGAATTGCAAAGTGGGGTCCTCCTAACCCACTTTTCCTAAGTCCTTCATGTCAAAATACCAAAATTGTGCAAAAATGTATTTACTTAGCAAAATGGCTAAGTGGGAACATCACAGATAGATGGACAAGAAAACAGAAAAGAAAGGAATCCCTCTGGTGAAATGTAGAAAACTGGAAAAATCTGAGGATAGAAGGTGGGGCTTAAAAAATATACGTTTGTTTGGACAAGCCCTAGCAGCAAATGGCTTATTGAAGATAAAAGAGTTGTGGGGTAAATGATTACAGAAAAGTGTATAGCTCCTGGAACAGTAGAAGGTTGGATAAGAAAAGGTAAAAATGTTGGAAAGTGGATCAGTCATCTGGAAGAACTTAGTCAACTAAGGCTTTTCCTTTGTTAATTATATGGCTAGTATGGAAGGTGGGAAAGAGTGAAAAGATTAGGATTGGTGAAGATCCTTGGAGTGTAGAAAATTATAGGCTGTCTGAAACTTAGAAATGGGAACTGGCAGATACTGAGATTCACTGCTTAGCAGAGGCAGACAATCCTGAATCAACCTCAATATTGAACCAAGGGTGGAAATCAAATGCCCAGTGGGAATTACATGGAGAGATAGCAGAGGAATGGCAGCAGTATATCTCTAATCTCCAAAAATGAGCTATCAGACTAAATAAAGTGGAAGACGAAATTATATGGCCTAAAAATAAATCCTCAGGTTTATACACAACAAAATTAGGTTACAAGGCCAAAATAAAGGAAAGTGAAGAAACGGTGATGGTAGAAATCTGTATAGCAGCTTCACCGTCTGCTAAAAACCAAGATTTTCTTATGGTTAGCTTTATCCAATAAAGTTCTAACCACGAGTAATTGCAAGAGGAGAGAATGCCAAATGGCAGTGTCCAGTACAGTACTTTATTGAAATCATCCTCCTTTATTATAAAGGTGGATGAATTCATAAGTCGGTTTGTGCATTTGCCATATTAAAAAGAAATATGGTAAGAGGTTCTGAAGTTATCAGATGGTAAAGGCAAATGGAAGGGAAATACTATGTTAGAATGCTTTGAAGGTTGGAAAAGCATAAAAAAGTGAAAAACCATAGAGCTCTGCATTGCACAGAGGTGTGGACAATATGGTTTACAAGAAACGAAATGATATTTCAAAGCAAGGAAATTCTATCAATTCAAGTCTTCAATCAGGTCAGATATGCTTATGGAGGTATTTGGCAACCTTTGAAGACATATTCAAAGAGCTTTGAAGACTCAGAGATAGATAACTCAAAGCGGCTACTTTGGCAAGGCAATCCAGGTAAATGTGGAGGAGGTACAATATTCTTAGCGGACAAATATGTCATTACATTTAAGCTTTAAATCAGCAGGAGGAAGGATCTAGTAATAGAGCTGAGCTTTATGCTCTTTGGTTGATATTGAAAAATGCCGTGGATAGAGACCTAAACTGTCTGCAGATAACTAGGGACTCCAAGATCATTGTGGAGTGAGCAAATGGAAATTACAGGCTGGAAAGTTTACTACTTACACCTATAATGGATAGACTAAGCGAGGCTATACGTCAATTTCTTTTATCTCATTCCAGCATGTTAATAGTGAGCTCAACGTTAACACAGATCTGTTATCTAAAGAAGCCCTTAGACTGCAGAAGGGGATGCTGGAAATTGCAGAAGTGGAGGGGCATGACTTTCCAGCCAAAAAAAATTTCTAGGTATTCCTATAATCAAAACTACAGTCTGTCAGAAGAGGGGAATCTTACTTTTTTAGTTCCAGTTTTTGAATTTTTGTTTATGATTGTGTTAGACTATAATTCTGGCTGAAAAACTTGATGAAGAAGAATGTATTAGAAAACGAAAACATGTAGGTTTTGTTAGACCTGTAGTGCAATCTTATGCATTTGGAGGGTGCCAGGAAGACAGCTTATTTATATTTGATTTCTACTGGAAATATAAATATATGTTTTTTTATGAGGAAAAAAAAGTGCACTGAATATTCAAGAACTTGTACAAAGCAAATTTACCCATTAATAGCTAGGTCCCCCCGCTGAAGAATCCTGAGATCGAAAGATGTAAGTGTTGGCAAAGCACAGTCTAAAACAACTTTTTGCTTCTGATCCATAATATGGTTCTCTGATATGGTATTCTTGAGTGTTTATGGTGGAGATTTGTTGAAATATGACAACTAAGCAAATTTACCCATTAATAGCTAGGTCCCCCCCCTGAAGAATCCTGAGATTGAAAGCTGTAAGTGTCGGCAAAGCACAGTCTAAAACAAGTTTTTGCTTCTGATCCATAATATGGTTCTCTGCTATGGTATTCTTGAGTGTTTATGGTGGAGATTTGTTGAAATATGACAACTAATTGTAATTAATGGAATTACCGGACAGTCGGTTTTATAACGAAGAGGCAGTTATGTAACAAAGTAGCCCATGTTAAATTGGGATGGCCCGAGAGGCTTGTAACTTAAGGAGAATCATTCTTGATTAATAAAGTTTCCAATCCCTTGCCCCGTGGAGGTTTCCTTGACACTCTATCAAGGTTTTACCACGTAAATTCGTGTATTTACTTTTGTGTGAGTTTATTTCAGTTTTCCATTAAGTTATAAATATACATTTCTTTCTCCTTTAATGTGTTCCCGAGAACAATAAGTAGTATCAGAGCACAGAAGACAGAGACATCCGCCAAATAGATTTGCATTCGCTTGTTTAAAGTGTTGTGATCCTGCACGCTATGAGCCGTCGGAGATCAAGGGCCTGCCACCAGAGAAATCGACAGCGTTTGAATTTGTTGGAAAGCCAAGGAACGCGGCATAGGTTTTCTGTCGATTGAGAAAATGCGTGAAGACAAATCATCAGAAGTTTGTGGAGACCAGTCGTTAGTGACGAGGCCAGTCATGAAGTAGACATAAGCTCCCTGCCGCCACAAGACCTTTGACGAAGACGAATAGGAGAGAGGGTTTGAAGTTGAGTCGTCGTGCAGAACCACCCCGCTGTGCAGATCAAAGTTGCAGCCGCCAATTGGGAGCCTTCCGCCAAACGTGCAGATTGGTTGAGAGCATAACCGAAATCAATTCCACCAGAGGAGCCGATTTGATCAGCTAGAAGCCGATGTTGTGCCAGAGGAGCGAGCCAATTTGATCAGGGAGCTAAGCCGCCGTTTTTGTTGAAAACCAAAAAAAGGAGTCCGGGTAATTTATTTTTAATTTTAACAGCATGCTTGCAGGTATTCTGTTGAGGTTGGAATAGGGTCTAAAGCTCTATGAAAATAAATTCTAGAATATTTTTTTTTTGCGCAATCTCAAAGTTATTCTAAATCTTTGCTTAAGAAATCATAATTGTTGAAAAGGATTTAGAAAACAGTGTTTGAAAAGGGAATTGAAGAAGGTTTCTGGAAAATTGAAGAGGGTTTGAAGACAAACTGGAAGATTGTTGAGCAATTTCAGAAATTTTTTCTTTAAATTTGCAAGAATTAGTTTTATAAGAAACTGATTAGAAGTTGGGAAACAGAAGGAAACCCTATTTTTAAAACCCTAGCTGAAGAAATAAGAATTTTTTTTTAAACCTTAGTTGGAAATTTAAGAAAGGGAAAAATAAGAAGATTTGTAGAAAGAAATGGCCAAAATGACAAATGCAAAGTTCAAGGTGGAGAAGTTCAACGGGAAGAACAATTTCGCATTGTGGAAACTGAAAGGTAGGGACTTGCTGCTGCAACAAGGATTGCACAAAGCTTTAGACGAGGTGATGAAAAAACCTGCAAGCATGACAGATTCAAACGGGGAGGACTTGGATGCCCGAGCTCTCAGTACCATTAGGTTATGTCTGACAGATGAAGTTCTCTTTAATATTGTTGAAGAGACTCAGTTGCAGGTTTGTGGGAAAAACTGGAAACTTTGTATATGACCAAATCATTGACCAATAGAATTTATTTGAAAAGACAATTGTACAGTCTTCGGATAAAGGAGGGTACAAAAGTTGCAGAACATTTAAATGTTTTTAATACACTTATTTTCCAGTTTTCAAATATGGAAGGTAAAATTCAGGAAGAAGACAAGGCTATAATCTTGTTGTGTTCTCTGCCCAAGTCATGGGACCACTTCATAACTTCAATCAGTTTGAGCACTGTTGATTCTTTGAAATTTGAATCAGTTGTGGGAGCTCTGTTATCTGAAGAAGTACGAAGGAAATCTAGTATTGAAACATCTGCACCAAAAGCCATGGTAGCCAGAGGCGGGTCAAAGGAAAGAGGGGAGAAAGCAAGGGGTTCTTCCAGATCAAAATCAAAGGGTGGCAAGAAGAGTAAAGCCAAGTGCTGGTACTGCAAAAAAATTAGACACCTCAAGAAAGACTGTTGGAAACAGAAGAAGTCAGAAAACCAGAATAAGGAAGCAAATCAGGTTGATTCAGGTATGATTGATGAAGTTTTAACTACTGAAGCTCTACCTGTTTGTAATGCCTCTTAAGATGTTGAAAATTTGTTGTTAGACTCTGGTGCTTCTCATCACATGAGTCCGCACAGAAGTTGGTTTACTTCATATGAAGCTGTAAATGGTAGTTCTGTGTTTATGGGAAATAATGCATCTTGTCAGACTTTTGAGATGGGAAATGTAAAAATTAAATGTATGATGATACAGTTAAAACATTATCTGATGTTATGCATGTACCTGAATTAAAGAAAAACTTGATTTCTTTGGGAGTCTTGGATTCGAATGGTTATAAATTTACAGGTCATAATGGAGTGTTGAAAGTCTCAAAAGGAGCCTTGGTTGTTATGAAGGCTAAAAAGGTCGGAAATCTTTACAAACTCAAAGGAAGCACTCAAGTTAGTGAAGCAGCGATTGTATCAGAAAAAGCAGAAGAAGGTTCTCATCTATGGCATTAGCGGTAGCGTCACATGAGCGAAAAAGGTCTTCAGGTACTGATGAACCGCAAGTTGCTTCCTGATTTAAAATCCTTGAAGTTGGATTTTTGTAAACATTGCATGTATGGAAAACAATGTAAACAAAGGTTCAAAACTGGAAATCATAATAGTAAACAAATTTTATACCACATTCATTCTAATCTTTGGGGACCATCTCCTACTGTGTCTTATGGAGGTGCATTATATTTCCTAACCTTTATTGATGATTTCTCCCGAAAAGTTTGGGTCTATATGTTGAAAAAGAAAGATGATATATTTAATGTTTTTAAACAATTTAAAGCTATGGTGGAAAAGAAAACAATCAATTCAATTAAATGTTTAAGAACTAACAATGGCAGTGAATTTACTTCTTTAGAATTTGAACAATTCTGTAAGGATGAAGGGATTGTTAGACATAAAATCGTTGTTTATACTCCTCAGCAAAATGGCGTTGTTGAACGTATGAATCAGACTCTTATGGAAAGAGCCAGAAACATGATTAGCAATGCTAACCTGCCAAAGGAGTTGTGGGCAGAAGCAGTATCTACTGCTTGTTATTTAGTTAACAGATCACCTTCAGTTGCCATAAACTGTAAAATTCCTGAAGAAGTTTGGTCGGGTCAGTCTTGTGATTATTCACATTTGAAGATCTTTGGTTGTGATGCCTATGCTCTTATTCCTAGGAATCAGCGTTCAAAGTTAGATCCAAACTCAAAATGTTATGTTTTTGTTGGGTATGATTATGCAGTGAAAGGATACAGGTTGTGAGATCCCTCTTCACGATAGATAGTCATTAGTAGAGATGTAACATTTGATGAATCTTTTCTTTTAAAATCAAATGTTGGAAAAGTTGAACAGGAACAGATGTCGCCAAATCAGCAAATTCAATTGGAGACTAAACTTTTTCCAGAAAGTCGAGAGAAAGGAGAGACTTCTGATGAAAAAGGTGAAGAAGCAAAGGAAACTGGAGAAATTCCAAAACCAATTCAGCAACCAGTCGCGTCTACAAGGGAAAGAAGAACACCCAAAAGGTATGAAGATTATGCTTCATCTTTTGCGTTGATCACTGAAGATGGGGAACCTTCTTGTTATCAGGAAGCAGTGGATGATGCAAATAGCATTTAATGGAAAAAGGCTATGGAAGAAGAAATGGATTCATTAGCTAAGAACAATACCTGGGATCTTGTAGAACTTCCTGAAGGGAGAAGTGTTGCTGGGTGCAAATGGGTCTTCAAGTTAAAGATAAAAGCTGATGGAAGTATTGATAGGTATAAGGCGAAGCTGGTTGCAAAAGGGTATTCTCATGTTGAAGGTATTTTCATGAAATTTTTTCACCAGTCATTAAGCTTGTTTCTATTCGTACTGTGTTTTTTTTTGGCACAATCTCAGAGTTATTCTAAAGGATTTAGAAAACAGAATTGTTTGAAGAGGGAATTAAAGAAGGTTTCTGGAAATTTGAATAGGGTTTGAAGACAAACTGGAAAATTGTTGAGCAATTTCAAAAAAAAAATCTTTAAATTTGCAAGAATTAGTTTTATAAGAAACTGATTAGAAGTTGGGAAACAGAAGGAAACCCTAGCTGAAGAAATAAATTCTCAAGTTGAAGGTATTGATTTTCATGAAAAAAATTTACCAGTTGTTAAACTTGTTTCTATTTGTACTGTGTTAGCACTAACTGCATTACTTGACCTTGAGTTAGAACAGTTAGATGTTAAAACAGCCTTTCTTCATGGTGATTTGGATGAAGAGATATGTATGGATCAGCCAGAAGGTTTTGAATAAGGTCGTAGTAGAAGATTAGTTTGCAAGCTTAGGAAATCATTGTATGGCCTAAGGCAGCCACCCAGGCAATGGTACAAGAAGTTTGACTCCTTCATGGTGAGCCAAATTTTATCAGAAGTGCATATGATCATTGTGTATACTTCAAAGTTTCAATGGCATATTCATTATCTTGGTGTTGTATGTTGATGATATGCTTATTGCAAGCAAAAGCATGGAAGAAATCAACAAGTTAAAGGCTCAACTCTCTAGGACGTTTGATATGAAGGATCTTGGAGCGGCAAAACATATCTTGGGCATGGAGATACACAGATACAGGAAGAATGGTAAGCTTTGGTTATCACAACAGAAATATGTGGAGAAAGTACTTGAAAAATTCAGTATGAACAATGTGAAACATGTTAATGTTCCATTAGCTTCCCATTTTAAGATTTCTTCGGATTTAAATCCTAGAACTAATGAAGAAAAGAAGTATGTGTCTCATGTACCATATGCAAATGCGGTAGGCAACTTAATGTATGCGATGGTATCTACAAGACCTGACATTTCACATGCAGTTGGAGTTGTCAACAGGTTCATGGCAAATCCAAGGGAAGAACATTGGTGAGCAATGAAATGGGTGCTTCGGTATTTGAGAGGCACAAGTGACCATTGCATCATCTTTGATGGTCGTGAAGGCTTAGTCTACGGATATGTGGATGTTGATTATGCAGGTGATTTGGACAAAAGGAGATCTACTACAGGTTATGTTTTTACTCTTGCAGGGGGAGCAATCAGCTGGATTTCAAAGCTTCAAGAGACAGTTGCTTTGTCCACTACTGAAGCAGAGTATATAGCTGATTCAGATGCCTGTAAAGAGGCAATCTGGTTAAAAGGTCTGCCTGATGAGATTGGAAGGACGCAAAAGAAAGCGAATGTGTTCTGTGACAGTCATAGTGCTATTCATTTGGCTACAAATCCAGCCTATCACAGCAAGACCAAGCACATTGATGTAAGGTATCACTTTGTGAGGCATGTAATCGATGGCGGCAAAGTAGTTCTCATGAAGGTCCATACACAGGAAAATCATTCAGAGTCCAAACATATTCACGAAGCCAGTTACAGTAGAGAAGCTGAGATGGTGTCTCGCTTCTCTTGGCTTGCAGAAGAGATGATGAATGGGCATGGACAAGGGATTAGGAAAATTGTTGCCAAGGTGGAGTTTGTTGAAATATGACAACTAATTGTAATTAATGGAATTTACCGGACAGTCAGTTTAATAACGAAGAGGCAGTTATGTAACGAAGTAGCCCATGTTAAATTGGGATGGCCAGAGAGGCTTGTAACTTAAGGAGAATCATTCTTGATTAATAAAGTTTCCAATCCCTTGCCCCGTGGAGGTTTCCTTGACACCCTGTCAAGGTTTTACTACGTAAATTCGTGTATTTACATTTGTGTGAGTTTATTTCAGTTTTCCATTGAATTATATATATACATTTCTTTCTCCTTTAATGTGTTCCGGAGAACAATAAGATTAAACTTAATCAAGTTGGGAACCACTTTGTTTGGATTATTATTATCTTATTGTCAATAAAACTCCGCAGTAAAAAACTGACCATGGAATCAAAAGCCACATGAGAGTTGAGCTATGAACCATCCCTACCCACAAAAAGAAAAACTATGAAGGTTATAGCAGAAGTGAAATCTTCAGACTTATCTCACAGGTAACTATTATTTGCAAGTATTATTCCCTATCTATAGTGAAAGATTTCACGAAGTTGAGATCACCTCCAGCATTACAGCTATGCATGAGGATACATAAATCCTGCTTCAAAAAGCAACGTCTATGAGTAGCCAGGATTATTCTTTGTGAATTTAGACAGCCACAAGGTAAAACTTCATTTCTTAGGATTTAGTTATGTTTCAGGCATAAAGTATAATGTAAATAACTTGAGTATCATTGGGATTTTGAAGTGAGAAACAGTTCACCTGACCTTGTTCAAATAGTTCATTTGCATGATGACACACGTTACCACTACCATAGTAAAAAACCACGTTTCTGGATAAATTAACTGGTTTGTCCCCTCGAATGTTAGCTTCAAAGAGGTGCCCAAGGCTTTCACACTCATGACCTGCAGGCAAACATATAATTTTCTGAAGGAAAGAAAAACTAAAAAATATAGATCAGTTTCAAGGTGGTGACTGTCTTCCTTGGACGACAATTTGCTACAGTATATCTGGCAGTGGAGAGAGAAATATTTGGAATAAGGAAATAAGAAGAAAGATGTTGTGACCATACCGATAAAGAGCCCATTAGAGAGCAAATGCCTGTGAAAACCAACACATTTGTGTGTCCAAAACGTGGTGCAAAGTGGAATATTAGCACCATAACTATAGCTATAACTGATGCCACGTACAGTAAAAATGCTACACAATAAATCAGAAACAATAAGAACCATAGGATTTCTCTTTCAATAGTTCTATCTTTTAACATATTCAATTCACTATACCAATTGCAGGTCTAGAAAATCTAACCAAAAAGGGTAAGAATAACAGAAATATGACTACCAGGCTGAGTTGCCAAATGCCAAACTTCTTGGACGGAACCGATGGAACTTTCCTGGGGTACATGAACCACAATAACTATGGAGCCAACTACGCACATTATACAACCCAGCATCCCCAATTTATGCAGTCTCTCCTTCAACAAAAAGTGTGCTAATATAGCACTGTTCCAGCATATTGAAAGCCATACCAAAATTAGACTCTCTTATTTAGGTCCTATTACAGGGAAGAGAAAGGAATAAAAGGAAACATAAAGGACTTTGAAGCTGGTTATATTTTACCTGATTATTATGCTTAGTGCACCTAGAGGAGTTACCAGAACTGCAGGAGCAAAAGCATAGGCTACAAAATTTGCGACTTCGCCCACAATCACTGCCATTAAAGACCAGTTGTAAATTGTATTCTATGACATGAAATAGAAGTAATAGAACGAAATTAATTGCACATGTCATTAGTAGTATTTAATGGTGGTAAAACGAAATGCAGACAAGCACAATCAAGTATCCTTAATAAGTTTCAGGGAACTAAACCATTAAGAATTTATGTTCTTAATGGAAACCAAACATTCTAATTTTTTATACTATATTTTTTCAAACTAGGTTGAACTTAGACCAAAGGCAGCCCTAATGTTGAACAATTTACCAATTTATAGGTGAAAAGGAAACCAATCAAAATAACAGCAAATGACAAAAGTTGTTCCTTTTATTTCTATTACTTTCATGATTCATCTCAAAGTCAACAAGGTCTGGATGAACAATGCAATCAATTCAGTCGATCAAATGCTTTTATTGTAAAAGGATCCTGGGAGGTGACATAAAAGGCCTGCGAACCAGTACAAATAATTTAAATGAAAGCTCGCGTTCTGCCTCACTTCACAAGCAGATACACCTAGAGACATGCACGTGTGTTCCTTGCAAGATAAAGCTTAAGAAACAAAAAGGAGTTAAAAGTTTGCAACAAAGATACAAATGAAAGAAGGCTCCTTGTGCCCTGCCTCATCTGTGATACGCAACCTAACATTCTTCAATAATTTATGAATTTTATGAAGATATGTTAAGAAATTGATAAAAAATAGAAATAATCAACTGGGATCCAATGGCGCTTCATGTCAGTGGGCAACAAAATTTGAAAACATTGGTGTCCCGCCACCTCTTAAATACACATGATAAAATTGTAGAATAAATCAGAAAATTTAAGGATGCAATATCATAAAAATACTAGATCATTAGAAAATGCCACTGACAACAAGGTACAGTGATTCAATTTAACTAAGATCTCATAGACTTTGTTTTTTCCCAGTGGGGAATTAAGGAATGACAAAAACTGCATCGTTTTTCTATGTTAGGTAATATATAATCCTCCGGCTAAGCAGTAAGCAGTGCTTTTCTATGTTAGGTAATATATAATTCTCCAGCTAAGCAGTAAGCGCAGTAAGCAGTATCAAGCAGGCAATTTTTTAGGGGTAAAATTTTGCCAATCGGTTTTTTTTGGATTTTTTCTGGAAAAAAAAACAAATTTAATATTAGTTTATTTGGTTAAAATTTTGCCTATTTTTTCATATAAATGATTAAATTAGTGATATTCGCCAAAAAAAACATACAAATTTTAAGTGATATTCTTTTATATGCTGATGATCTTGTATTGATTTCTAAATCAGCCCATGGATTGCAGATGCACCTATATGCCCTTGAGCATTTTTGTAGAGCAGTGGGGATGCAAGTCAATATTAGCAAGACCAAGATAATGATTTTCTCTAATATAAGGAAGCAGAGTCAGCATACGTTCTTCTTTGAAGGCAACATTTTTGAAGAACTAAATGAGTACAAATACCTCGGGATCGATTTCAAAAACAAACTTAATTGGGAGGAATGCAGAAAGAAGAGAATCTTAGGAGGTTGGAAAGCATTATATGCTCTTCAAAACAGATGTAGAGAGGCAGAGTTATGGGATTGGAAAACAATTAAAGTGTTTTTTGGACTCCTAGTTTGTCTAGTGATGCTATATGGGTGTGTACTGTGGACCAGCAGCACCCCTATCTCAAAATGAAAGCAAATTGAGAAAATCCAAAAACGCTTGATCATGAGCATGTTCAAAATAAAAAATTTGGTACCTTAAGAGATAATGTTGAGTGAAACAGGAGCAACTCCCATCGAAGCAATTGTTGTTAGGTCCCTATATTATTAGTATAGTCCTTTATTGTTGTTAGTGTAACCCCCTTATTGTTATTATTGTACCCTTGTAACCCCCATATTGTTATTATTGTGCCCTTAAATTATTATTGCTAGGTCGACTAGGATTACATTGTGCCCCCACTAGTATTACATTATGGCCCCATGGACTCCTATATATAGAAAGGAGGTTTTATAAAGTGTATATTCCAAGAATTGTTTATTTATGTAATGTATTGGAGGTTGCCCCCTCGAAGTGGTTTATTTCTAAGGCGTTGATATCTCTTTTCTTCTATTTTTGGAGCTGATTACACAACATTTGGTATCAGAGCTTTGGATTCTAGGGTTTCGTTGCTCTAAACAGGTCATCGTGGTATTTTCGTTATAACTTTTTTTCTACGAAGGTTCAGAATCTGAAATTTTTAGGGTGCGAAGTCGAAATCCTGAAGAAACTCGTCAAAAAATTTTAGAACTTGATTCGCAATATTTTCGGAGATATGATCTGTGGAAGGTAGTGCTTTTTCAGGCTCCCGAATTTCATCTCAAAGAGGTGATCGTGGGAAAATATTCATAAATCTCTCTCTGAGCATCGGATTGGAGTGTCGTAAAAAGTGGTCGCAAGTACACGGACTGTAGTTTCTTGGCTATCAATTTCAGAGCCGAAGGACGTAACAGTGACACGTGGCAAGTCATACAAGTTCGCTCTACTGAACCAGTCCATAATTAGGTCATTGTGGGAGATTGGACACAACTTTGTCTTGGAGAATCCAAATCAGGTCAGACCTGTGGCATTCGAAAGAGAATTCAGAGGGCTACGTCGGTGCCGAAATTCAAATATTGAAGTGCTGCAATCATAGAGATAATCCAATTTCAATATCTAGCTCCTCAAAAGTAAGAAAAAGGTGTGTAATTTTTTCCAAATTACATAAGTCTTGTTTGAAGAATCAATTTGAATTGATTCCAATGGCATATTGTAGAATAGATATCAGTATTGGGTTCTAAAAGATGCCCCGTAAAAACAATTCAACACCCATTAAGTCTTCAGAAGGCTCTACTATGACTCATGAAGATGAAGAATTGCAACATGATCTATCAAAATTACAAGAGCAAGTGCACCAAATTTCGCTCTCGCAAAGAGCAACAAAAAATGAAATGGAAGTTTTGAAGAAAGGCGTGGAAGCGAAGATGGACGGTTTGAAGAAAGGCGTGGAAGCTAAGATGGATGGCATGGAAGCTGGCATGGAAGCTAAGATGCATGACATGAAAGACAACATGGAAAACATGAAGAATGATCTAAAAGCGGACATGGAAGGTTTGACAAAGTTGATACAATAAATGTTTTCTAATGGTGAAAAGATAGTAGAAGAAACTTATGATGAGAACAAAATAAATGTTAATCGTGATTTCATAAACTCTAATGTTGGCAGGAAGAACCACCATATTCCAAAAATGGATATGAGGGAGTTTGATGGAAAGGATCCTGTAACATGGATACTACAGATGGAGCAATATTTTGATCTCCATAACGTGCAAAACACACAAAAGGTACGCATTGCAACTTTACATTTAGAATAAAATACATTTGTATGGTATCAATGGCTTTGCTCCCGTAAAAAAATTGTCACTTGGCCAATTTTTACGGAGGAAATGATAGCACATTATGAGGATATAAAGAGCAACACCTTCTTTAGCCAATTGATAAATCTCAAACAAAAGGGTTTAGTGGGGCAACACATTGAGGACTTCCAAAAATTGAATATAAGGGTAACTGATATTCCAGAGGAACACAGGGTTGATCTCTTCATAGGCACTTTAAAGGATAACATCCAACATGAAGTTCGCATTTTGGAATTGGAGAAGGCATTCAGGTTGGCAAGAAAAATTGAATGTAAAATTATGGCGACAAAGAAGCCTACCACTCACTTCTATAAAGAAGGAAGTGTTGCTATGCCTAGATTTCCACAACCTACAAGGTTGACACCACAACAATTGGAAGAAAAAAGAGCAAATACACTAAAGGTCATAAGTGTGCTGAGAAGAAATTATTTTACATAGATTGTGAAGAGGAAGAAGAAAATGAACAAGAAGAGGATATACACCAGGAACCAGCCCTAGAAGAGGAAGAAATAAATCCGACCATATCGTGTAATGCACTGGCAGGAATTACCACTCCTCAAACTCTCAAGATACAAGGACATATCAAGAAGAAAAAGGTAATAGTGTTGATTGATTCAGGTAGCACCCATAATTTTATTCATTGTAAGGTAGCCAAGGAATTAAATTGTTTCCTATACCCAGCACCAGAATGTCAAGTGATGGTTCCAAATGGAGGAACTATAAATTGCTCTGGAAAATGCCATAATATCAAGCTAACCATGGGGGAATATGTATTGACTAGTCCAATGCTTTCCATTCCTATGGGAGGTGCTGATGTGGTACTAGGAGTACAATGGTTACAATCTTTGGAGACGGTAGCTTTTAATTTTCAAGAACTTTTCTTGAAATTTTTTTCAGAAGGAAAGGAAGTCGAATTACGGGGTATTGAAGGGAAGCCAGGAAGGATAATAAGCTCTAATGTCATGACAAAGCTTCTAAAGAAAGAACAACGAGGCGTAATTGCACAATTATGCTCACTAGAAGTTCGAACATGAAAATCATCTATTTCTGCAGATCTCCAACAAGTCTTGGAAAATCATTCCAAGGTGTTTGAAACTCCCAAAGGACTCCCACCTATTCGTGATCATGATCATGCTATTCATTTGATTCCAGGAAGTGTTCCTTCAAACATTAGGCCTTATAGATATCCTTACTTCCAAAAGAGCGAAATTGAACGTGTGATTGCAGAAATGTTAGAGGCGGGTATAATTCAACCTAGTCAAAGTTCTTTATCTGCTCCTGTAGTATTGGTACACAAGAAGGATGGATCATGGCGAATGTGTCCGGATTATAGGGAGCTCAATAAGCTCACCATTAAAGACAAATTTCCCATTCCTGTGATTGATGAATTATTGGATGAATTACATGGAGCAATTTATTTACCAAGTTGGATCTTCGTTCAGGATATCATCAAATTAGAATGAAGACTGAAGATATTCCAAAAACAGCATTTCGAACTCATGAGGGTCATTATGAATTTTTGGTCATGCCTTTTGGCCTTACCAATGCACCTTCTACATTTCAAGGGTTGATGAATTCCATTTTCAAACCCTTCCGTAGAAAATTTGTGCTAGTATTTTTTCATGATATACTAATCTACAGCAGGTCTTGGAAGGATCATGTTGAACATGTTGACAGGGTGCTCAAACTATTGCAGGAGAAACGATTATATGCAAAAATATCCAAATGTTTCTTTGGAGTACAAGAGGTGGAATATTTTGGGTCATATTGTATCTCACGAGGGTGTTAAGGTAGACCCTAACAAAATTAAAGCCATTGAGGAATGGAAAGTCCCCACAACCATAAAGCAGTTGCGAGGATTTCTCGGGTTAACAGGGTATTATCGCAAGTTTGTTAAGAATTATGGGAGAATAGCAGCACCTCTAACAACATTATTGAAGAAAAATGCATTTTCATGGACCCCTGAAGCAACTAAGGCTTTTGAACATCTTAAAGAGACAATGTGCCTAGCACTAGTCTTAGCTACGCCAGACTTCACAAAAACCTTTATTGTGGAATGTGATGCCTCAGGAAATGGAATTGGAACTGTTTTAATATAGAAAGGAAGACCCATTGCTTTTGAAAGTCGTCCAATCAAAGGAAAGTATTTACTGAAACCTATTTATGAGAAGGAAATGTTAGCAATACTGCATGCACTAAAGAAATGGCGAACTTACCTAATCGGAAGACACTTCAAGGTAAAACTGATCATGATAGTCCTAAACACTTTTTGGAACAAAGACTATCTTCAGAAGAGCAGCAAAAATGGGTGACAAAGATGTTGGGTTATGACTTTGAAATAATCTACAAAAAATGAAAGCTTAATGTTGTTGCAGATGCACTCTCAAGAAAGAATGAAGAGGTGGAAGCATTGCTTTGTGTCATTTCTATTATCCAACCAGATTGGATAACCGAAGCAAGACATGAATGGAAGAAGGACAAAGATGTATGGACACTCATTCAAAAGTTGCAGCAAGATCCTAGTACATCTGATACATTTAGTTGAAAAAATGATTCCTTATGGTACAAAGATCGCTTATATCTTTGTAAGAATTCCCAACTAAAACAAAATATTCTTCTGGAATTGCACACTTCTCCTTTAGGAGGACACTCAGGATTTTTAAAGACTTACCACAGGGTGAAGAAAGAATTTTTTTGGGATGGCCTTAAATCTGATATTCGAAAGTTTGTGGCGGAATGTTTGGTTTGCCAGCAGAATAAAGTGGAAACAATTAAGACCCCAGGACTTCTACAACCTTTATCCATTCCAAGTCAACGTTGGGAGGAGATTTCAATGGATTTTATCACAGGTTTACCTAAGTCCGAAGGAAAGAGTGTCATCATGGTGGTAGTTGATAGACTTACCAAGTATCCACACTTTTGTGCTTTATCTCATCCATTTAAAGCAAGTACAGTTGCTACTACATTTATGGACAGAATTCAAAAGCTACATGGAAGCCCAAGGGTTATTGTGAGCGACAGAGATCCCATTTTTACTGAAATTTTTTGGACGGAGTTATTTTCTTGTTTGGGTACTCAATTAGCTCATAGCTCATCTTATCATCCTCAATCTGATGGTCAAACTGAGATAGTAAATAAATTTTTGGAAGGATATCTTCGTTTTTTTGTATATGATAAACAAACACAATAGGTCAAGTGGTTACCTCTTGCTGAATGGTGGTATAACACTTCCTTCCATACTGCAGCAAAAATGACCCCATTTATGGCACTTTATGGATATCATCCACCATCCATCACATCATCTTTAAGGAAAATTCGAAGGTTCAAGCAGTGGAAGATCACATCGAGCATCAGCAAGAAGTTCTCCAACTCTTAAAGGATAACCTGAATTTGGCACAAAATCGAATGAAACAACAGGCAGATCAACATCGTAGCGAGAGAAGTTTTGATGTGGGAGATTGGGTATTTTTACGGCTACAACCATACAAACAAATGTCCCTCAAGCAAGCAAAGAAGGATAATAAATTATCGCCAAAGTACTATGGTCCTTACAAAGTGTTGCAAAAGATTGGTACTATGGCATACAAATTGGAGCTTCCTGCTTCTTCGCGAGTACATCCAGTTTTCCATGTTTCATGCTTAAAGAAGGTTATAGGAGAAAATCTTCGAGTTCAAACAATATTGCCAGAACTTGATGAGGAAGGAAAAATCATATTGGAACCTGAAGCGGTCACGGAAACAAGAACTCGACAGCTACGAAATCGATCAATTTCAGAGTATCTCATCAAGTGGAAAAACTTACCCACTGAAGATTCTACATGGGAGGATGAAAATTTTATACAAAAGCACCTAGAGCTACTCAAGCGTTGAGGAAAACACTTTTTTGAAGGAGGGGGGCATGTTAGGTCCCTATATTACTAGTATAGTCCCTTATTGTTGTTAGTGTAACCCCCTTATTATTATTGTTAGGTCGGCTAAGATTACATTGTGGCCCCACTAGGATTACATTATGGCCCCATGGACTCCTATATATAGAAAGGAGGTTTTATAAATTGTATCATTCAAGAATTGTTCATTTATGTAATGTATTGGAGGTTGCCCCCTCGAAGTGGCTTATTTCTAAGGCGTTGATATCTCTTTTCTTCTATTTTTGGAGCTGGTTACACAACAATTGCTATGGGAGTAGGTAGATGGCCTAATGTTATCTTCAAGGAAGGCATGAGTGAAAGAAAGAAAACATGGATGAGACAAAACTACGCATGGATGCAAAAATGGAATATCTACCTCAATGCTTGTCCCACAAATAGCAAGGAACTAAAAAAATTTGTTATGGAGAAGTTTCGTAAACAGGTATGGGGAAAAGAGTTGGTAGAGAGAAGAAGTACTACATTGAAGCATTCAACCCTATGTATGATCTCCAACAAAAAGAGTACATTGGAGCTAACATTCCCTGGAGGGCAAAGGTTCTTATTGATCAATTAAGAACCAACTCGCATCATCTTCGATGTGAAACAAGACGGTGGCAAAGGCCTAAAGAAGCTTGGGAAGAACGAGTGTGTACATTTTGCACATCTGGGGCAGTGAAATTGGAAAAACATTTCATTTTGGAATGTGATGCGTTTAAAGACATCAGAGAAAGTTATGGGAATATGTTAGCATCAGTTTCTTGCCATTGTCTTTTCAGCGATGAGATTGTTGGAAAGTTGGGCCAGCTCATCATCAATTTGAATAAGAAGAAGACTGAAATACAAAAGGCGAAAAATAGGGAACTCATAGTCCCATAGACTATTTTTAGTCTCTTGAACGTTAAAATTTCATTTCATTTCAATTCATAAGATATTTGCCTACATTTTATATGTATGATTTTCAAACCAAAACAATTGTCTATAATACTATAGATAAGCATAATATTTATTTCCTTAAAAAATACTTGACACCAAAAAGCAATCATAAGAGAAAAAGTAAAAATCTGAAAAGATTATTGACTAAAATCAGTGGAAGTGCCGCTAACCTATAATTCTCAATTCTAGTGGGAAAAGGTGAAAATGAAAAAACAGCCTCTCGCCTTATCTGAGATAAGCACCGTTATGATGCAGCGCTCTTTTTGAAAAGCTTACTAGCAGCAGTTTTGCTCCCCCACAACCAACCTTTCTATAAAGTTCCCTTGTAATTATATTTTGGAGTATTTTTTGGTATTTTGTAACAGAAACCATTTTAAGACGGAGAAAGAGGAGACTAAGAAACGCTCTGAGATTATCTGATCAGCATCACAGTTCATTGAGCATGAATTGCCAAAAAAGGTGCTCACTACCTATGCTTCTGAAACGTAACAGAACAAAATGTAAACAATACAAACTTTCAGGGTTTAGCGAGTTTCATATGAAGCATTCATTCATTTAGAAAAGCAATGCAAACTTACTGGTGACCATGCCCGTCCACCAGAGAGGCTCTAGTAAGTATGAATAGCCTCCTACTCCTGTCAAGTCACAGAAAAGAGCTTATAGGAGGAGGGGACTTTTATCCCAAAAAGCATAACAATCCCAATTTACCTCCATAATACATATCGAATCGCAAATCGCATTTCTTATGTATAATGTTTGCAAAACTCACCTGCACGGACCCCAGAGGTAGCTGCTGCCCTCTTGAGTCCCTTCTTCTTAATTATAAAACTTGCTCCTATAAAAGCGCTAGATAGCACGGCCAGAATAAAACCCGTGAGATTGTCTGAAGATAAAGCCATGTTAAGCCCGCCTATTGGCTTCTCCAACCCCTCCTTACCTCGTGCCTTGCATGATTAATCGTTCCATTGAATCAAGCATGTTTTCACATGGTGATCTCGAAACACCCAACCATTGCAACTATTCATTGCATGGAATCGAAACATATGTTTGTTTGCATGGGTGTCAGTAATAATTGTTCGTGTTAAATCTGAAACCCCTCCTGGTACTGGAGTTTCACCAAACTCCATACACTTCTATGTCCTCGTGAAATATAACACCAGCCAAATCCTTGTAATTCCTCATAAAAAAGAACAAAACGAATGCCCAAAAGAGATCTTTACACCAGTGGAATCCCTGTAATTCCGCCTTAACATGAAAAAAAAATCCCAAAACAGATCTATGTGATAGTGTTGTTACCGAGCAACGTTTCTAAAAGAAAAGATAGCTATAGTTGTTTTGTAGAAAAGATAGCTATAGGATCCAAATCCCAGCCATATACATATTAATTAATAATTCTTGTATACATATATACCTACGGGCCACTTCTGAAAGCCCGGTACTATAATGTTTCTGATTATGACTGGACTGTGATCTGTGATGTGTTGTCTTTGTATATATGACGGGATTCCGTATAAAAATATATACCGGAGGTTAATAATAAACCTTAACCCAGAAATTCAGCTCGTTTTATATTTAGCCGATGATTATACTCAAAAGAATAACCTTCCCAACCTCCGACCGGCCATGGCGTTCACGCTTCATTGGGTAGGGCGGGATCTTGTTTAGCTGATATTCCCAAAACCCTTAATGGTTGGCACACATCAATCAGATCGCTTTCACGTGAGTAGCTTTCTTTTAGAAAAATGAAATATAAAAATGCCCATATGTCCCATCCATGGCATCCTCATCTCATTAAATGAATGCTCTCTTCCCATCCATGGCATCATCAGCTATCTTTCTTGACAAAATTTCAGAAATGATTATAAAAAGAGTTTGCATTTTAACTCCCCATTGACCAATGACATACTAGTATTGTCCACCCACATGTGAGCGTTTTCTTTTGGAATCTTCAACTAGGTTAGTATGGGAAATTTGGAAGAGTGGTAGCTTACTTTGTTGAAAGTGATTTTGAAGATATTGCAAACAAGTGATTTTTATTATTGCATGTATATATAATTGTTTTTAATTTTCTTTTTTTTATTAGCGAGATGAGAGGTATAGGTATTTTTATTTGTTGTTGAATGGCAATGGATATTTTTGGTCATCGTCGGGACTCTTGTATGACGCTCTTGAATCGGCGGACATCTTCTTCGTGACCAAGACTCAAGTGAGCTCTGTTCGACCTCTCTCAGATATTGCAGGTTACTATTGGTTCTCAGTTTGCAGGTAGGAGACGAGGAGCTTGGGAGGAGTCAAAGGATCATGTGCAGTTGCTTGTTTGGCTAGTGACTCACTCAGGAACAGGGTATCTTTGGTGGTCGAAGATGATTTTTCTAGGCTTATGTACATTCGAATTAGCGTAAGAGTCTCTCCTTTAAAGGACATCTACATTGCAGTTTGTTACTTTCCCCCAACCTCTTCACCATTTTCCATCCATAATGGATCAAATGGGGACCCCTTTATAGACTTGTACATCGGCATCACCGAGTACTATGTTGTTGGGGAAGTCATCCTCTTAAGTGACTTCAATGCTCGTACTATAGATCTCCAGATCGCTCTCCACGATCGATCAAAGGATGTGTTTTATACCCAGGGGACAAATCCAGATTATGTAAGGCTTCACCGGATGTCAAATGATGATTTGGGGCCCATTACATTTTATGGTAAGCATCTATTGCAGTTGGGGGAATCACAGGAATTATTGATTTTAAATGGTCTCCCCTGTTTCCCAGACTCCCACTTTTTCACATGTCGGCCATATGGCGAGGGTGCAAGTTTAGTTGATTATGTCCTCACTAGTCACAACTTGCTCCATTTTATTCGTCGTCTCTCGATCTCCCCCATCCCCCTTGCTAATCATGCACTTTTCTCCTTCTCTCTCCGGTTTGACCCTCCCTTTCTACCCCATCCCTCCCCTCGGGGCCCACCCCAAACCACCTTTCAATTTGACGAAGGTGACCCTGACATCTTCTTTTCTACCCTACTCAAGATGCTCCCATCGGAGACCCAGTTCTCCTTCCTTGATTTTGCTTCCACTAAATACACTCGTCTTTCATCTTCCATTTGGGAAGCAGCACTCAAATCCTTCCCTCACTCCACTCATTCCACTTCCATCTCCCCAAAAGTTGGATCTTTCCCCATGAACAAATGGTACAATGAAGAATGCAGGACTCTACATCGAGAACTTTGATATGCTTTCACCCACTCTCAACTCTTCTACCCCAACCTCAAAGCTTCTTATCATCGTATCCTTCGTTGTAAGAAACAACTCTTTATCTCTCATAGAAGACGAGAACTTTCTGCTCTCCTTGCCCACTCCCATAAACAATTTGGGCATACCATCCTTCCCTGATGCTCCCCTCTTCCATCTGACCTTGACCCTACATCCATGTTCTCTCACACTTCCAACCTTTATGATATTCCAGGGCAAGCCCAAATTCATGTTACCTCCCCACCCTCTTCATGTTACCTATTCTCAAACAGAGATATTAGAGATTCCATTTGGGTGATGAATAGTAGCAAAGCAGTCAATGAGGAAGGCTACCAAGCAGAGTTCTTTACGCACGGTTTCTGTGCTTTGGTTAGCTACTTGGTTGATCTCTTCAGCCATGTAGTCTGTGAAGGTTTTCCACCGACACGGTCACACCACATCATCCATATGATCCACAAATCAAGTTCCAGCTCAAATCCCAATAACTACAGAACGATCATGGTGGGCAACACATTCTTGAATTTGAATGTTATTGGTCTACATAGGAAGCTCTCCAGTGACCTTGAGCAGATACAACTCAGAGCTAGGGGACAGGTAGGTTTTCGACCAGCTCATTAGACCATTGACCACATCTTCACCCTCTGCGCCGTGATTGAGGAGGCACGGCACCGCTCTTCGAAAGTCTATTGTTGTTTTGTAGTTTTTCGGAAGCTTTGACTCTATTCCGAGGGAAGCCTTACTCTAGAGACTCAAAGCTATTGGCATCTCGGCGACCCTATTGATAGCTATTACATGCCTATATGAGTCTGTCCTTGGTCGTCTCTTCGTGGCTTATGGGATGTTTGATTTCATCCGAAGCACTATTGGGGTTAAACAGGGTTGTCCACTGTCCCCTACCCTATTTGGGATCTATATTAATGAGTCGGGAGGCATTTCTACACAAGCATATCCAAGACACCAATGGATGCCTTCTTCACCAAGTTCTAATATATATTCTACTCTTTTCTGATGACGTGGTCCTCCTCTCATCATCTCTAGAAGGATTACAGAGGCAACTGGATGTGTTAGCTCTATTTTGCGATCTTTGACAGTTGACGGTCAACCTGGGTAAAACCAAGGTTATGATCTTCAATGGGGTGAAGAAAACTTTGGACCTTCACTTTCTATTCATAGGGGAGGAGGTTGAGATCACCAACACGTATACTTACTTGGCGGTGCAATTCTCAGGTCCCCGCTAGTTCAGTTTGCGACTAGCGCTTCAGTCTCAGATCAATAAGGATATGGATCCTTAGCCCTTCTTGAGAGATAGTGCTTTCGACATCACTTCTAGGACATCTTGTCCAAGATGAGCCTCATGGACACCTTGATCTGTCCCACTATTCTATATGGCTCAGAAATTTGGGGACCTTCATTACTTGAGTCAAATTGGGCTTCAGTTGAGAGAGTCCATATTCTTCTTCTCTGCCACATCATTAGATGCAAACAGACAGTATGTTAGGTCCCTATATTACTAGTGTAGTCTCTTATTATTGTTAGTGTAGCCCCCTTATTGTTATTTTTGTACCCCTGCAGTCCCCATATTGTTATTATTGTGCCCCATAATACCCCAGTATTGTTATTGTTGTGCCCTTACATTATCATTGTTAGGTCGGCTAGGATTATATTGTGACCCCATGGACTCTTATATATAGAAAGGAGGTTTTGTCATTTGAATGATCCAAGAATTTTTCATTTAAGTAATGTAAAGGAGGTTGCCCCCTTGAAATGGTTGATTTATAAGGTGTTGATATATCTTTTCTTCTATTTTTGGAACTGGTTTCATAACTTTTGGTATCAAAGCTTTGGATTCTAGGGTTTCGCTGCTTCAAACAGGATATCGTGGCATTTTCGCTATAACTTTTTTTCTACGAAGGTTCAGAAGCTAAAAAAACACATTTGCAAAGAAATCCTGAGGAACTGGATGTAAAAATTTCAGGTCTTGGTTCGCAATATTTTCGGAGATATGATCTATGGAAGTTAGGGTTTTTGCAGGCTCCTGAATTTCATCTCAAAGAGGTGACCTTGGGAAAATCGTCATAACTCTCTCTTTGAGCATTAGATTGGAATTCTGTAAGAAGTGGCCGAAATCACATAGACTATAGTTTCCTGTGTATCAATTTCAGAGTCGAATGATGAAACAGTGTTGAAATTATACAAATAATATGTATACATTGGATTCAATCTGATCATGTGATATGCTAAAGCAAGATACTGAATCCTTCTACAAATAAATTATGGAAAATAAACACGATCGCCAATCACAACTAGTAAAAGAAAGGAGCAAATCAATCCACAACACAGATATTTTCCCGGGGAAAGCTTGCTGCTCAAAACCCCTCTATCTTCTATTGTATATTCACCAAGGAATCATGAAACAATTACAATGCATTGTTCTCACAAGAGTCTTTTGCATTCTCACAACTGTCTCACACTAATCCAGACAAAATCGACCAACACTCAGCCAATTTTCAGCCTCTTCTCAGCCTGCCTTGCTTGCGTAATTCATGTAGAATGCAATCCCTATTCTTTAGGAATTTCAGCCTTCCAAAACTGGGCAATGCTCATGGGCAATCCCATGGGTGTATTACTGCATGAAAGCAATTTGCTAATAATACAACTGATAGTTAACATCCCTTTAACTTTTGTCTCAACTAAGTCTTCATCAGAACTGACATGCATGTAGCTATTAATAGTAAATCATCAGTTACTTAACAAATCACTGCATGTGAATTAAATCTAATTTAATTCACTTGACCTCTCATTAGTGCAACAATCAGTTACAACTAGTTAAACTGATTTTAACTCAATTAATTGAGTTAACTGATTTCTCATGCATTAAACTAATGCACTAACTACAACTTGGACTCAAAAACAAATAGAATCACTCTGCATGCCTCACCAACCACCCTCAACTCGAATTCCATGAGCTAACTGAGTTTATCACACTCAGTTAACTATTACAAGTGATTATGAGATAATATTACATTTTATTGTTCAATTTAATTAAGGGAAAATTAAATTAGACACACATATCTAATTGACTTTTCAACAATCCCTCTCAACAAGAAAGAGGTTATCAGCTACCCCGATCCTACCTATATGGTATTCGAATTTGCTCTTGGTGAGCACCTTCATCATAATATCTACATCCTAATCCTCCGTGGGAATGTACTGAAGTAACATAATGTGTCTCTGAACACAATCTCTGAGATGGTGGTACCATATGTCTATATGCTTGGACCTATCATGGAATACTGGATTAACCGAGAGTTTTATGCAACTATGGTTATCACAATGTATCACCGTCGGATCCATCTGATGACCAAACAAACCAACAAGAATCTTCCTCATCCAAATGGCCTCACATGTAGCCTGACTGGCTGCCATGTACTCTGCCTCGACTGAACTAAGTGCCATAGATCCTACTTCCTACTGTACCAAGAAATTGTTGTCGATCCTATGCTGAAGATCCCTCCTGATGTGCTCTTTATGTATGACGGACTGCCTGCCCAATCTGCATCGGTGAAGCCTTGAAGCTTCACTCCCTCTGTCCATCTGTACCATAATCCATACTTTGTAGTGCCCCTGAGATATCTCAAGACATGCTTCCCGGCCTTCCAAAAGAGCTTGGTCGGCTTAACCATATCTTGACTAAGTTGGTTAACTGCGTAGCAAATGTCTAGTCTGGTGTTCACCAAGTACATGAGTGAACCCACAAGTTGCCTATAAACAATAGCATCCACTACCTCACCTGCAGCAGCATCCTCCTTCCTCCAATTTACTGCAAGAGGAGTCTCCATGGGTTTACAGCTCTCCTTGTGAAACTTTCTCATAATCTTTTTGGCATACTTTCCTTGAGAAACAAATAGCTCCCCATCCCGCTGCCATATCTCCAAACCAAGGAAATAGTGAAGGAGTCCCATGTCCTTCATCTCAAACTCTCTTGCAAGATCCTCTTTGCAAGAAGCTATGAGTTGTTCATCACCTGTCAAAATAAAATCATCAACATAAAGTACGATAATCAAGAGCTTACCATCAACCACAATCTAGTACAAGTTCGCATCCCCTTCACTCTTTTTAAAGCCCAACCCGATGAAATAGATGTCAATCTTGGTGTACCAAGCACGAGGTGCTTGCTTCAGCCCATGCAGTGCTCTCTTGAGTTTGCACACATGCGACTCACTGTCAAAGGTCTCAAAACCTTCTAGCTGCTCAATGTACACTTCTTCCTCAATAATTCCATTGAGAAATGCAGTCTTCACATCCATCTAATGTATCTGCCACCCCATCTGTGTTGAGAGTGCAAGGATAGATATAATCGATGAGTAACTTACAACTGGTGCAAAAGTCTCCTCATAGTCAATCCCCTCAACTTGTGAGAATCCCCGGGCTACAAATATAGCCTTGTACTTCTCCACACTCCCATATGCCGTCTGCTTCACATTATAGATCCATCTAGATCCAACCACTAATTCTCTGACTAGTCTTGGGACAACTTCCCATGCATTGTTCTTGACAATGGAGTTATACTCCTCAACCATGGTGTCAACCCAAATTGGTTGTTGCGTTGCTTCCTCAAAAGAGGATGGGTCTGTCACAATACACTTTCTCATAATATCCATGTATCCAGAAAACTTGTCTGGAGACTATCTCTGTCTGCGTAGTGATGTAGGTGCTCCTACATGTTCTGCCGCATCAAGTCTCAATTTATCAGCTTCGGGTGTGTGCCTCCTACCATGTCTCGTGGATGGCCCTGCATGAGTGGTTTCTGCCACTCCACGATCCTCCACATGTGGTTGCTCCACATCTTGAGGTTCATCCTTTGGAACCAAGGGTTCCTCATCTGCATGCAAATCAAGCTCCCTCTCAAGGGACAATCGCATGGCTTTCTCCTCATCAAATTTTGTATCCTGTCTCACAACAATCATCCTGTTGTTCGGCAAATACACCTGATAGTTGTGGGGAGTATCAGTGTACCCCACAAATATCCCAATCTCTGTTGTTGGTTCTAGCTTCTTTCTGGAATCTTTGGTCACATGGAAAAAGATAGATGAGCCAAAAAATTTAAAATATGAAACATCAGGTTTCTTACCAAAAAAATCCTCCTCTGGTGTACTCATGCCAAGTATCCGATGAAGACTACGGTTCTGCACAAATATCACTGTGTTACATGCCTCTGCCCACAGATGCAATGGTAGGCCTTGATCATGCAACATCGCTCGTGTCATACCCACAATTGTTTCGTTCTTTATTTTTGCAACACCATTCTGTTGTGGGTTATGAGGTGCAATCAACTCTCTCTGAATTCCTTCTTTGGCACAGAAGTCCTTGAATTCATTGGAGATGTACTCACCACCATTGTCGCTCCTCAGAGCCTTCACATGCTTCCCTGTATCTTTCTCCACCAGTGCTTTGAACTCACAAAATTTTGAGAACGTCTGATCTTTCTTCTACATGAAGTAGATCCAACACTTTGTAGAAAAATCATCAACAAAAATCACATAATAGTTGTGCTTTGTTGTCGAAGCTATAGAGAATGGTCCACACACATTTTAGTGAACTCTCTCAAGGATTTTCGTTGCTCAGTTCTCCTTCTTGTGAAAAGTGGCTTTTGCATACTTACCCATGGGACATCCCTTGCATGCGTCTATTTGCACAAGAGTACCCTTTGGAAGCCCAGTAGAAATATACTTCATGACCTTCAAGGCACCGTGGCGTAGATGGCCCAATCTCCTATGCCATAACTCACCCTCATCCCGACTCACCACTGTGTATGCCTTACCCATCAATGTTGTGTAGCCATCTACATCAAGTTTGTAGAGATTCTTCACACGAATCCCAATCTTCTTGACTTGTTCTGTAGCTTTGTGACGAAGGAATGTTTTCCCTTCACTGAAAATCACATCATATCCTCTATCCTCCAACATTGCAACTAAAACTAAATTCTTTTTCAAGCTTGGTACATGCATTACATCTTTTAATAAGAAGGGTTTACCTAACTGTCTCTGGAAAGTAACTGTACCAATCCCAGTAGTGTTATACCTATCGTCATCACCCATTTCGATATGCATCTAGAGATCCTTCTCCTCCAAGCTACTAAAAAGCTCTTTGTCTCCCATCATGTGGAAAGATGCACCACTATCCAAGTACCACACTGATCCCATCACACTAGACACCATGCATACGATGAGTGAGAAGTCCAACTCAAATTGCGAGGCCAAAGCCTCACCCACTGTAGATCCTGAAGCCTTCTTGTTGTTGTTCTTATTCTGTGGACAATTAGTGGCATAATGTCCATGCTTGTGACAGTGAAAACATTTCACTCTAGACATGTCACGCTTCTTGCCTTATTTGCCGGTCTTAGATTTGGAATAGGATTTCTTTCCCTCCCCCTTCTTTGCCTTACCAGCCAAGGCGAAATTTTCCTCATCATTTGTTTTGGATGAGGATCCATCCCTCGTATTCCGCCTGAATTCTTCTTGTACCAAATCTGACCAAAGTCGCTCCCAATCTGGTAGCTTCTCCCTTCCATTGATAGAGTCCTAATAACTATGCCAACTCTTGGGAAGGCCTAGAAGAGCTAGGCTCACCAACTCATCATCCACTACAGCAATTCCGACCCTCCCAAGCTCATCTTGACATTGGATGAACTTGGTTAAATATTTCGGAATAGTGTTGCCTTTCTTCATTTTGATTTACCTGAGCTTGTTCTTCAGTGCCAATTTTCTATGGTCACTGCTACTCTAAAACAGATCTATCAAAGCCTTCCACATTGCATCTGGAGTCGCTTTGCCATAAAGACTCGAGACAAAATTGGTCTCGAACTCCCTCTAATAAGATCCTCCTCGCCTTTGCAACCTTCTTTTGCCAAGCATCAAGAAGAGCGGTGTCTGCTGCTGCGGGCTTAGGAATGCCACTATCAATGAACTCTTTCAACCCGTTTTCCTCTAGAACTGCCTCCATTTTGTCTTTCCGTGCAATATAATTAGAACTGCCCTCGAGTGCATATTCCAATCTTAAGCCATTGAAAGCCATATTGATCTGTCTGTCACACCAAATAATATTTTTGCAAATTCGAATGATATTCAACACAAACTCAATTTCTTCTCCAATATAGTGATTTCCTGCACTCTTATACCATGTAGAAATTATACAAACAATATGTATACCAATGGATTCAATCCGATCATGTGATATGGTAAATCCAGATATTGAATCCTTCTACAAATCAATTGCAGAAAATAAACACGATCGCCAATCACAACAAGTAAAAGAAATAATCAAATCAATCCACAACACAAATATTTTCCCATGGAAATATTGCTGCTCAAACCCCCTCCATAGAAAATTTTTGGGGCGAATTTTTTTCCCATGGGTGAAATTAAAGGGTTTTAAATTTTTATTGGGCGAATTTTTTATATCATAGTATATTATTTCATTATTTCAAATAGCCCCAAATTTATTTTATAAAAAAATTACATCTAGAGGTTAGCCCACCTTATTTTATGGGAGAGGGTAAAAATAGTAAATTTATATTTCAAATCGCCCCAAATTTATTTTATAAAAAAATTAGGTCTAGAGGTTAGCCCACCTTATTTTAAGGGAAAGGGGGAATTAAAACAACTTATATACATCTTAACTCAAAATCTACTGGATCAAATCTCCTTTCACTCTAAAGAGGTTTGCATCTTAAAAGATTTGATCCCTCTCGTCAAAATAAAAATAACATTAAAATAAAAATAATTTCATGGTATTTAACCACGGTATTGAAACATGGTATGAGAACCCATGGTATTTATCCATGGTATGCATGTGGAACATAACATATTTAAAGGGTAAAATTAAACCAACCTAGATCCATCCTAACTTAGGAGTCTGCCAAGCCCAGAGAGATATCAAATAGCTTGTGACGCAAACCTTTGAGATTTGGTCGATCCAAAGTTAAAATGGATTTACACTAGTCACATTTTGTAAGTCTAGATGATGCTTCAGAAGTGGTTATGTTTTTTATGTTATACATTCCTAGATGAGGCTTTAGAAGTGGGTATGTTTTTTATGTTATACATTTTATTTTAAAATATTGTTAAGAGGGGTAAATAATTTATTTCCCCAATAAGCTAGAGATTTAAAGATAATAGGGCAATTGATATTATGGATTGTGTGAATTTGAAGATGATGTTATATAAATAGTTGTTTTCTTTATCTAAGTGAGTTATAGCTTAGTGAGAATATTTTAGTATTTTTCTATATCAATGCTTCAAATTAAAAATCACTTGGACTATTTTTCCAACACTATAATGTGTGGCAAATTCTGATATCTGGAGGGTAGACATTTTTTTAACAAAATATTCTTGTAATTTGCCCAAAATGTTCGATTTCATGGAATATTTTCCTTCCTCCATGGAATTCCTGCAAGACTAGACTTCTCCTTTCACTGAGCCTCATGAGTAGCAGACTCTTTTGTGAGAAAGGATTCATCTTAACTTCAGTAAGTTCAGGTGACCTTTACTTTCATTTTAATACCTTTATTGACAATATCTAATATCAACACATTCAACATCATTTTAGCAAAATCTTATTGAAATTTAAACTAAAATGTTATATTTTCTAAAAAATAAATCTAATTAAAAATGAAACTTTGAAAATTTATTTTTAGCAGTGGCACGCTGTTTTTCACCCTAATCTCTTCAAAGTTTAACTGCATTGGCTTCAATATTTGTAGGTATACATTGTGTGTGTTTTTTTTTTTTTTTTTTTTAACTTAGATGAAACTCGTAAAAAGAAATGCTAAAAGTGATATGAAGGGTTGTTTAAAAATGAGATCATCATAAAAAAGTTCTATTATGGGTAGGAGGACCCATCAAATTTAACCCCTGAAGCCACAGATTTTAAACCTTCACAATTTCGGAATAAGTCTAGGTGGTGTTCTCCCGATCGGGGTGCCCAGTTTCAATTGCCAAATGGCAAGTGGAGGACGGAAGACATGCGGTGGCATGTGAACCCGACAAGCGAATTCCTGGCAACATTAATTAGCCATCATAAGGGAAGGTACGCAACATACAGGTTCATAATGATAAGAATGGAATGCCAACTAACAGTGTCAGGACGACATTGGAAAAAGCGGAGGAGAAGGATTTTAAAGAAGCAAGCTCCGAGCAAAAAGCAAACTAATCATTCTGGCAGGAGCATCAACGAAGAATTGGGACGAGATGTTGTAGAACACACCTTCCCCAGAGGTTTCGAAGGCATTGTGGAAAGGTTTCGAGCTTGGGTGCAGTGGTATGTACTTATTCCTCAAATCAACCTTCTTCAACCTTCTTCATTTAACCATTAGTCTGTGTAGAGGTCAGAGTAGAGGTGGCATGGATAGGAATTGTAATTGTTCTGTTCTTAAGATATTGCATGGTATTATGGGTTTTGATAACACCTGTAGCATGTTTGGAAATTTAAATTTGCTCATCCCTTAGGATATTATTCAACCCTGCTTTCGAACCCCTTGTAGAATTTTGCATTTGCGGCTCATTCAAAGGATTTTAGTTTTTTTTTTCTGCATGGTTTGGTGTTCAATTAAGTATGTCAGTCGCAAATTTATGAAGTCTTTTGTATGCAATGTGAAGACAAGCCGAAAGGCCTCTGTTAAGGTTTTACAAGCCAGTATTTTGATAATTGTGTCAGTTTCTTTCTTAATTTTCTCTTCTCGGTATTTTCTGTAGATGGTAAGCTAGATAGCCAGCATTATATATGTAAAGAAAGCTTGGGTCATTTAGGTTTGTCAAACCGTCTCGGTCTTTGTCTTTGTCAAGGGACTTGCATTCATAACTTGATTTATTCCACAGAGGCGGAAATATCCCTGACAATTCATGGGTTCACTATAACTATTTCCCCACCTTCTACAAGCTCTCAGATAATCTATATAGGTTTAGCTTAGAAAAAGGTTCAACTCAGCAAGACTAGAACAATGGTTAAAAAACAATCTGCAAAGCGACTAGCCAAGACCATAGATAAAGGGAAGAAGTAGCTCTAAAAAAAAATAGACGAGCCAAGCAAGCGAGGCAGGAAGACAAAGAAAGAGATAATGGAGAATCTCCTAGAAGCTTACTCTGTTGGTAATCCCCCACAAATCATAAATGTAATCCAGGGATGGGAGAGAGAAAGCCATAGTAATGAAGAAGATATTGAGGAACGGGAGGAAAGTATGGACTTTGTAAATGATCCTGGAAATACCAGAGGTCGCCTCTCTCTATTTCATAAAACTATCCATACATACTGGACTATGAAATGTGTTTTGGCCAAAGCACTACAAAGTCTACAGCCAATAGATGGCAGTCCTGCAGTGATCTCACTACTTCAGGAACTAAAAACTAATCTCTAAGATATCAAGGTGTCACAGTACCATTCAACAACCTGAATTGGTAGAATTGAAAGGCAGATTCAGTAGATGCAGCAAGTAGATATGCCTGGTTCCACTGCAAAGGATCCGACACTGATTGACTCTTCTGATGACTAGTAAATCAAGCTCAAGTTTTTATGATTTTTGCGGATAGCTTTTATGCTTTATGTTGTCTATTTGAATTTGTCTTAAACAGTAAAATGGACATAGTAGCTAATAGAAGAAAGAAACAATATCAATTTTGGATGGCTTTTAATGCTTTGAGGTGGCCAACAAACCTGGTTTCCTTCGGGCAGGTTAAGGTCACCGACTTTGTATATGTTGCAACATGCCCTTTTTGATAAATATAAAATAGCAAGGAACTACCAAATTTACAAAAAAAAAATTAAAAAAATCTAGGTGGTGTTATTAATTTTTTTGTTTCGTTTAATTAAGTATTAAAACATTTTCTTGAGAAGTAAGTAAATGATCTCTAATTATTTTATATTTTTATTTTTTTTATGAAAATTATGAAAACATTTCCTTAGAAAGTAAGAAAATGATGATTCTACATATGTATTTTTTTTTATGAAAATTACGAAATACAATTCTAGCTATTTTTCATTTCTTGAAATGTATCTTTAAATACATACATAGCTAGATTCTACAATTCCAAAAAAATTACTTAAAAAATGATTTTATCATAAATAATAATAATAATAAAGACTACAGGTTACTTTTAATTCAAATAAAATATAACCTCAATCCCACACATAAAGTTAATTGAAAAATTTTCAAAAATAAAATAAAATGTTTTAACCAATTCCACTAAAATTTGTAAGGAAAATATATAATACTTTTAACACATAACCTAAACCTTATAAAAAAACAAAATAATATAATCACAAAAGAACACTGAGTTTCAAAAAACAAACCCTATTTGAGGTTTTCGCCACTTCTACCTAATTTGATAACCAACATGGGAGGGAATGCCACATTGTCCTTCCAATAAAAAAACATCCAATACCATGGTAAAGTCTATTACTAATAATTTTAGAGGTTATTAAATTAACAAGCATGAAGTTTTAAGGAATAATCTTCCAAATCCAATGGTAGCCTTATCATTCATATGGACACATTCTTAAATTTAAAAGAATTACTCTCCTGACCCCAACATGATACGGATGCAAACACCGAGCAGGAAACACCAATAGAAAAATGTAGCACAGAAATGGATGCAACATTCACTCTCACACAGGATGGAAACACACCCCAAGAGGACACATAAATGGAAAGCATACATGACACTCCAACCCTAGAGGAAAGAGAGATTGAGAAAGTCCTAATGGGAATAGACTTGCAAAAAATCACAAAAGAATGGAACACAAAGGGCATAGAAGGAATCCCCATAGAACACATACGGAAAATCGAGGAGGCCTATATATTACAGCAAGGTATGCAAAAGCAACGAGAGCACCTAAACAAAGGCAAAAACCCAGTAGGAGGAATCATAGTAAACCTAAAGGCAAGCCAACACATCAACAAAGGGAAAAAGAGAAAAGGAGGAAGGAAAACCAACAATCAATACCTTCAATAACTTGGAATCTGCCTCATCAATGAAGGAAAGGTAAGGTATATCTCTCACTTCCCTAATCCGTTACCATGATTTGTACATCCTGGAATATAAGAGGACTAAATAGTCCCAGTAAGAAAAAGATCCTTAAATCCAAGATAGCCTCTGACAAGCCTGATATTGTACTTCTACAAGAAACAAAAAGCAATCTACACTGTATGGACTCCATCCAACAATCTTGCTTCAGAAATCATTACAGCCACCTGGCCATCTCTGCCTTTGGTACTGCGAGCGGTCTAGCAACCTTTTTGAAGGACTCTTGGTTCCAACTCTACGAGTTTCTAGCCTCCAAGCATGCCCTTACCACTGTCCTTCATATCATTGGAACCAAAGATGAGATCAACATCACAAATGTTTATGCTCCTCACTCTGCCTCTGAGCAAGTGGAGGCTCCACAGCCTCAAGAAGCATCTCAGCTCCTTCAATCACCCCCTCAGTTTCATAGTAGGGGACTTCAACATGATTCTCAACCTTGGGGAAAAACGAGGAGGCTTAAGAAAACTGGACAACGACTCAACTGCCTTTCAGGCCATGATCGACGATCTAGGCCTCATTGACACCCCCACCAAAAATGGCTTTTACATGGAACAACATAAGAGGAGGGGACAGACAGATCACCTCCAGACTTGACAGATTTCTCCTCTCAGAGGATCTCTTCCTCTTCTCCCTGGAAATGGAAGCAAGCATAGCCCCTCAGGAAGGCTTGGATCACTGGCCCATTGTTCTCTACATCAAGCTCTTGGAAAGCCCCAAAAACACTCCCTTCAGGTTTGAAGCTTTCTGTATCATTCATCCAGAATTCAAGGACAAAATGAAGGAGTGGTGGTCTTCACCCCTACCCTCCCAAGGCAACAAAATGCATAACTTCCAGCAGAAGCTAAAGCACATCAAATCAAAACTCAAGGTCTGGAACAAAAAAACCTTTAGAGACATAATAGCGGAAAAAAGCTAATTGAAACAAAAATGAAGACCCTCCAATAGAGTATCATCAATCATGGGATGACATAGCAAAAAAATAGGAGGAACTCAGGCTTCAAAATAATTGGGACGAACGAGCTGCCTAGGAAGAAACTCTATGGAGGCACAAAAGTCCAGAGTCAACTGGCTCAAAGATGGAGAAAAGAACACTGCCATCTTCCACAAGTCAATGATTCAACACAAAAATCACAATAGAATTCTTAGTCTTAAAAATCAGCACGGCCTCATCCTACGCAATCACATTGATATTGAAGAGGAGCTCAATCACCACTTCGCGACCATCCTCAAGGAATCTAATAATGACAACGAGGAGGACATATAAAAAATAACGAGAAACATCCCCACAATCTTGACCAGAGAGCATAACTAGATGCTGTTGAAAAAGATAACTATGGCTGAAGTGGAGGAAGCAGTCTAATCAATGCCCAATGGAAAAGCTCCTCGACTGGACGGTTTCACCATAGACTTATACAAGGCCTGTTGGCCCCTGATCAAAGAAGAAGTCTATGACCTGGTGGAAGAATCCTGAATCAAAAAATCCATCCTTCACTCCTTCAATGCCACCTTCCTCACCCTCATCCCCAAATCTGACAAAGCAGACTCCCTAGACTAGTTCAGGAAAATTTCCCTCTGTAATGTAATCTACAAGACAATCTCCAAAGTCCTTGCCAACCGTATCAAAACTATCCTACCCCTGCTCATTTCCCCTCATCAAACAGGCTACGTCGAACACAGGTAAATTCTGGATAGCATCATCCTCTCTCACGAGGTCATCCACTCCCTCAAGGATCAACGTAAACTAGGCATGCTTATCCAATTAGACATGTCCAAAGCTTTTGACAGAATTAATTGGAATTACATAAGGAAAATGCTGGCCGCTTTTGGCTTCAGCACATAATGCATCAAATGGATAATGGCGTTAGTTACGGGAGGTTTCTTTTCCATCCTTCTCAATGGATCCCCCTTGTCCATCATCAACCCTTTTCGTGGCATCAGAAAAGGTGACCCTCTTTCCCCCTTCCTCTTTGTCATCATGGCTGAAGGTCTCGGGTGCTCCATTATGGCTTCCTCCTCAAACAGTCGTATCAATGGTCTCAACGTCTATCCCTCCACCCCCCCACCACCCACCAGCAATTCGTTGATGACACGCTACTCATGGGCACTCACACTGTCAAAGAGGCCCTTGCCTTCCAGACTATTCTTAACGATTTTTCTCTTGCTTCAGGGACCTCTGTCAACAACACCAAGTCTAAGCTCTTTTTCCTCAATACCTCACAATCCATTCAGAACAACATTGCCCGCATTCTGGGCTTCTAGCTCAGTGCCTTTCCCTCTACATATTTGGGTGTTCCTCTCACTGATAAACCCTTGGCCAAAGGTATATAGGAATCCCTGATCACTAAGCTGAAAAAAAAAAAAAAAGATCTCTAATTGGACCTTTTGATCCCTAAACCTCCCGGGCAGACTGGTCCTCATGCGCTCGGTTCTCCAAGCTATCCCTCGATACCAATACTCAGCCATTGCTGCCCCTAAATCCATCTCTAACCAAATCAAATCTATCCAAAGGGAATTCCTCCAGAAAGGCAAGGAAAACAAAGGTAAATGGGCACTGGTTGCATGGAAAAAAATCTGCAAGCCAAAAAAATCGGGGGGTCTCGGCCTCAGAGATCCTGATCTTCTTGGAAAAGTCTTGGGGGCCAAAACTTGGCGGTGTTGGATCACCAATCCCACCACCTCCTAGGCTCATATTTGGAAAGCTAAGTATGCCCCCACTCATCACTCGGACTCGCTTATCAAACTCTCGGGCACCCTCAAAGGATCCCCGATCTGGAACCAAGCTTGGGAAAACAAAGCTCTCATACAGAATCATTGCTTCTGGGAAGTGCGCAACGATGAGAATGCTTTGTTCTGGGATGATTCTTGGGAGCAACGCCCCAGGCTTAATACATAAATTTTCCTTCCCATCAAAATCCACATGGACAGACTTAACAAAACTTTTGTTAAAAAATTTTTGAATAACAAGGACAACACCGACTGGAGGGTGTGGCTTGAACCCTATGCGTTGGTTCAGCACAATCACCCTCAGCCTTGTGCCATCCTCGCTGAAGAGCTTCAAAAAAGAGAGATCCAAAAGGACATAGAGCTAAATAAGCTAAGATGGGGTCTAAATGCAGTAGGACACTTCAATATTAAAGAGGCCTATGGTCACATATATGACCCCAATCCCATCCCCCAGGATAGTAAATGGAGCAGGCTCTGGAATCGTAACAATTGGCCAAAAATTACTCTCTTTATTTGGCTGGTCATGCATCAAATTTTTTTGACCTGGGACAATCTCCAAAAAAAATGTTTCATCGGTCCATCCATATGCACTCTCTGCCAAACCAACTCTGAAACATCAAACCATTTGCTAAACGAATGCCTATTCGCAGCCAACATCTGGAATTGGTTATTCCTTACCTTCAGAGCCTTCGATCGTGACCCCTCCTCCATCCTCCTCTCCCTCAACCTCTGGAGAACCCCCTTCTCCTCCAAACCTCTCATCAACTTGGCCTTGAACCTTCTTCCCGACATCATTTATTGGGCCCTTTGGAAAGAAAGGAGCTCACACATCTTTAAGAACTTGGAAAAAAGAGAAGAATAGGTCCTCCACTCCATCAAGCAAACTTTGAGAGAATCTGTCTCCATAGCCAAGCTCCCTGATCCCTCCTCTCCCCCACGAGGGAGGACTGCTGCATCCTCACCCTTCTAGACCTCTCCCCCCCCTTCCCTCACGCTTTCCCCTCTACTGCTCTCGTCCCTGTGTCGGAACCCATCTGGCACCCTCCTGACCCCAACATGATAAAGCTAAACTACGACGGTGCTTCCAAAGAAAATAATGGCAATGCGGGCTTTGGAGGTGTTTTCCGCAACCATGAAGGAAAAATTCTCTGGATCTACTATGGGAACTTGGGTCACACCACCAACAAAGCAGTTGAACTTCAAGCCTTAGCACACATGCTCGACATTGCTAGAGATCACAACTTCTGGCCCCTCCTGGTGGAAGGGGACTCTATAGTGGCCACCCATGACTGTAGGAAAATCTAACAATGACACAACGTCCATCAAGTCTCTGACCACTGGCGCATAAATAAAGACCTGCATAAAATCAAGCTCAACATTGACAATGTCAGGGGCATCTCCTTCTCGGCGGTTAGACACAAAGCCAACCAGCTTGCGGACTTCTTGGCTAATTTGGGTGTTAGCGACATCAACAGGCTCACTTCCGCAGCCTGGGATGCCATTGATCAGCCATCTGTAAAAAAATATTGCATTCGTATCAACCTCCTCGATTCGCAACAAGATGGCCTCGAGCACCCCTCTCAATCCAATCAATAATCATGACCCTCCCATTCGCCTCCCTCCCCACAAATCACCCCAACTTCGACACTAATACCACTTTCCCTCAGCAGCATGCGGCCTCCGGCCTCATTAATTTCACGCATGATGAAGACAGTGCCTTTGGCATGCTCCCCAGCAGCTTCCCTTGTCTGCCTCCCCTCCTGTCATCCTATATCAAACCCTCTTCCATAGACTGTTCCGCATTTTGGTTTGCTCCTGCTGCTGCGCTTGCCCCCACTTGATCCTCCCAGAGGCACTCTCTTCATAGTTCTCCCTTACATCCCTTCATGTCCCTCTACCCCATTTTGCCTTTCCCTATCTCCATGGCCCCTCATAGAGACCACCCTCCTCTCCTTGCCCACCGTGGTTGCGGTGCTCATGGAGCGAGCAAACCCCATGCCCCTAACACCCACACAGAAACCACCGTGAGGAACTCCATTGCAACCTATGTGGCCACCAGCAGGCAGGATACGCAGAGGCACATCGCAGATTTGGAAAACAAAGCGCACATTCTGCGCAGAGAAATGTCGTCGGAGGAGGTTGATGCTACACTTCGTTGGATCCCCGATCCCGGTCTCACTAGATCCTGAGAAAACCTGTACATCAGAGCTATTGATTTACATTGGCACACTAAAAATCTCCTTGCTATAGCCCTCCAGGAACAGATTGATCGTAATAGAGCTCTGGAGCGCAAAATTGACTCATTAACAGAGAAATTTTTCAAGTATGTAGGAGAAGTTCATCACATGCATTTCATTGACAAGAGCTCCCCCCATTATGCCCCGCTGAGGAGCCAGTCCGCCACGCGCCTCCACCACCAACATCCCAAGGTTGAAGAAGTTGCCCCCACGACTCTCCGCCCCTCCAGGTAGGACGTCCCAGGCATAGGTCCCTCTTCTATCCAATGCTAGATGTTCTACTCCGATGAGGGCACTCCAGACAGGCCCATCAGCGTGGATGACCTTGTGACTGATGAAGTGGAGCTGCGGCGCCCCCTTGGCCTCTAATCCACTACTTATGGAGTTTTGTCTTCCTTTTTGACTCTCGGTGTGAGACTTCAATGCCTTTTTTCAAGCACTTCAATGTATGATCACTCTATGTTTTTTGACTCTAGCACTCTCCCCTCTATTCCTCCCCATGTATTCCCCTTCCCCGAGGGTGAGAACCGTGTGCATCATACAGAAAAATCTTATGCTTCCAGATGCTTGTCTACGTTCTCGCCTCTCTATGCCTAAGATGTAATCTAAGTTTATATGTTGAATGTGAATAGACCTTCCTAATTTACAGCAAAAAAAAACAAAAAAAAAACAAAACAAAAAAAAAACCAAAAACCCTCAAACCTTCAATGAAAGCTGTTTTAGTGATAACTCCCATGATTTTAGCAAACTTAGTTTTATCTAATATTATTTCATGCAACATATGTTGATAATCTTCCAGTAGAATTAGTTTATCACCTATACCTTGCAGACCTGGAAGTCCTTTTTCATATAATGTGTTGAATTTGCTGTGAAACTTTTTAATCTAAACTTCTAAATTGTGACATTTATTTTCAAGCTGCATCATTAAATTCCTTTCAGTGAGCACTTTTTTTACCTCCAAGACAACTTCAATTCTGTGTTCAATCCCATACTATTCAAGCTCTTCTTATGTCTTGGAGTTCAGAACTTTGATTATTCTTGTGGCATCTCCTGGTTTGTGGTCAAGGTCTTTCTTAACTTCTGCCACTGCTGCTTTTGATCTTTGTGACAACTCCTATTGTTCAAAAATAATCTCAATTAAAGGCGACAAGTGAGTTAGTGATGCATTTATATCTATCCATATATTCTATTTTTCTTGGGAAATAATATGAGCTATTAAAGATTCATTCTCATAAACCTCTAATTGCTTAATTAGCTTAAAATTCTTCTGAATTTCAACTAAATAAGCATTAGTAGTTTTCAGTTTTTGGTCTTGTAGCTTCTGCAACTGTGTATTAAGTTTTTCAATTTCTTGGTCCTTTAAAGATAACTCTTCCATGGCCTTTGATAAATATGTTACTGCATCACTGGATTGTGTATCCACTATAATAGTTGTTGCTTTAGACGTCCCTACTATTGAATTACCTGCAATTGATGGTGTTGCTACGGGAATAGTAGCTAAAGCACTAAGCTGATGTTCTTTTTCCTCTAAAAGTGTATCCATATGATCTTCCACTTTTTGAATTTGAACATTTTGTTCAATTATTAATTTGAACATATTGTCTTTTTCTTTCTCCAATTGACCAACTTCTTTAGCATGTGGATGTTCTGTAGTAGGGAGTTTTAGTTGTTTTCTTAATGCTTGAATGTAAACATTCTTTTTCTTAATCATTTCTTCAGTTGCTTTAACATCATTATGATCATATCCTAATTTTATTACCAGATCTTCCAATGATTTAATTCTGGTATCTTTGGCCAAGGATGACACTTTCTCCATTTTCAATTGTGAATGAATATCATTTAGTGAAGCTTTCATTTTGGAGGCTGTCATAACTGAACTGGTTAAAGTAGAGTATATCATCTCTCGTACATGCTTATGAAGGTCAACCTGATCAATGACATGTATTTGTTTTGTTTCAAAAGAGAAAATAGATGTTTTATAGTCTTTTGCACTTTTAGTGGTTGGAACTTTGGGTTCCAAGAAAACTAATTGAAATTGTCCCTTTTCAGTGTCTAGTGCATACATAAGTCTGTTTTGAGTAGAAGATGAATGTTTCTAGAATTTGGAGTATGTGGTGGCCTACAATGCTTCATTCTTTTTTTTTAATCTCTTTGTACCTAGAAAAAATATTTAGCTGTGTTGTGCCCTGAGTAAAAAATGACATAGGAGAATCTGTGGTGATCTCCTCAATCCTTGGAAAGGTTGAAGTATGAAATCCTATCAACACCATCGTTTCCTGCTCCTGTGAACTTTACACTTCTAATGGTTTTCATGAGTATTGGTCTTCTTCCTTCTCTTAAAAACTGTGAAATCTGTCTCTTAAATCTCTAAAACTGTAGGAGAAAAACTCACTCTTGATCTCTTAGTCTCTTTTTCTTAAGGAACTGGAGTCTGTGAAGCTCTTTGGGCAACAATTTGTTCGTATGTCTCTTGTATTGTGTTCTCCTGCCACTCCTGTTGATTTGCATATTATTTTTTCTCTGGCCCAGTTGTGTGTGCATAAGGTGTAGTCTTATGTTCAACTCTCATGTTAGGTTCCTATATTACTAGTGTGGTCCCTTATTGTTGTTAATGTAGCCCCCTTATTGTTATTGTTGTACCCTTGTAATCCTCATATTGTTATTACTGTGCCCCATAAAAGCCCACTATTGTTATTGTTATGCCCTTACATTATTATTGTTAGGTCGACTAGGATAATATTGTGACCCCATGGACTCCTATATATAGAAAGGAGGTTTTGTAATTTATATCATCCAATAATTGTTCATTTATGTAATGTAAAATAGGTTTCCCCCTTGAAGTAGCTTATTCCTAAGGTGTTGATCTCTCTTTTCTTCTATTTTGAAAGCTGGTTTCATAACGTTTGGTATCAGAGCTTTAAAAACCCATTTGCGAAGAAATCCTGAGGAACGTCGTGTAAAAATTTCAGATCTTGGTTCGCAATATTTTCAGAGATACGATCTGTGGAAGTTAGGGTTTTTGCAGGCTCCTGAATTTCATCTCAAAGAGGTGACCTTGGGAAAATCGATATGAGGAAGTTTGATGGCAAGGATCTCATAACATGGATACTATAGCTCGAGCAATATTTTGATCTCCATAATGTTCAAAAAACACAAAAGGTACACATTGCAACTTTATATTTAGAACAAAATACATTTGTATGGTATCGATGGCTTTTCTCTCGTAAAAAAATTGTCACTTTGTCAATTTTTATGCAGGAAATGATATCACATTATGAGGATACAAAGAGCATCACCTTCTTTAGCCAATTGAGAAATCGAAAAAAAAAAGGGTTCGATGGTTGAGCACATTGAGGACTTCCAAAAATTGAATATAAGGGTAATTGATATTCCAGAGGAACACAAGATTGATGTCTTCATAGGGACTTTAAAGGATAACATCCAACATGAGGTTCTCCTTTGGGAACCTGATTCATTGGAGAAGTCACTCAAGTTGGCAAGAAAAATTGAAAGTAAAATTATGGCGACAAGGAAGCCTACCACTCACATCTATAAAGATCGAAGTGTTGCTACTCCTATATTCCATAGCTTACAAGGTTGGCACAACAACAATTGGAAGAAAACAGAGCAAAAGGGCTTTGCTATAGTTGTGATAGAAAATACACTAAAGGTCATAAGTGTGCCGAGAAGAAATTATTTTACATAGATTGTGAAGAGGAGAAAGAAAATGAACAATAAACTTCAAAAGAAGAGGATATACACGAGGAACCAACCCTAGAGAAAGAAGAAATGAGTCAGACCATATATTGTAATGCATTGGCAGGAATTACCACTCCTCAAACTCTCAAGATAGAAGGAAATATCAAGAATAAAAATGTAATCGTGTTGATTGATTCGGGTAGTACCCTGTTGTACTATAAACACCCCCCCCCCCCATTTATTTTTACTAAATGGGGACCTTTTAAAATAAATAGGAAATTTATTTTTCTGATTTTATCTTAGCCTAAGTATAAAAACTTTAGGAAATAAAGTTCTTTCCCTTTTTGCTTTGATTTCTTAGAGCTCATCGCAAATCGCATAGCTTACAAGCCTAAAAAATTAAAACATATTAAGTGTTGCGAGCTGTGATATGCGCTAAACCTTTTTCAAGTCATATAAAACTCCGGTCACAAAAGATTCAAACACCGCTTTAAAAGAAATCACATCGCACCTTGTAAAACGATCAACTTATGACAATTTGGTAAGAGTCACGATGATCCGGACCTGACGAATTAATAAAACAACAATCATAAAGTTCAAATGCCTGATAAAGCGAATTGGCATGATTCCATAGTGCACTTCGTATTTCGCAGTGAATAACCAAATGCGAGTTTTATTACCGTATGGAAATTGTGATCTGCGATTTGCGCAGATCACATTTCACGAAATTTATCGGTAACAGAAAACATAACTAATGGAAATAGTTTTAAGTTGTGATATGTGATATTGCTAGTTATTGCTCAAGTGCACGAAATGATTCATATCTAATCAACTAGATATAAGATCTAACGTCTTAAATTGATCGAATAGACATTTCACGTAAAGGTGTGTAAGAGATTTGATTGGAAGAATTATGGGTGGTTAACGACATTTAATGGGAGTAAGGTTTGAAAGATTCATATCTATTTGAGCGTGCTTTGAATGATTGAATGCCATATTTGTGATTATATTGCTTTAACTCTATCCTTCTCTCCATTTACCTCAGATCTAAAGTTTGCTTTGTTCATTTGAATTCAGGAAACTGCTTAACGGAGCAAGGATAACAAGGATGAACAAGAGAGGCAAGGAAATTGCATAGGCACCATCTACTGAAGACTCATATATGGATGCCTTATTCTCAGATACTACCTACAACAAGGATTGCGATAGTTCCTCGTGGGAGGAAATGTACCAACTATTCGAGAATGAAAAGCCAAGGGTAATAAGCAAAGTTTCTACAACATGCGCATCAGTTTCTTCAGACCCGTCTTATTTCGACGTTGCATGCTCATTTCTTCACAAAATAGCAATGAGGCCGAAGATTATTCCCTATAAAGATATGGTTAAGTGGGTAATTGACCACTTGAACATAGAAGATAGGACATTTAAGAATTAAAAGGACGATAATATCGGGTCATTCACGATAGAAGATGTGAGGACAATGTATCACTTACCCATCCCGCAACAGAAGTATGACAAATATTTTGTCCAAAGCTTTACAAAGAAACATCTAGACCTGATGAAATTTATAAAGGAATGGAAGGATGACCAAGGCAAGCTGAAACGGGACAAACATGGTATGTACCCGATAACACAAATTCCTTCCCCTTATTGCTATGATGCTGGAATGTTGTGTAGATTGTTTGCAAAGCCTCATACTACTATGTTTTTTGTAGATTGGGTCCCATTAATTGACACAATCATCAATACTTTAATTCTGAATTGGGAAAATATCCTGTTTGATAATTTGGCCAGAAGTATCATGAATTATAGAAGTAAAAGAAGTGTTTCCTCTAGGGAATTACCCCCCTTTTACATGAGTGCCTATGTCATGGACGCAATTTGTTTTTGTTCGAGTTTTCCTACCATGGGATGGAAGTGGATGACCCAAGAACCCAATCCAATCCACATTTACCACAGAGCCCTTTAGGAGTTATATTTTCATATACATTTTTACAAAATTTTCCACAGAGTCATTCTGCCTATGCACCAGATTATATTTAACGAGAAAGCCCCTAGGATTTCCAAAGAAGCTAGTGCAGACATTTTTCCTGTTGCCAGATGGTTTACAGAAGAGATTTTCACCTATGTCAGATTTTTCGGAAGTTATGATTCTCCCCACGTCCTACCATATTATGGTCTTGACAAACTACTTTCTAGAGAGATTGCTTACCAACTTGTGGTAAATGGTATTTAAAAGCAACTCAAAGATTCTAAGAAGGCCATTTGGCCTAATTTCCCTTTGCAGTGCGATACTTTTGCACTTTTTGATATTGGTCCTACCTTCAAGGAAGTTTCAAATGTTAATTTATTGAATTTGGCTATATTTCCAAAGCAGCCATACAACCCTAATGATGTGATTAAGTATTTCACCACAGAGCTCAAGCTTAAGCCTTTTTTGAAAGAGATAGATAGATTTGATGATTTATTTCAAGGTATTGAAAAGTTTACAAATGTACTAAAGATTGCATCTAGTTAACTTAATCAAGATTACTTTGAAGCCTTCTAAGCATACACAAACAACGGTCTGGAAAGGATTCCTTTATATTTATTGATTATTGAAAATGTCGACAGACCGACTCCAAGTATTAGCTTGGATAATGAAGCTAAAGACATGTTTGAAGACGAGTCAGGGCAATCAGAACATCAATCTCAGAATTCAGATCATTTTGATAATGAATCTGAAAACAGAACTGAGAGTCCAGAAAAGGTAATTTATAAAGTAATCAAAGAGATTGAAATGCAAGAGAAAGAAGGAATTAATGGAACTGAATTGGCTTCTCAAGAAATTCAACACAATCAAAATACACCTGATCAAGCAGAGAAGTCACAACCATTTTTTTAAGAGTGAATGGGATAAGTTTTCTAAGGCACTGCAAATGTCACAACCAAATCCTAATACGGATCAATCTACCAGTTTTCAGACGCTAGAGCATTCTCAGAAATTAGTGGAAACTGCAACTCGCTACAACAAGTACCTGAAACTAATGATCGAGAGATCATTCCAACCTACCCTACAGAGCAAATAGTTTTACAAATGAAGAAATTCCTTCACTGGATGTCTTCTATAGTCCTAATCATAAGGTTGTAGTCAAGAGAAGAAAAATGAGAAGAATTGATGATACAGTCTCAAAACTTACAAATGAATTTGTTGACGTTTTATGGAAAGATCCTCTAGTTGATCCTACTGAACATTTAACTAAGCTATCATAGTTTGCAGGGGCATATGCTACTGCCACTATTGATAAGGCCACTAAAGTTCAATTGTTACTGAAGCAGAGAGAAGACAAAATACAAGATTTAGAGAGACTGTTAGAGAAAGAAAATTCTAACTCCAATAGGCAAATGGAATTGAAATTGTCTCAATTTCGAATGGATTTTGAAAGGTTAAATTTGTAGCATCAAGTGCAACTTACAGAAAAGGAAGCCAAACTAGAAGTAGCAACGGAAAAAATAAAAAGCCAGCCACAGGTAGAGAAATTTAGAAGAGAAGCATTGGAAGTGAATGCTAAGCTAAAGTAGCAACAAGAAGTATTTTGCCAACAAGCTTCTACTACTAGCTCTTATTATGATTCAAGTGAAATCCTGACCCAACAAGTGGCTATTAAGAAACTTGAATGTGAGAAAATTGAGAAGAAAATTAATGAATTCATTCAATGGCAAGCATCGGACTCAGGAAAGGAAGCTGATCTAGCCTAGGTAGATAAATTTCACAAGGAAATTCTATTTAAGGAATGGGAAGCACAGCTAAGGAAAATAGACAAAGCAGCATCAAAAGCATAAAGGTTAACATAGGAAATTGCTGAATCTGTATGTGAAAAGCTTTTGAAAGCTGAGCATATCAAAGATTCCACATCTGAAGTGCTCTAAAAAATCAAGTTGTTAGAAGCACAATGGAAACAAAGGACAAAAATGCAGGAAAAATGATTAAAAAATTAAATGAGTTTGATCAAGAAAATTATTGTAATTTTCTGATCAAACCTTATCATCATTACCAAACCCTGCAATCATTAACCGATTCAATAAAAAGGTCGCAACCATCACTTTCAAATGCAGTTTTCAAGGGCCAGGTCAGATCGAGAATTTCGTAGCTAGTTCAACTTAAACCCATGCTAGATATTTTTCAACTTCGGGATCAAATCCAAAAGGAAGATCGAGAGTCATAGTTATATTGTTACTTTATTTTCATAGATTGTAGTTGAAGTTTGTCTTACAAGGATGGTTGTTTGAAACCTCCTCTATTTTTATGTAATAATCTATTTTTAAACATATTATACTTTAGTATTTAAACCCTTCTCATGCATTTAGTGAAGGGTCTAGAAATTTGTCAAATTTTTTTGCAAAGAATGCACTTCTGTAAGTTTGTAAATGCTTTGATGGATTAATGGAACACAATCTGTTATCTTTTAACATTTGAATTTGTTTAACCGATGTTGCACTATTGTACTCTTTAAATTGCTTGAAAGTGAAGAGGAGCAGAAAATCTATTGTTAGTTTATATGAGTAGGACTTCGTATATATGGTACTTTTGTTCATTTATATTAAGTTTTGCTTTCTAGATTGACAATTATCTTTTTACTTGCATTATATATTTGAACTGTTATCATAAATGAATGTTAAATGCACTTATGTACTAATATTTGTCCATGATTTCTTATCTGATATATAATCACACATATGAATGTGTTGGAACACCTAATCCTACATGGGTAGGTGTGGAATGCGAAAAGTCACAATGGAGTCCAAGTGACCTTGGAATGTGAAACCAAGAGTCACACCATTGTACTATAAATGTACATCTTTATATAATGGAAAATAAGAAAGCCTCACGCTTATCCTTCATTGTGTGTTGAGTCTCTTGTGTGTGTGCTCATCTTCCTCATACACCATGTGTGTGTTTTAACATGGTGTTTAACATGGTATCGGAGCGGGCGATTTCTGGCCCTGCTCCAAATTGAGTGAGCCATTTGTGTTTATGGCCTGTGCATATCTGCATTTTTGCAGCATTTAGAGAGTTTTTGCAGCAGTGATTTTGACATTTTGCTGCATTCCGACATTGGTTTTAAGAAGGAGCAGCATTCAAAGTCTTTGGCAACATTCAGAATTTGTTTTGAAGAAGAGTAGCGTTGGTTTTGAGAAGGAGCAGCATTCAGAAATTGGCTTGGAGAAAGACAGCACTGCCCATCTGAAGGTTTTCATTCTAATGTTTTCCTGCAATTTCTGCTTATTAAAATCTGCATTTTGAAGAGCTACTGGAATAGTGTTTTATATTGGGTTTCTGAAGAAGAAATTTATGAGTTTTTTACTGGCAAATTTCTGCCACATTCTCTGAAAAAAAATTCTACATTTTGTCCAATTCTGTGCTGCTGAGCTACTGGAAAAATTCTGAGTTTTTTACTGGCGATTTCCTGCATTCTGGAATCTCTCTCTGTTGTTTTAATTAAAAATTAAAAAAAAAAAAAAAATAGTTCTTGGCCTTTCAGCCTTCCCCATCCCTGCTATCCTCACCTCTCGGCCCTCCTTCCACTTGCTCTAACCCTCACCTCACACTCTCGGCCCACTGCTTGCAATAGCCACATTCCCAAACCCCATTCCCAACACTCATCTCTCAAACGCTGCGTCGACCCTTCAAACTCTACGCGGCCTCCCTCACTATCTCCCCACGCCTTACACCTCCCCTCCAGCTCTGCGTTCAACCCATTACCCACTACAGCCGACCCCTCCCACCTGCCATACGGCCCGCCTTCTACATTACACGCCTTCCCCTCACGGCCATACCCAAACTCCAGCGGCTCCCCACTCAACTCAACGCACTCCCTCGAACTCCGCCTCTTCGCCTCCTTGCAGCCAACGCTCACCGTTCCCTTTCTCTCTGCGGCCTTTGGCCGGTCCCTCCCTTTAAGCTCGATCCTCACCTGCTTATCACTTAACACCAACCGCTCACATTTTTTAATTTTTAAATCCAATGCCCTTTCCCACGGCCTTTCGGCCTCCTTTCCCTCCATTGCAAACGATTCTCCCTTTTTTAATTATATTCATGTTTTAAATTTTTTAAATTCGACTTTTTTATTAATTATCCCTCCCATATAAATAAAATAACCTTTGTCCTGTCATTAATAAATCCTTTCCATTTATATATAATCCCATTTTTATATAATTCCTTTTCTTCAATCTTTTTTCCTAATTCCCCTCCTTACACATTTTCTTAAATTTCCATCCCCCTCCTTTTTAATTATTTCCCATTTCAAATAATTAATTTTTTTAATTAAAAAAAGAAAAAAAGAAAAAAAGAAAAAAACAGCATAGAGAGAAGAAAGAACATGAACAGCAAAGGAAAAGAAAATGACATATGAGGAGCAGATAGATTGAATACATAGAAGAAATTGCAGAATTGACATTTTATGATTTGTGGCATAAGAGTGATTTTTTGAAGAATTTGACATTTGAAGTCAAGTTTGCCATCATTGAAAACAACTCTTTGAAGGAAATTCAGCTGCCATAAAAAGATTCTTGCACGTGTTTTCAACGACACCTTTACAAATATTTTGCAGAGATATGTATTGAGCTAACATTGTATTTTGAGTGGAATTTGCATCTTCTTCATAGTTGCAATCAGTGAATTTGAGTTGTTGGATTGTTGATTGCCCTCCATCATTTGAGGAGCACACTTTGTACTTTGAGAATTTCTTGAGTCATTTGTATTTGTTGTTGAATCACATTGTAAACGGGTGCATTTTCGGATGAAGCCGACACCCTTTCATTTTTGAGCCTAAATTGTTGAAAATGGCTAAAATCAATGAGGTATTAGTGTTGTTGAATAACCTCATTCATTCAAATGTTGATGATGTGATAAAAATGAGCAAGCATGCTCTTTGTAACATTCAAAGTTGTTTGCAAGATGCACAAGAAAATATTGAGTTTTTTCAGTTGGAATCTCAGCTTCAGCAAGACGAACTTCAGCAAAAGAGTCACCATTCTGAACCTGTTTCTGTTCAGAAGATTGTGAAGGACTCTCATCAGAAGAAAGAAGATAAAGTTGCAGATGATTCACATTCAGTTCATTGTACTAGAGCAGATGTACATGCAGATGCAGCAGTTCAGCCTGCACTTCCTAAGCCCATCATCAGACCTTGGGAAGAGCTTGTCCATAACAAGCACCGAACTGGTCTTGGATATGACAAGGATGCGTCCTTTCGTATTCCGGACTACACCAAGCCTATCAAATTTCAGAGTGCCGGATTCTTGTATGACAGTTCACCTGCAGCTGTTCCAGATCCTGTTCCACTTCCACAACAGATTGAGAAATGCCAACACTGTGATCGAGTTGGCCACATGAAAGATCACTGTTTTGATCTTCATCCATGCAAGCACTGTGGTCAGCACACCCATTCTTCAGACAAATGCTTCAGACACAAGCCTCCTGCAAGAAAAAAGATTCATCTTGGATGGATCGCTTCTTGGCAATGGGCATCAGCAGCCAAGAAGATGTTTACAACACATGTTAGAACTTGTTCACGGATATTGAGCAAACTTGCAGTTGAGTTTTCGCCATCATCTCACCTTGTCCCTGACAGGGGGGAAAATGGTGGTCATGTACAAGCTTCGACGACAGATCAAGCGAGCCTGAGCCACAATCTCTCATTCCATGTTCAGAGTTGTAGCCAGCAGTTCAAGCGAGCCTGAGCCACAATTCGTCATTCCGGATTTAGAGATGTAGCCAGAGATATAGATGCCCATGAGCATACCTTCGATTGGTGGATAACCTAAAACCATCATCTTTGGTTGGTGGATAACCTAAAACCATCATTTTTGGTTGGTGGATAACCTAAAACCATCATTTTCGGTTGGTGGATAACCTAAAACCATCATCTTTGGTTGGTGGACAACCTAAAACCACCACAGGTCGTAGACCTCCCTTCTTTTAGGTCGAAGGTCTCCCTTTTTTATGAGGGACAATTCCTCTAGCAGAAGCCTTCAGCTTCTTGCCAGTTTTGGAAGAGTTCCGGAAACTGCAACAAGTATTGCGTTCCAGTGTTTGTGGTCATCCTAAAACCACCTCTTTTTTCCAACATTTCAGAGAGTTGATTCAGCCAAGTGCTGCCATGTATACTTTGCAGATTTGTATTACAACTCTTTTCTTGGACTCACACATACCCCTTCGGATTAAGGGGGGATGTTGGAACACCTAATCCTACATGGGTAGGTGTGAAATGCGAAAAGTCACAATGGAGTCCAAGTGACCTTGGAATATGAAACCAAGAGTCACACCATTGTACTATAAATGTACATCTTTGTATAATGGAAAATAAGAAAGCCTCACGCTTATCCTTCATTGTGTGTTGAGTCTCTTGTGTGTGTGCTCATCTTCCTCATACACCATGTGTGTGTTTTAACATGGTGTTTAACAGAATGCGATACACTTTTCACAATTATTTTAATCAAACTATTTTGTTAAAATAATCAGCTTTACATAATTTTCATCTCTTTCAACTGTTAAATAATCTTCATTACTAATAGTTGGAGGATATCTCTTTAGATCGCATAAAGGAAGAAACACCCTGGGTATATAGTAGAGTAGATAAGTGTTAGATAAATGCATGTGATAGATTAAAATCATTTCCCATTTCATGTTATATAAAACAAAACACACCCCAAAATCATCCTTATTGGGAAACTGGTCCCTTCATCCCCAGTCAGGGCCACCACACCAAACGGAAAAGGACTTGCTCTAAGGTTCAGACTGAGTGGTTCTCCCCCATGTTGTGGCAACATAATTCCGAGGCCTCAACATTTTTGCGCTAGAAGGAGGGCCAATTGTGAATGGCAAGAAGATCTGATCAATCTAATAGTCAATCTAAGAGTCTCTCTCCCTCTAGATCCCCTTCAACTTCCAGAACATTAGCTAGATCTAAATATTTAAGATCTGAAGTTGAACATCCTTCTCCTAAGTCTCCTAGTGATACTCAACCCATACTATCTCCTGATTTTCATCAAAATTCCCCTGAAGTTCAGTCTTTGATAGAAAAGTTAGAGAGAGTATCCATTTTTGGTGAAAAGCCTGAATCTTCTCAATCATCTAAGATTAGTATTTCATATTCTTTACAACCTAGAATAATATTAACTCAATAAGAAACTCAAAAGACAAGAATTCTTCCTTTTGAATTTCCCATCGATACTTCTCGAAGGAGAATAAAGAAGATTGAATCAGAGTCAATCACCAGCGAGGTCTTATCTAATAATCCACTCCATTCACCTCCATTACCTCCACTCACTTCCACGACTTCCATTCCAACAACCAGTGTTACTTTAATTAGTTCCAGTACCTAGACTATTATTCCTTCAACTAGTTATAGCACTCAACCTGCATCTTCTTCAACTCAAACTAAATCCATCACATCCACCCAAGGACCAATGGCAGGCTAGGTACCTCCACCAAATGTACAACCATGGAATAATCTGAGGGCTATACAAATGCCTTCTCCTGTTCATCCTCTCCCAAAATACCCTGAAATATGGTTACCTAAATTTAATCCTGATGATGGTCTTCCAGCTGAAGAACACATTCATAATTACACGTTAGCCATTAATTTAAAAGAGGTAGTCGAAGAAGATTGTGTTGTAAGATTATTTTCATATACTCTCATAGGATCTGCAGGATCCTGGTATTTTTCATTACCTGCACGCTCCATAAATAGCTGGAATATGTTTGAAGAACAATTTTTAGCTAAGTTTGGAGATTACAGAACCACTGCATCGCTCATCAATGATTTGCCAAATCTAAAGGCTAAAACAAGGGAGAAAATAAAATATTTTAATTCAAGATTTAATAAATTTCTCAATAAAATTCATGCTACAACAGTTCCTGGTGCAGAAGTTCAAATTGAGTGGTATATTTATTCTCTCCCATCTAATATAACCATTTTTTTTTATAGAGAAAAATTGCCAACATTGGTAGAAAATATGAAGGAATCTTTATCTATAGAGAAACACATAATCGCTCTTGAAAAGAAGAATTCCCAAGAAGATAGAAAATAAAAGAAAATATCCTTCAAATATGATTAAAAAAAGAAGCCATCTAAAGACCCTTTTGATGTAGAAGGTCTTCAGAGAGTTTTAAAGACTATGACAAATGAGATGGCAGATATCAAGAAACAAGTTGCTGAAAGTTCTAGTTCAAAAAAGACTTTCAGACCCTTCAAGAAAAATCAGTCTTCTAATTCTCAACTACTGAATATTATATCTAATGTTGAGTTTGATCAAGATACAAATGAAGAGCAAACAAAAGAAGAAGAAACTGAAGAAGAAGAAGAATAAGAAGTTGAACTAAATGGAATGTGGGATTTTATCCCATCAAATGAGGAACAACAAGAAGCTTTACATGTGAATACAAGGAGAAAAAATACTACTAAAGCAATGCAGCCAAATAAAAAACAGAATAATTCAACACCTGCTAAAGATAAAACAGTAAGTAAAAGGTATACATCTAAGACTACACAAACAAACCCTCGTACTTCAGATATTCCACCTACATCAAATACAATGGTAGTCTCCGACACTATTGAGTATAATGTAATTGAGGATATGAAAAAGGCAAGGGCTAATATTTCAATTCACGAACTTACTAAATTAAAGCAGTAGCAAAAAATCTTACTTAGAGATTTAAATGCAGTTCCTGCTTTAGCCTTACCCGCCCCAATAGTAGTCCAAGCTGCTAATCAAATGAGTAAACCTCCTTCTCCTTTAACTAAAATAGATGCTACAAATTTGATTATGATAGGTGACTGATCCATCTCTCATACTCCTCCATTTCTTTTAACCTATGAGATCTATAATAAAAATGTCCATAATTGTTTAATAGACTCAGGGGCTTCCTCTAATGTCATGCCAAAATCAGTTTGTGCTAAGTTGAACATAACTCCTCAGAGTTCCCCTATTCATATAGTACAACTTGATAGAACTAAAGTAGAGGTTGTAGGAGAAATAAATTTTGTCTCTATCATATTTTCATCAAAACCTAAGGTTGATCTGATAATTGATATATTGGTGGCTGATATTCCTGATTTTTACGATTGTGTGTTAAGCAGAGACCGGTCTGAAAAACTTCATGGATATTTTGCAACAGACTGGTCACATATGTGGCTACTACATAATGGAAATCCAAATCAAATTCGGGTACACTGAGAGAAATTCATGAAGCATACAGTCACAAATCTTGAAGGGATAAACGAACCAGTAGCATTCAATAGTAATATTATTGGAAACTACTCGGCAGAATCATTTCTTGGAAATTTTAATGCTCAAACATCACCATTTTTCGATAATGCAGTTATCTCTCAAATCGATAATTTTTCCGAGAGAGACACTTCAAAACGTAAAAATTCTGTAGATAAACTAGTAGTTAATTATTTATTTTGGATTTTTTATTTTAATGGCTCTAAATCAAAAGATGGTGCAAGAGCTGGCTGTATTTTAATAAGCCCAAATGGAGAAAAAACCATGTTAACCTGCAGACTTGAATTCATTGCAAAAACAATATAGCAAAGTACGAAGCATTAATCCAAGGTTTATACAAACCAATTGATCTCGACATCAAATATTTGAAAGTCCTAGGAGATTCGAAAATCATTGTTAAACAGGTAAGAAATACCATCCATTGTCATTCTGGACATTTAAAGCATTACCAATCATTAGTTCAAGAATTGACCATTCATTTCTTAGCTTTCAATATTTCTTCCGTACCTAAAATACAAAATGATAGTGCAGATTTATTGGCTAATGTAGCATTGAAATTAATTCCATCTCAAGAATTTAGTCTCGACAGATTTTCAATTGAATTAATTTTTAGACCATCTGTTCCTGACAATATTACAAATTGGAGAGTATTTAATCATGATTCAGATATTATAGATTTTCTTACATCTGAAGGATCTTATGATAGTCAAATTTTAGATGAAAATGAACATGGCACTCAGATAAAGGATGAGCAAGATGAAAATCCAATTCCTAAGTCAGTTGTCAAATTAGAAGACCTTTATGATCTAAAACATAGGTTTAAAAGACTTACTAACTCTAAAACTCAGAGTTCTACCTTACGATTTGAGTCAGTAAATCTTGGAACTGATGATAAACCTCAAAATGTCAATTTAGGTCTTGGTCTATCTTTTAATGAAATATTGTCATTTGTCAAGTTATTAAGGATGTACAAAAGTGTTTTTTCTTGGGATTACACTGATCTTAAAACATATGACACTTTTTTTATTCAACACACTATTCCTATGATTTCAGATGAGAAACCTATACAACAAAAGTTGAGAAAAATTCACCCGAATCTTGAAAATCAAATCAAAACATAATTAAATAAACTCCTCAAAGAAAAGATCATGTTTCCAGTTAGACATTCTAAATGGGTTTCAAATTTGGTTCCTGTTAGGAAGAAAAATGGTGATATAAAGATTTGTGTTATTTTTAGGAATTTAAACAAAGCATGTCAAAAAGGACAACTTTCCATTACCAACCATGGAACAAGTACTGCAAATAGTAGCTGGTTCTGAACTTGTGTCTTTTCTAGATGGATTTTCAAGATATAACCAAATCCTCGTACATCCAGATGACAGATTAAAGACCACATTCAGGACTAAGTGGGGAACTTACGCCTATCAAAACATGCCATTTGGGTTAATTAATGCAGGTGCCACTTTTCAAAGAGCCATGGACACACCTTTTATAGGACTCATCAACAAATAACTGGTTATTTATCTAGATGACATTATAGTATTTTCTAGACAAGCAACTAATCATGCGAATGACCTAAAGCAAGTTTTTGAGCGATGTAAAAAGTATGGAATTTCATTAAACCCAAAGAAGTCATATTTTGCTTTAAATGAAGGAAAACTTTTAGGATTCATTGTGTCAAAGAGAGGTATCTATATTGATCCTGAAAGAATTGAATAAATTAAAAGAATTCCTTTCCCTCATAACAAGAAAACTATGTAGTCGTTTCTTGGACAGATAAATTTTGTAAAAAGACTTATCCCTGACTTTTCACAAACAATTTTACCATTGCAAACCATGATTAAGAAAAATTCAGCCTTTAAATGGGGACATAATGAAAGAGAAGTATTTGATTTAATCAAACAATCTATTATCAATGCTCCATTCCTGACTACCCCCAATTTTCTTAATCCTTTTACTTTATACACCTTCTCATCAGATACATCTTACGGTGTTGTTCTAACACAACTTAATGACCAACAAATTGAAGCACCAATATCATTTTTCAGTTCCAATTTGCAAGGCACAGAATTAAATTATTCATCTGTTGAGAAACAAACATTTGTTGTCTTTAAAGCTATAAAGCATTTTAGACCATTTCTCTTTAAAACTCACACCAAAATAATAGTTCCATTCTCTACAGTGAGACAACTATTGATGCAAAGAGAATTAGGAGAGAAAAGGGCTAAATGGGTTGCTGCTTTACAAGAATATGATGTAGAAATTAGACCTTCTAAAATTGTTAGAGGACAAGGTTTTTGCAGAATGGTAATAGGAGCGTCCCATTTATCATCAGAGGCAGATTCAGGTAATAGTGTGCAAATATCAGAGGTAAGCCTCAACGATGTGCAACCTCAATACGTTGATCTCAAGTTTTATTTGAAAATTGGATATGCCCCAACCCAACTCAGTTATAAAACAAAATGTGATTTGATATTAAAGGCCAAGCAATATAAAATAATCAATGACGTATTGTTTAAAAGAAACTTTGATTATGTGTTATTAAGATGCTTAGAGAAAACTGAAGCAGAGAAAGTTTTGTAGGAACTCCATGATGGACCAGCTGGAGGACATTTTGGATGAAATACAACAACACATAAAATCCTGCATGTAGGTTACTATTGGCCTACACTTTTCAAAGATACCCATGAATATGCAAGAAAATACAAAATTTGTCAAAGTGCATCTGGAAGACAAAGGAAACCAACCTTCCCATTACAGCCAGTTAATATCGAGCAACCATTTGAGCAATGGGGATTAGATATAATCGGTGAGATCGTTCCTAACTCTTCCAAACAACACGAATATATTCTCACTGCTACAATGTATTTTAATAAATGGGAAGAAGTGATTCCATTAAAGGTAGCCAAATCTGAGAATATTGTTGAATTCATTGATCAATTTATCATAACTAGGTTTGGTTTACCTACTTCTTTAATGTTCGATAATGCATCTTATTTCTCAGGAACTGCTATGATATAATTTGCAATCAAAAGAGGTTTTAAACTTAAGTATTTTGCAAATTATTATCCGCAAGGAAATGGTTTAGCAGAATCCACAAATAAAAACCTTATTAGAATCATCAAACGAACTATTGATCAAAACCAACGAAATTGGCATAATTCATTAATATTTTCTCTTTGGGCAAACCGAATAACTCAGAAGGCCTCCATTGGCACTTCTCCATTTAATCTTGTTTATTGAAAAGAAGCTGTTATTCCTACCAATGTAGTTATTCCTTCTCTTGCCTTAGTTCAATTTATTTATGAATCTCATTTTTCTTCCTTGCAACTAAGACAATTTCAAATTCTCAAACTTGAAGAAGAAAGAGAAAAAGCTAAAGTTACTCATGCACATCATCAACAGATAGTAAAAGCTTCATTTGATTCAACTTCTGTCACTCCAAAAAACTTTCAAATTGGAGATCTAGTATTGAAATGGGACAAAGCACATGAGGAAAAAGGTAAACACACCAAATTTCAAAGACTGTGGCTAGGTCCATTTAAAATCATTGAGAAAATATGATCAGATTTGGATCAAGGACCTAAGTGATATCTCAAATTTCAAAGTGTTCGAAAGTGTGTTGAACTTGAGCGACCAGATAGATCCTGTCTTCCTGATTCCAGTGCAACGAACAGGTCAAAAAACCGACACCATATGAAGAAGTTATCGTGATTTGAAAAGTCTAGCAAAACTGCAATTTCTAGCTTTTGACCAAGTTAGACTGGATTTTTGAAAGTTAAAAAAGAAGAAGAATATTTCAGGGAATATTCCCCATTATATTCCTTGGAATATTCCCCAGAATATTCCTTCTAGACCAATTGTATACTGACAAGTGGCACCGTTTCATTCGATAATTTATTGAATGTGTTGATTTTGGCCAATCAGAGGCTGCCAGGACGCAGGCCCAGAGGCCGCCACGTGGCCCAGGTTTGGTGTGACAAAATTTTGGTTGGAATGCACTAGAGTTGACCCCAAGACCTCTCTCCTGCACTTGCATTGCCTTACCGCTTGGGCTACATAGTAGTTCTTAACATTATGGTGTTGCGGGTTTATAATATGGTTGAACGGTTATGTATTTGGGGGAGCGGAGGGGCCAGCTCCTCCCCATGTGATATGGCCCTTACCCAAGGGATTAACGCCGATGTAAAGCCCCTAACCGCCATCCGAAACCATCACAAATACCTTGTCACATGCAACATTTTTCATAATGTTAAGCCTACGGTTACGCGGAGTTAACTCCAGTCTTTAGTTTGACCGCAGTTCTAGCCGGAGGTTAAGGTTTGAAGACTGCGGGGGTTGGGGGTCATGTGGCCACCCCGACGGTTAGCTTTAATGATAATAGTTAGCGTTAGTGGGTTTTTAGTTGGAGCGCCCAACTTTTTGGATTTGGTAAACTTGTTTGCAGTTAATTGCAATTCCTCCACATTTGGTGGAGTTGATCTAGGGGTCACTGGACAAAATTGGTTTAGGCTCTATATTGAGCTAGATTCATCCATTATGAGAGTGTGATTAGTTAATTTATACTATCTCAAACATTACATATTCATTGGTGAGGGTTGCATAGCCATCAGAGGAATTCTGAGCAAGATTTAGCTTCAAAGAAGTTCTAGGGGCCACTAGGGCCACCAGGGGCCAGCAGCAGTTTGAGGCCTAGTCAGGGCAGCTAGAGGCCTTATTCAGGAATCCAATAGTCAATTTTGGATGTTGCAAGAATTATGGAACTAATGGTGTGGTTTGCAGAGTCATTATAGGACTTTTGAATGCCAGTATTCTTCAGAGAAGTTCCAGGGGGTCACCAGGGCCAACAAGTGCCAGTAGGAGAATGAGGCCTATCCAGAGTAACCAGTATCCATTTTCAGCAAACCAATAGTCATTTATAACTGTAATGATACTTACGAATCCATTGATGGAGTTTTCAGAAGCTTTTCAAGACTTTTTAAGGCCTATATTCTTTAGAGAATTTTTCAGTGACCCTAGAGCTAGGGGGTGTTGCCAGGTGTTGGAGGCGAAACCGGAGCAACTAGAGGTCAATTTCTGCAAGTGAATAGTCTATTCTGACTATTTTGGAAATTTTTTATCCAATGAAAGGATTTTTATAGCCATTTTAAGACTTTTTAAGGTATAATATCCACAGGGAAATTTTGGGCAGACTAGGGCCATCAGTGGATGGAGGGCTAGATTGGGAAGCCAATGCTCTTTTGGAGCAAATGAACAACCTATTTTGGATGTCTCATAAGTGATGAAGACTGTAGAAAAGGTTTCAGGGATAGAAAAGGGATTCTGAGGGATTTAGTGCCAAAGAGAAGCTTAGGGAATCTTAAGGGCACAAACTTAAGGAGTCAAGTCTAAGGGAGCCGAGGTTCATCTTCAGAAATATTTCAGCCATACCAGGGATATAAATGGTATTCTAAACCCATTGGTTCTGTTTAGATAACCATTGGAGTTGAGATTTACCTTGTAAAATAAAATTTCCATCCTAATCCCAAAGAGCCAAGTCAGTTGACATAGGCTCAAGGAGATGTAGCCCATGATATTCGGGTGAACTCCTTTATTAAATTTTCTGTTATGTGTTGATGCTTATTTTCTGCATTATATGGTTGTTACACATGCTTAATATCAGCATAAACAAAGGTTCTTAAATCACTTAAACAATTAAAAAACATACACCTGTTTCAAGTATTCATTTCCGCACAAGTCAAGAATAAGCTAGATCTTAATTTGTTTAACTGAGTGGGAGGTTCTTGAAAAGCATAACAAGTTATCCAACCCATTTTCAGATCAAAATAGGCAAATGAACATTTTTATTGCAAGATCTATCAGGCAAAAAAGATTCTTTGCCTGTTAATGGGAAAATTTTAAAGAAGTACTTTTCATAGGAGGTAACCCCTTCTATTCCTTGTATATTATTGTCCTTTATTTTCCTAAGGAAAATAAAAGTTGCGTAGTATTGATTTTTTGCTTTTCAAGAAAACATCTCAGAAAATATTTTTGATTTTTCGCTTATAGAAATAAGAAACGTTAAGGAAATAATCGAAAGTTTCGAATATCAAATAGATTCTATTTTACTGAAAGATGCAATTTCACCGAAGTTATTTATTCTCCGATGAAATCTCATCTTTATAAAGCATGGTTAGTTTGTTATCAGTCAAGAAAATAATCTTTAACATAGTAAAGACTCTTTTTACAGAGAAGCAATCTTAAAACTCAAAAAATTATCATCCAGAATCCTCAAAAGGACCAATGATTCACCCCAACCAGGAAAACTTACCAATTTTTAGAAAAAAATTCGAAAAAATTATGCTAAAAAGATTAGAAAATAATAAGTCTCATCAAGAGCTTGTTTACCATGTTCATAGGGAAATAGTTGAACTGACATTACCAATACTGCCTACCAAAACAGGGTAATGAATTGAGATTATATCAAGAGGACAAGGGGTCTCATCAAGAGCCAGCTGGATCAGTTTAATTACAACCAGTGAATGGAATTCTCAATATTTGGTTACCAAGCCAAGACAATGGCCTTTAAGTAAATAAAAATACAATAGAAAATATCTACAAAAAAAGAAAACAAGTTCCAAAAGAGATCAAGTATAAAAAAATTTGAATTTATTTTTGAAGATTGTAAGAAAGACTAGATGGGACAATGAATCATTGCTAGGTAAAAGGTATCCCTGCCAAAAGCTTAATTTCCTATTGGATCAGAATCTCTACCTGTGATAAAAGAGCATATATTTATAAAGCTAATCTGAAAGAGCCACCTACTTTATCTTTTTGAACTGAGTAAAGACTGATATAGATACTCATACTTTTATTTTTAAATAGGGATTCTTATGAATTATAATTAAGAGATATTTTGTTTCTTAGTGAGATATTATTTATTGAAATTCATTCTTGCAACTATTTTTATTTCGAAAAAGTTTTTAGAAATTTCAAAAAACTAATCAGAGATAGCTGGTTCTCCCAAGTGAATCGCCAACTTTTGTACTATACAACACCCCCCCATTTATTTTTACTAAATGGGGACCCTTTAAAATAAATAGGAAATTTATTTGTTTGATTTTATCTTAGCCTAAGTCTAAAAACTTAGGAAATAAAGTTCTTTCCATTTTCGCTTTGATTTTTTAGTGCTCATTTCAAATCGCATAGCTTACAAGCCTAACAACTTAAAATGTATTAAGTGTTGCGAGCTGCGACATGCGCTAAACCTTTTTCGAGTCATATAAAACTCCCGTCACAAAATCTTTAAAAACTGCTTTAAAAGAGATCATATCGCACCTTGTAAAACGATCAACTTATGACAATTCGGTAAGAGTCGTGCGATGAATTAATAAAACAACAATCATAAAATTAAAATGCCTGATAAAGCGCATAGGCATGATTGCATAGCACAGTTCGCATTTCGCAGCGAATAACCAAATGCAAGTTTTATTACCATATTGAAATTGCGATCTACGATTTGTGCAGATCGCATTTCGTGAAATTCATCGGTAACAGAAAACATAACTAATGGAAATAGTTTTAAGTTGTGATATGCAATATTGATAGTTATTACTCAAGTGCGTGAAATGATTCAGATCTAATCAACTATATATAAGATCTAATGTCTTAAATTGATCGAATAAACATTTCACGTAAAGGTGTGTAAGGGATTTGATTGGAAGAATTATGGGTGGTTAACGACATTTAATGGGAGTAAGGTTTGAAAGATTCATATCTATTTCGAGCATTTTTTGAATGATTGAACACCATATTTGTGATTATATCTCTTTAACTCTATCCTTCTCTCCATTTGCCTCAGATATAAAGTTCGCTCTGTTCATTTGAATTCAAGAAACTACTTAATGGAGCAAGGATAACAGGGATGAACAAGAAAGGCAAGGAAATTGCACAAACTTCATCTACTGAAGACTCAAATATGGCTGCCTTATTCTCAAATACCACCCGCAACAAGGATTGTGGTAGTTCCTCGTGGGAGGCAATGTACCAACTCTTCGAGAATGAAAAGCCAAGGGTAATAACCAAAGTTGCTACAACATGCGCATAAGTTTCTTCAGACTCGTCTTATTTCGACGTTACATCCTCATTTCTTCACAAAATAGAAACAAGGTCGAATATTATTTCCTATAGAGATATGTTTAAGTGGGTAATTGACTACTTGAACATAGAAGATATGACATTTAAGAATTCAAAGGAAGAGACTATCGGGTCATTCACGACAGAAGATGTGAGGGAAATGTATCACTTACCCATCCCGCAACAGAACTATGACAAAGATTTTGTCCAAAGCTTTACAAAGAAACATCCAAACCTGATGAAAGTTATAAAGGAATGGAAGGATGACCAAGGTAGGTTGAAATGAGACAAACTTGGTATGTACCCGATCACACAAATTCCTTCCCCTTATTGCTATGCTACTGGAATGTTGTGTAGATTGTTTGCAAAGCATGATACTACTAGTTTTTCTGTAGATTTGGTCCCATTAATTGACGCAATCGTCAATTCTTTAATTATGAATTGGGGAAATATCCTGTCTGATAATTTTTCCAGAAGTATCTTGGATTATAGAACTAAAAGAAGTGTTTCCTCTAACGAAATACCCCCCTTTTACATGAGTGCCTATGTCATGGACGCAATTTGCTTTTGTTCGAGTTTTCCTACCATGGGATGGAAGTGGACGACCCAAGACCCCAATCCAATCCACATTTACCATAGAGCCCTTTGGGAGTCATATTTTCATCTACATTTTTACAAATTTTCCATAGAGTCATTCTGCCTATGCATTAGATTACATTTAACGAGATAACCCCTAGGATTTCCAAAGAAGCTAGTGTAGACATTTTGCCTGTTGCCTGATGGTTTTCCGAAGAGAGTTTCAACTATGTCAGAGTTTTCATAAGTTATTCTTCTCCCCACGTCCTACCATATTATGTTCCTGACAAACTACTAGCTAGAGAGATTGCTTACCAACGTGTGGTAAACAATATTTCAAAGCAAATCAAAGATGCTAAGAAGGCCATTTGGCCTAATTTCCCTTAGCAGTGCGGTACTTTTGCACTTTTTGATATTGGTCATACCTTCAAGGAAGTTTCAAATGTTAATTTTCTGAATTTGGATATAATGCCAAAGCAGCTATATGACCCCAATGATGTGATTAAGAATTTCACCACAGAGCTCAAGCTGAAGCCTTTTTTGAAAGAGATAGATAGTTTTGATGATTTCTTTCAGGGTATTGAAAATTTTATAGATGTACTAAATATTGCATCCTGCCAGCTTAATCAAGATGAATTTGAATCCTTCCAAGCACACATAAACAAGAGACTGGAAAGGATTTCTTTGGATTTATTAATTATTGAAAATGTCGACAGACTGACTCCAAGTATTAGCTTGGATAATGAAGCTATAGACATGTATGAAGATGAGTCAGGGCAATCAGAACATCAATCTTAGAATCCAAATCATTTTGATAATGAATTCAAAAATAGAAATGAGAGCCCAGAAAAGGTAATTGATAAAGTAATCAAAGAGATTGAAATGCAAGAGAAAGAATGAATTAATGGAACTAAATCATCTTCTCAAGAAATTCAGCACAATCAAAATACACTTGATCAAGCAGAGAAGTCACAACCAAAAGATTTTAAGAGTGAATGGGATAATTTTTCTAAGGCACTGCAAACATCACAACCAAATCCTAATACTGATCAATCTACTAGTTTTCAGACGCCAGAGCATTCTAAAAAATTAGTGGAAACTACAACTTCGCTACAACAGGTACCTGAAACTCATTATTGAGAGATCATTTCGCCCTACCCTATTGAGCAGATAGTTTTACAAATTGAATAAATTCCTTCACTAGATGTCTTCTACAGTCCTAATCATAAGGACGTAGTCAAGAGAAGAAAAAGGAGAATAATTGATGATACAGTCTCAAATCTTACAAATGAATCTGTTGACGTTTTATGGAAAGATCCTCTAGCTGATCCTACTTACATTTAACTAAGCTATAATAGTTTGCAGGGGAATATGCTACTACCACCATTGACAAGGCCACTGAAGCTCAATTGTTACTGAAGAAGAGAGAAGACAAAATACAAGGTTTAGAGAGACTGTTAGAGCAAGAAAAGTCTAACTCTAACAGGCAAATGAAATTGAAACTGTCTCAATTTCAAATGGATTTTGAAAGGTTAACTTTACAACATCAGGTGCAACTTACAGAAAAGGAAGTGAATTTGGAAGTAGCAATGGAAAAAATAAAAATCCAGCCACAGGTAGAGCAATTCATAAGAGAAGCATGGGAAGTGAATGCTAAGCTAAAGCAACAACAAGTAGTATTTTTCCAACAAGCTTCTATTACTAGCTCTCATTATGATTCAAGTGAAATCGTGACCCAACAAGTGGCTATCAAGAAAATTTAATGTGAGAAAATTGAGAAGAAAATTAATGATTTCATTCAATGGCAAGCATCAGACTCAGGAAAGGAAGTTGATCTACCCTAGGTAGATAAATTTCACAAGGAAATTTTATTTAAATATTGGGAAGCACAACTAAGGCAAGTAGACAAAGCAGTAGCAAAAACATCAAGGTTAACAAAGGAAATTGATGAATCTATATGTGAACAACTTTTGAAAGCTGAGCTTATCAAATAGTCCACATCTGAAGTGCTCTCAGAAATCAAGTTGTTAGAAGCACAATGGAAACAAAGGATAGAAATGCAAGAAGAAATGATTAAAAAATAAATGAGTTTGATCAATAAAATTATTGGAATTTTCTAATCAAACCTTATCATTAGTACCAAACCCTGCAATCATTAACTGGTTCAACAAAAAGGTCACAACCAACACTTTTGTATGCAGTATTCAAGGGCTAAGTCAGAGCGATAATTTCGCAGCCAGCTCAACTTAAACCCATGCTAGATATTTGTCAACTTCGGGATCAAATCCAAAAGGAAGATCAACATTCATAGTTATATTGTTACTTTATTTTTCTAGATTGTAGTTGAAGTTTGTCTTACGAGGATGGTTGTTTGAAACCTCCTCTATTTTTATGTAATAATCTATTTTTAAACATATTATAGTTTAGTATTTAAACTCTTCTCATACAATTAGAGAAGGGTGCAGAAAATTTTCAAATTTTTTACAAAGAATGCACGTCTGTAAGTTTGTAAATGCTTTGATGGATTAATGGAACACAGTCTGTTATCTTTTAACATTTGAAGCTGTTTAATTGATGTTGCACTATTGTACTCTTTAAATTGCTTGAAAGTGAAAAGAAGCTGAAAATCTACTATCAGTTTATATGAGTAGGACTTCGTATATATGGTACTTCTATTCATTTATATTAAGTTTTGCTTTCTATATTAACAATTATCTTTTTACTTTCATTATATATTTGAATTGTCATCATAAATGAATGTTAAATGCACTTATGTACTAATATTTTTCCATGATTTCTTATTTGATATATAATCACACATATGAATGCGATACACTTTTCACAATTCTTTTAATCAAACTATTTTGTTAAAAGAATCATATTTACATAATTTTCATCTCTTTCAAGTGTTAAATAATCTTCGTTACTAATAGTTGGAGGATATCTCTTTAGATCGCATAAAGGAAGAAACACCCCAGGTATATAGTAGAATAGATAAGTGTTAGATAAATGCATGTGATAGATTATAATCATTTCCCATTGCATGTCATAGAAACAAAACACACCCCAAATTCATCCTTATTGGGAAATTGGTCCCTTCATCCCCTGTCGGATCCACCACACCAAATGAAAAGGACTTGCTTTAAGGTTCGTACTAGGTGGTTTTCCCCCATGTTGTGGCAACGGAATTCCAAGGCCTCAACATACCCATAATTTTATTCATTGTAAGGTAGCCGAGGAATTTATACCCAGCACCAGAGCGTCAAGTGATGGTTGCAAATGGAGGAACTATAAATTGCTCTGGAAAATGCCATAATACAAAGCTAACTATGGGGTGATATGTATTAAATTTTCCAATGCTTTCCATCCCAATGGGAGGTGTTGATGTTGTACTAGGAGTACAATGGTTACAATATTTAGGGACTGTAGATTTTAATTTTCAAGAACTTTTCTTGAATTTTTTTTTCCGAAGGAAAGGAAGTTGAATTACGGGGTATCGCAGGGAAGCCGAGAAGGATAATAAGCCCTAATGTCATGAAAAAGCTTCTGAAGAAAGAACAATGAGGCGTAATTTCACAATTATGCTCACTAGAAGTTCCAACATCAAAATCTTATATTTCTCCAGATCTCCAAAAATTCTTAGACAATCATTCCAAGGTGTTTGAAACTCCCAAATGACTCCCACATATTCGTGATCATGATCATGCTATTCATTTGATTCCAGGAAGTGTTCCTCCAAACTTCAGGCCTTACAGATATCCTTATGTCCAAAAGAGCGAAATTGAACGTATGATTGCAGTATTGTTAGAGGCTGGTATAATTCCACCTAGTCAAAGTTCTTTCTCTGCTCCAGTAGTATTGGTGCACAAGAAAGATGGATCATGGCGCATGTGTCCAGATTATAGGGAGCTAAATAGGCTCACTATTAAAGATAAATTTCCCATTCATGTGATTGATGAATTATTGGATGAATTACATGGAGAAATTTATTTTACCAAGTTGGATCTTCGTTCAGGATATCATCAGATTATAATGAAGACTGAAGATATTCCAAAAACATCGTTTAAAACTCATGAGGGTCATTATGAATGTTTGGTCATGCCTTTTGGACTTACTAATGAACCTTCTACATTTCAAGGGTTGATGAATTCCATTTTCAAACCCTTCCTTAGAAAATTTGTGTTAGTATTTTTTGATGATATACTAATCTATAATAGGTCTTGAAAAGATAATGTTTAACATGTTGAGAGGGTGCTCAAACTATTGAAGGAGAAAAAATTATATGCAAAAACCTCCAAATGTTTCTTTGGAGTACAAGAGGTGGAATATCTGGGCCATAGTGTACCTCAGGAGGGTGTTAAGGTAGACCCTAACAAAATTAAATCCATTAAGAAATGGAAAGTCCCCACAACCATAAAGCAGTTGCGAGAGTTTCTCAGGTTAACAGGGTATTATCGCAAGTTTTTAAAGAATTATGGGAGAATAACAACACCTCTAACAAATTTATTGAAGAAAGATGCATTTTCATGGACTCTTGAAGCAACTAAGGCCTTTGAACATCTTAAAGAGGCAATGTGCCTAGCACCGGCCTTAGCTACGCCAGACTTCACAAAAACCTTTATTATGGAATATGATGCCTCAGGAAATGGATTTGGTGTTGTTTTAATGCAAGAAGAAAGACCCATTTCTTTTGAAAGTCATCCAATCAAAGGAAAGTATTTACAAAAAACTATTTATGAGAAGGAAATGTTGGCAATACTACATGCACTAAAGAAAAGGTGACCTTACCTAATGGGAAGACACTTCAAGGTAAAAAATGATCATGATAGTCTTAAATACTTTTTGGAACAAAGAATATCTTCAGAAGAGCAGCAAAAATGGGTCACAAAGATGTTGGGTTATGACTTTGAAATCATATGCAAAAAAAGGAAGCTAAATGTTGTTGCAGATGCACTCTCAATAAAGGATGAGGAGGTGGAAGAGTTGCTTTGTGCCATTTCTATTATCCAATCAGATTGGATAACCGAAGCAAGAGAGGAATGGAAGAATGATGAAGAAGTGTGGACAATCATTCAAAAGTTGCAACAAAATCCCAGTATATCTGATACATTTAGTTGGAAAAATGATTCCTTATGGTACATAGATCACTTATATCTTTGAAAGAATTCCCAACTAAAACAAAAGATTCTTTTGGAAGCTAATGGGATAGGTTTTAAAGCCATTGGATCACTCTAAACTGATGTAATCACCATATATGAGCATAATGATATAGGGTCAAGCCATTGGAAGTTGTACCAAGGAGATGTAGCCCACGAGGGGTGAACTCCTTGATCACTTGCTATGTTGCGGTTATTTTTATGGTGTATTTGTCTGTTGTTTTATGTTATTTTAGAGTTTAAATTCATGCTTTATGTGTATAAAAATTTAACATAAAAGTTCACAAAAACTTAATTTTTACACCTACAATTTATACAACCTCAAGCACATTTACATTAAGATCTCATACAGATCAAGTTTGGTATCAAAGCTTAGGTTTTCTTTGCTGTTCTAAGGATTTAATCTTTTGTAAGTGTTTTTGACTCTTACAAGGTTGAAGCTCAAGAGAGGAGAAGGGAAGCTTGTGGGTGTAGGTTCTCAATTTGGGACAACGACAAGGAGAGAAAATTTGCCACAATATCCACCACAAGTTTCACCTCAAGTTGTACCTGAAGCTTCAGTAAGAATGTCTCATGAAGGAGGAGTTGATAATATGTCAAAGGAAGAGAAGATTTTCAAAAAAGCTTTCTTTGACATGACTGAAATGGTGAAGGTTCTCTATGAAGAGAGAAATTCAAGATTGCATGGTGAAAGTTTCAAGCCTTCAAAAGGAGAGGGTTCTTCTGGAGGAAAAGGAAATGGTGACAAACCACCCTCTTCTCCACCACTTCTTCACCTCCATCCTCACCTTCATCTACTTCCCCTTCCACAACCACTGTTAGTCAAACACATTCACATGCCTCAAGGGTTCATGGTAAAACTCCCTTACTAAAACTTCATATAAAATTAGAATTTCCTATGTATAATGGTGAAGTGAATGCTGAAAGTCATGATAATTGGGTTTGTCAAATTGAATTTTATTGCAGGATTCAGAACATCAAAGATGATGAAACAAATATTCAGCTGGATTCATTAAGGCTGGAAAGTGCTGTTTTGATCTGGTGGGAAGCCAAAACAAAACATGATATGAAAATGCTTGGTAAGGTCTCAACCTCCTGGATATATTTTATTGCTGCACTTAGAAGACAATTTTATCCATTAGCTAAAATGCAGAAGGCTATTATGGATTGGAAAAATTTTAGACAACTAAAGGGTCAAAGTGTGCAAAGTTACACTCAAGAGTTTCAAAGAAGGTCTTTGATACTAGGTGTAGACTTGCAAGTACAAGACACTTTGTTGAAAAATATTGGGGGTTTACACAGTTATTTAAGACATACTATCCTTATGTTTAATCCTACATGTTTAGATGAGGTTTGTGTTCAGACACCACATCTTGAAGCAAGAGGGAAAAACATTTCACAAGAGGGTAGCAAGAAGCCATTCACAAGTGGAGACAAGGGTAAGAGTAATTTCAAAGGGAAAGGAAAGAATAATGCATCTGTCAAGAAGGAAGTAGAAAAATTAACATGAAAACATTGTTCCAAAGAGGGTCATGATGAATCTCATTGTTGGAAGCTCCATCCTGAGATGAAACCAAAGAAGTTTAACAGCAAAGGGAAGCAAAAGACAACTGTAACTACACAACATGACTTAGGGTCAAATTCAGGAGATGAAACAAAGATCACAACAATGGGAGTGAAAGGTAAGGACATAGAAAGCACTATCTCTTCAAGTTGTCCCAATGATACTCAAGATGAGAAAATAAGAATTGAAATTTTCCATATTCGGGTTATTTCAAAGCATACAAAAACTGATACACTCTTTGATAGTCATTCACAAGCAAATTTGATTTCCAAAGACTTAGTCAAGAAATTAAATTTACAGACTATTCCTCATCCAAGACCTTATCCTTTAGGTTGGATATGCAAGAATTCAAACTTACAGGTGACGAGGAAGTGCATACTTAGATTTGCAATTACAAAAAACTTTCTTGATGAAGTTGAAATTTATGTAGTTCCACTTGATATTTCCAAAATTGTTTTGGGAAGCCTATATTTGTATGGTAGGAAAGCTATTTTCATAGCCATGAAAACAAGTATCACTGGTTCAAATATGGTATTGAGTACGTTGTTAGAGCACATCGACATAAACTAAAATTTTCACTTGTAAATGCCAAACAAATGAAGATGTTACACCATTTTTTGGTCATCTAACCTATTATCACTAGATGGACCCAAGTACACCATGTAAGACCAATTTTACCCTAAGTAAAATTGCTTTCGCTATGTAAAATAACTTAATAAAACACATTTATTAGGTTTTTTATGGTCCAAATAGGAAACCCCAAAAGGAAATATTAAACAAATCTTTATTTGTTTGATTTTCCTCATGGAATAATCAATTAAACAATAATTTAATTATTATTCCAAGTTATATTTAACCCAAAACAAGGAAATTAATTAGATAAAGCCTTACTTATCTTATTATTTTCTAGGAATAATTATTTAAATCTTATTTAAATAATATTCCTTGTTAAATATGACTAAATCATTTATAAACAATTAAATAAATAATTATTATTTATTTAATTATCATTCAACCACTTCATTAAAATAATAAATAAATCATTTATTTGTTTATTATTTACAAATAAGGGGATTTGACCCAAGTGAAATACCTTTTCCCTCCAACAAATATAATAAAATATTCCATAAAAGGTGGATCTAGATTTGGTTAATATTATTTTAATCATACACCAAGATCTAGAATGACCCAATATTTTGTTATAAATAGAAGGGTTTTCTCATTCATTTGTCACCTTTCATTGCCTGCTAGATCACTCTGGATCTATGCTCTTGGTCTGACTTTGAGCCATTATCATTGTCAAATTTTCTATCATTCCACTTTGTGAGCTCCCTTTGAGTTCTATGTTTGTCTGGGTTTTCTACACCAACAAGAGAGGGAAATTTTAGATCTGAAGTGCTGAGGACTTTCAAGAACCCATCCCATTGAGGAGAATTGGAAACACCTTTCTTGTTTTCCTCTCAGGTGCCCTTTAATATAAAAAATTCTTTCAAAAACGTTGTTTTTGTCTTGTCTATTGGATGCATGGAGCAAAATTTCATTTTCACTGCTTAATGTCTTTTTATGCATAGATCTGGATTTGTGTAGTTTTGTATTGACCAACTAACTGTAGATTTGAAGATGTTGGCAGCCATAAGTGATGTTAGGGCTATTTTTTATGCGTAGCTAAAGTGGTCTTTTTCCGACAAAAGATTCACAATAATAGAAGACACTCATTAACTTTAGCAATAATTTTGTGCTTTCAATGCTGAAACAAAAGAAATATGTTGAGAATGAAGCTTTTCAAGGTTGTGAATCAAGATTGAAATCTTATTTGGTTGAGGTTGTTAACCAATATGATAAGATGTTTCAGGAGCCAAAAGGATTACCTCCCAAGAGGGGAATCCAACATGAAATACAATTGCAGCAAGATTGTCCTCTTCCTAACATTGGCATGTACAAGATGTCAGTGATGGAAAGTGCAGAAATTAAAAAGAAAATTCAAGAGTTGTTGGATAAAGGGATCATCAGATCAAGTACTTCACCATGTGGGTCCCCTTTTTTTTGGTGCCAAAGAAAGATGGAACATGGCGCATGTGTGTGGACTTCCGTGCATTGAACAAAATTACAGTAAAGAACCACTACCCACTTCATATAATTGATGATTTACTTGATCAGTTGAAAGACAAAAAATATTTTACTAAGTTGTACTTAAGGAATGGCTATCATCAAATTAGAATTGCCGAAGGTGACATATGGAAGACATCATTCAAAACAAAACAAGCTTTTGTTTAAAAGGCTAGTTATTCCTTTTGGTCTTTGCAATGCCCCTCCTACCTTCATGCGTGTGATGAATGATGTATTGAGGCCATTTTTAGATGATTTTGTGATAGTCTACTTAGATGAAATATTGATTTTGAGTAAATCTCGTGAAGAACATGTCATGCATGTTGAAAAGGTAATTGATGTCTTGAAGAAAGAACAATTGTTTTTAAAGATGTCAAAGTGTGAGTTTGGAAAAACTTCTTTAGTGTATTTGGGTCATATTGTTGGAGGAGGTGAATTGAAAATAGATCCCTCCAAGATTGATGTCATCTCGAATTGGTCAAAGCCCAAAATATTTACGAAGGTAAGAATCTTTTTGGGAGTAGCCCAATATTGGAGGAAGTTTATTGCTAACTTCTCTTATATCGTAGATCCATTGCATGCATTGATAAGTGTGAAGCAGGTCTTCCAGTGGGGAGGTAAACAACAAAAGGCATTTGATGCATTGAAGGAAAAGATCAGTTCAACCCCAGTACTTTCACTTCCAGACTTGAGAAAATCATTTGAGATTCAGACTGATGCTAGTGACTATGCCATGGGTGCAATCCTCATGCAACATGGAAATCCCATATGTTTTCATTCAGAAACTTTTAATGGTGCACTGATTAATTATCCTACATATTACAAGGAATTGTATGCCTTGGTGCAAAGTGTGAAAAAGTGGAAACACTACTTGATGGGCAAGGAAACAATCATTCACATTGATCAACAACCATTGCAATACTTGCAATCACAAAAAAAGTTGCAACAATCAAGGCACTTTCGATGGATGGGTTTCCTTCAAAAATTCCACTTGGTGATACGATATAAGAAAGGTATCTACAATAAAGTTGTTTACATGATTTCTTGGTCTATTATTAGTGTTGCTACTATTCTTAAGAATAATTATGTTTTGCATGAGAGCTACGTTGAACAATATGTTTTAGATAGTGATTTTCCAGATGTATATGCAACTTTGAGTCAAGGGAACCAGGTAGAGGAATTGGATGATCTCTATGAGATATTAATTAAAATGTGCTTGAGGGTTTGTAAATTGCAAGTGCTAAAAACTAAGTTTTATGATCCTTTCTGTTAAATTTTTAAACATATAAAGCATAAATTTAAAACTTTGAAATTAAAAAAAAAACAACAAACAAATACACCATAAAAATAACCACAACACATCAAATGATGAAGGAGTTCACCCCTCCTGGGCTACGTCTCCTTGGTCCACCTTCCAATGGCTTGACCCTCTTTTATTATGCTCAAAATGGTGATTACATACATTTACAGTGCTCAAATGGCTTCACAACATGTTCCATAAACTCCATAACTGTAAAAAATGCTTCTCTAGCTTCTTTCTACTCCAAAATTGGTCAAAAACTGAAGAAGTTATGAACCTCCCAAGTTTTGTTGCTAACCGCACCACAAATTCCCCAAAATTCGGAAATGTCCTACAAATTCCCCCCATAATCCGCTAACTGAGTGCCATTTTAGCGAAAATTCTGGAATAATTTTCGGACAGTTAATTTACATAATGCAGCCTTAAATCCAAATTTAAAACCATATTAATGATGGTTTTAATTAATTTTTTTAATAAAAAATTTCGTGGGCCGCCTCTATGCCCACGGTCCTCCACCTTTGGTCGTATGGTATCATATAAGGTGGGGGGGGGGGGGGGGTAAGGGAAATGGGCTAAGCCCTGGCCCTATACCCCGAAACTCCGATGCATTAAATGTTAAATAGAGGTGGCAACTATAGTTTAACAAGATTTGCGATAGACCGCTTGGTTAAAACTTAGCATTGATTGCGGTGAGGTCACGGTGACGATTTTGCGGAGGAGAAATTTGGCATTAAATAAAATTTTGGTTGCCCCCAGGCTTCCACATGGCGACCTCCGGTTGGGCCACGTGGCAACTTGTGGTTGGCCACCAACCACCCAATTAAAATCCGACAACCAGCGCCAACAAAACTCGGACAAGTGGTGAGGCCTGATTAGCCCAACAAACCAAGTCAAACTTGACTAGTCAACCATGCCTAGTCTACTGTACGGACTGCTGACTGGGCAGCCTGCACAATTTTTGCCAAAATTCTACATGTTTGGGAAAACAAACAGAACACATTTTCGGGAGCATATGATATTAGTTTTCCGCGAAACGAGTTGCGCCAAGTTCAGAACGAAGAGATCTATGCGGTTGTTTAGGTTTCACACCATTACGATAACTTTCATTTTTTAGCATAATTTTGAGCACCTGATCACTGCTCCCCACTAGAAGCTTTTGGACCCCAAAAGCCTCAATTTTAGTTGTTAAGTATATGAGGGTATAGTTCCCTCACCTTTCCAACCTTGATCCATTTTTATTTAATTGGATTTGTTCCTTTGAGCCCCAAGGTACTCCACATTCCCTCATTTTGAAGACCTTGCTCTTCTGTCAAGAATGGTGTCTTGCTGTAGTTCATCAAGGTACTTAGGAGAAAAATCCTCAATGGAAGGAATCTGAAAATTTTCTCCTTGATCTTCAATCAAAGGCGACTCATACAACCTTAAGTTATCAACATTAACAACAACATAAATTTTCATATATGAAGGCAAATCCAACCTGAAGGCATTATCACCAATCTTTTCTAAAATTATGAATGGACCATATCTAATTGGTTTCAATTTTTTACCTTCTCCTTGAAGTCTTTCTTTGCCAATGTGAAGCCAAACTTCATCACCGACTTGGAATTTGTGATCTACACGATGCTTATCGTGCCTTGTTTTGTACTTGACTTGGCTCTTTTCTAGCTGTTCTTGAATGACTTGATGCACCAATTGGATTTTTTCAATAAAAATTTTAGCTTTGTCTATGTCACTATGACCATCAATAGCAACATCCTTTCCAAAAATAAAATCCATAGGAGATTTAGGAAAATATCCCAAACATGCCTCAAATGGCGATGTTTGAGTTGAAGAGTTCTTGGCTCGGTTGTAAGCATGCTGAATATAGTGCAAGTTTTCATCCCACAACTTAGGATGCTTGTTGCAATAACCGTGAAGAAGATGTATCACCATCCTCTTCACCACCTTTGTTTGACCATCTGTTTGCGGATGAAATGTTGTACTCTTTTTCAATTTGTTGTCCATGAATCCCCACAAACTTGACTAAAAAATCCCAAAAAAGCGACAATCTCGATCACTAAAAATGGATGTTGGAAATCCAAAATGCACCCATACATTCTGAAAGAATAACTGAGCAATTTTTTCAGTTGTAATTTTCTTTTTACATGGCATCAAAATACAGATTTTGCTAAACCTATCCTCAACTACAAAAAAATAATCATGATTCCTTTTTGACATAAGAATAGAAATACTCTCCCATGGATGAGAAGGTATTGGAAGTAGTGTGTATAATCCTAACTTTCTATTGCGAGGCTTACTGAAAACACATAATGAACAACCTCTAATAAAACGTGACACACTTTCAAGCATACGAGGCCAATGAAAATACCTCTATAGATGTGCCACTGTCTTACTTACATCGAAATGACCAACAATAAGAGAAGGATGTGCCTCTCTTATAATGCTGACTCTTTCCCCCTATGGAATACAAAGCTTACCAAGATGGTACAACAAGTTATCATGCATGTGATAATCCAATTCCTCTACTTGGTTCCCTTGACTTAAAGTTATGTATAGATATTGAAAATCACTATCTAAAGCATATTGTTCAACATAGCTCTCATGCAAAACATAATTATGCTTAAGAATAATAGAAACACTAAGAATAGGCCTAGAAAGCATTTCAACAAATTTATTGTAGATACCTTTCTTATACCTTATCACCAAGTGGAATTGTTTAAGAAAACCCATTAATCGAAAGTGCCTTAATTGCTGCAAATTTGTTTGTGATTGCAAGTATTGCAATGGTTGATTATCAATGTGAATGATTGTTTCCTTACCCATCAAGTAGTGCTTGCACTTTTTCACACTTTGCACCAATGCATACAATTCCTTGTCATATGTAGGATAATTAATCACTGCACCATTAAAGTTTTTGAATGAAAACAAATGGGCTTACCATGTTGCATGAGGACCACACCCATGGTGTAATCAATAGCATCAGTATGAATCTCAAATGACTGTATCAAGTCTGGAAGTGCAAGTACTAGGGCTGAACTGATGTTTTATTTCAATGCATCAAATTCCTTTTTTTGTTTACCTCCCCATTGGAAGACCTGCTTCACACTTGTCAATGCATGCAATGGAGCTGCGATAGAAGAGAAGTTAGCAATAATGTTCCTCCAATATTGGGCTTCTCCCAAAAAGCTTCTTACCTCCGTAACTGTTTTGGGCTTTGGCCAATTCAAAATGACATCAACCTTGGAGGGATCTATTTTCAATTCACCTCCTCCAACAATATGACCCAAATACACTCAAGAAGTTTTTCCAAACTCACACTTTGACATCTTTAAAAACAATTGTTAATTCTTCAAGACATCAAGTACCTTTTTGACATGCATGACATGTTCTTCACGAGATTTACTGAAAATCAAGATGTCATCTAAGTATACTATCACAAATTCTTCTAGAAATGGTCTCAATACATCATTTGTCACATGCATAAAGGTAGCCGAAGCATTGCAAAGACGAAAATGCATAACTAGCCATTCAAACAAACCTTGTTTTGTTTTGAATGTTGTATTCCATATGTCACCTTCAGCAATTCTAATTTGATGATAGCCACTCCTTAAGTCCAACTTAGTAAAATAAATTTCATATTTCAATTGATCAAGTAAATCATCTATTCTAGGAAGTGGGTAACGGTTCTTTACCATAATTTTGATCAATGCACGGAAGTCCACAAACATGCACCATGTTCCATCCTTCTTTGGCACCAAAAAAATAAGTGAGCTGCATGGCGAAGTAGTTGGTTTGATGATCCCTTTTTCCAACAACTCTTGAATTTTATTTTTAATTTCTGCACTTTCCATCACCGACATCCTATACATGCCAATGTTAGGAAGAGGATAATCTTGCTGCAATTGTATTTCATGTTGGATTCCCCTCTTGGGAGGAAATCCTTTTGGCTCCTGAAACTTCTCATCATATTGGTTAAAAACCTCAACCAAATAGAATTTCAGTATTGAATCACAACCTTGAAAAGCTTCATTCTAAACATAATTCTGTTGTTTGACCATTAAAAGCAAAAAATTCTTACTAGAGTTAATCAGTCTCTTCATTTGTCCGACACTTACAAGTGAAAGATTTAGTTTCTATCCCTCTAACAATGTACTCTATACCATATTTGAAGAAGTGATACTTGTTTTCATGGTGATGAAAAACATCTTTCCTATCATACAAATATGGGCTTCCCAAAACAATTTTGGAAATATCAAGTGGAACTACATCAAGTTCAACTTCATCAAGAATGTTTGTTGTTATTGGAAATCTAAGTATGCATTTCCTTGTCACCTGTAAGTTTGAATTCTTGCATATCCAACCTAAAGGATAAGGTCTTGGATGAGGAATGGTATCTAAATTTAACTTCGCGACTAAGTCTTCGAAATCAAATTTGCTTGTGAACCACTATTAAAGAGTGTATCAATTTCAGGTGTGCTTTGAAATAACCTGAATATGGAAAAGTTCAATTATATTTTTCTCATCTTGAGTATCATTAGGATACCTTGAAGAGTTGGTTCTTGCTATGTCCTTAACTTTCATTCCCATTTTTGTGATCTTTGTTTCATCTCCTGAATCTGAGCCTAAGTCATGTTGTGTAGTTTCAAACGTATTTTGCTTCCCTTTGTTGTTAAACTTCTTGGGTTTCATCTCAAGATGAAGCTTCCAACAATGAGCTTCATCATGACCCTCTTTGGAACAATATTTGCATGTTAATTTATCTCCTTCCTTCTTGACAGATGCATTCTTCTTTCCTTTCCCTTTGAAGTTGCGCTTACCCTTGTCTCCACTTGTGCATTACTTCTTGCTACCCTCTTGTGAAATGTTTTCCCCTCTTGCTTCAAGATGTGTTGCATGAACACAAACCTCATCTAAACTTGTAGGATTAAACATAAGGATAATATGCCATAAATAACTGTGTAAACCCCAATATATTTCAACAAAGTGTCTTGTGAATTCAAGTCTACACCTAGTATCAAACACTTTATTCTAAATTATTGTGTGTAACTTTGCACACTCTGACCCTTTAGTTGTCTAAAATTATGCCAATCCGAAATAACCTTTTGCATATAAGATAATGAATAAAATTGTCTTCTAAGTACAAGAATAAAATCTATCCAGTAGGTTGAGACTTTACCATGTTTTTCATATCCTCTTGTGTTTTGGCTTCCCACCAAATCAAAGCAACACTTTGCAACCTTAATGAAGCCAACTGAATCTTCGTTTCATCATATTTGATGTTCTAAATCCTGAAATAAAATTCAAGTTGAAGAACTCAATTATCAAGTATTTCAGCATTCACTTCACCATTATACATAGGCAGTTCGAATTTTATATCAAGTTTTAATAAGGGAGTTTTACCATGAACCCTTGGGGTATGTGGATGTGTTTGAGTAATAGTGGTTGTTGAAAAGGATGAAGATGAAGGTGAGGATGGAGGTGAATATGATGGTGGAGAAGAAGGTGGTTTCTCACCATTTCCTTTTGAAGGCTTATCATCATCTCCTCCTTTTCCTCTAGAAGAAACCTCTACTCTTCAAGGCTTGGAAATTTCACCTTGCACTCTTGAATTTCTCTCGTGATAGAGAACCTTCACAATTTCAGTCATGTCAAAGAAATATTTTCTGAAAGTCTTCTCTTTGTCTGACATATTATCATCTCCTCCTTCATTAGACATGTTTGCTGAAGCTTCAAGTGCAATTTGAGGAAGAATTTGTGGTGGAGATTGTGGCAAACTTTCTCTCATTATCCTTGACCTAACTTGAGGATTTACAACCACAAGCTTTCATTCTCCTCTCTTGAGCTTCAACCTTGTAAGCATCACATACACTTACAAACAATTAAATCCTCATAGTAGTAAAGAAATCCTAAGCTATGATACCAAAATTGATATGTATGAGATCTTAATTAAAATGTGCTTGAGGGTTTGTAAATTGCAAGTGTTAAAAATTGAGTTTTATGAGCCTTATGTTAAATTTTGAAACACATAAAGCATAAATTTAAAACTATAAACTAACATAAATAAACGATAAATACACCATAAAAATAACCACAACACAACAAATGATGAAGGAGTTCACCCATCCTGGGCTACTTCTCCTTGTTCCAAATTCCAATGGCTTGACCCTCTTTCATTATGCTCAAAATGGTGATTACATACATTTACAATGCTCAAATGGCTTCAAAACCTGTTCCATCAGCTCCAAACTATAAAAAATGCATGTCTAGCATCTTTCTGCTCCAAAATTGGTAAAAACTTAAGAAGTTATGAGCCCCCCTAGTTTTGCTGCTAACTGGACCACAAATTCCCCAAAATCCGGAATTCGCTAGTCGAGCACCATTTTGGTGGAAATCCGGGTGAAATTGTTAGACAATTAATTTGCATAATGCAGCCTTAAATATGAATTTAAAACCATATTAATGACAGTTTTAATTAATTTTTTTAATAAAAAATTTCGTGGGCCGCCTCCTCGCCCATAGTCCTGCATATTTGGTCGCATGGTATCATATAGGGGGGTTGAGGCTAATCCTTGGCCCATTACCCCCAAACTCTCACTCATTAAATGTTAGATAAAGGTGGCAGCTATAGTTTAACAAGGTTTGCGGTAGACCGTCCAGTTAAAACTTGGTATTGTTTGCGGCGAGGTCACGGTGTCGATTCCACGGAGGAGTAGTCTGGCATTAATCAAAATTTTGGTGGCCCCTGGGTTGCCACGTGGCGGCCTCCGATTAGGTCATGTGGCAGCCTCCGATTGGGCCACGTGGCAACCTGTGCTTGGCCACTAACCACCCAATAAAAATATGCCAACCAACACCAACAAAACTCAGACAAGTGGGGAGGCTTGATTGGCCCAACGAACCTAGTCAACCATGCCCAGTCAGCTGTACAGATTACTGACTAGCCAACCTGCACAATTGTTGCCAAAATTTTACCTGTTTGGGAAAAAAAATAGAATGTGTTTCCGGGAGCATACGATGTCGGTTTTCCGCGAAATGAGTTGCACTAGATTCATAATGACGAGATCTTCGTGGTCACTTAGGTTCCACACCATGCAAACAAATTTCATTTTTGAGCATAATTTTGAGCACCTGATCATAGGATTATCACATGCATGATAACTTGTTATACCATATTGGCAAGCTTTGTATTCCACAGGGAGAAAGAGTCAACATCATAAGATAGGCACATACTTCTCTTATTACTGGTCATTTTAGTGTAAGTAAGACAATGGCACATCTACAAAGGTATTGTTATTGGCCTCGTATGCTTGAAGGTGTGTCGCGTTTTATTAAAGGATGTTCATTATGTGCTGTCAGTAAGCCTAGCAATAGAAAGTTAGGATTGTACACACCACTTCCAGTACCTTCTCATCCATGGGAGAGTGTCTCTATGGACTTTTTTGGAGGTCTTCATATGTCAAAAAGGAATCATGATTATCTTTATGTAATTGTGGATAGGTTCAACAAAATGTGTATTTTGATGCGGCCATGTAAAAAGAAAATTACAGCTGAACAAAATACTCAGTTATTCTTTTAGAATGTATGGGTTCATTCTGGATTTCCCACATCCATTATTAGTGATCGAGATTCTCGCTTTATTGGGAACTTTTGGTCAAGCTTGTGGGGATTCATGGACACCAAATTGAAGAAGAGTACAACATTTCATCCACAAAAAAATGGTAAAACAAAGGTGGTGAACAAGACGGTGATACATATTCTTCGCGATTATTGTAGCAATCATCCTAAGTTGTGGGATGAACATTTGCACTATATTCAACATGCTTACAACCGGGCCAAGAACTTTTCAACTCAAACATCACCATTTGAGGCATGTTTTGGATACTTGCCTAAATCTCATTTGGATTTGGAAAGGATGTTGCTATTGATGGTCATAGTGACATAGACAAAGCTAAAAGGTTCATTGAACAAATCTAATTGGTACATCAAACAGTTCAAGAGAAGCTGGAAAGGAGTTCAAGCTACTGATAGCCTCCTCAACCTAAGAAGAATTCGAGCTACCGTAGTCCTCAACCGTAGTCCTCCTCCTCCTCTTGAGGTCAAGGAGTTCAATCTACTGATAGCTTCCCAACCTAAGAAGAAGAAGCAACTCGCCTCCAAATTGTCAAGCGACTAGATGAGATTCCCTTGGTGGCTCTCCCGCCTAAGGGTTTGATGAAAGTGGCCCTTTCCCTTACGGACCGCTCGTTGGTCAAAAATTTCACGGGCTTATGACCCTCACCAAAAACTATAGATGCCTGGATCACTCGAAAGTGGAAGCCCCTCATTGAAAATAGCATTACCTCATACTTCCCGGGGCAGGGATTTTTTCTGTTCGAATTCAACACCAAGGAGGATAAGGACCTGATCTTTAGAAATAGACCCTATTTCATGGGTCCTCAAGGGATGTACCTAAATCGCTGGACTCCGGACTTTGACCCCTCGGAGAATGTCCCATCTGCCATTATAGTCTGGGTCAGACTCCCAAACTTGCCAGTGCACTGCTGGAACTGGGAATCCTTGCAGCAATTCGGCAACGCCTTCGGGAAATTCATAGACAAAGCTAACAATAAAGACCAATATGACTGCGCCAGAGTCTCCGTGGAGGTGGAACTCGAAGTTGGGCTGCCAGAAGCCATCAAGCTAACAATGGGAAACTGGTCCCATCTGCAGAAATTAGATTACAAAAAACTATTGTTCAAATTCCACGGATGTCATGAGTATGGCCACTTAGCCAAGAACTGTCCCAAAAATGCAGCCCCAGAAAAGGAGAAAGAAGAAGGATGGCATCAAGCCAAGAAACACAGAATGAGCCTTAAGCCAGGGCCAACGTGTAGAAATTATACAATATGCATGTATATTACCGGACTCCCCTGATCTAACAATTTAATCTTATGTTAAATACATAATCCTTCCACATAATTCTTTGCGGAAATTAAATCGCCAATTTCAAAACACACATGAAGCAAAATCAATCACACATAACACAGTTGTTTTACCGAGAAAGCTTAAAGTTAAAAACCCCAACTATCATATATTATGTATATAAATGGATCATGAAACAATCTCATATATCTCATACAAATTTCAACTCATAGAGCTCTCAGTACAATATACGATCGTCTCACACTGTCTTGTAGAAGTTTGCACCTCCATGCACCAATTTATTGCCTCCTGACAGCCTGCCTCCACTGCGCAATCCCTACTAAAGAAGAACCCTGAATGAATTCAACCTTGCCTTGCTTGCACTGCGTAATACTCATAGGCATCTCTAATGTGTGTGTGGATGCATTGAATGCTCCACTATAGTCACAACAGATAGTCCATCTCACCCTTTCACTTATCTCTCCACTGGGTCTCCACTGGATCTGACATGCAAGTAGTTAACTGTTGTATTTATTCAGTTACAAGTAAGTCACTACTTGTGAATTAATTAAATAATTAATTCACTCATCTATCACTAGTGTATGTTCCGTTACAACTAACACAATTGAGTTTAACTCACTGAACTGAGTTAAACTAAATAACAACTCACATAAATACTCTTCCAACTCTGTTACAACTTGCCACAATCAGTTATAGCTAAGTCCTTCATGCATGAGTCACCAACCACCCTAGGAATTCTAAATTCCTTCAATCCACTGGTTTTCCACATCAGTTAAATAAAATAATGTGCTCCAAGAGAATAAGTTACTATTTATTGTTTGATTATTATTAAGGGCTAATAATAATCGACATGCATTCTAATTTTAGATAGGCGATCTATAAATAGACTTCGCCCATACATCTAAAAACAGAAACTCATCTAAATATAGATTTTGCTCAACCATCTAGAATCAGCCTCCTGCTACTTTTAGATTTTTCTCAACATGTCTAAAAATAGACATACACCTAAAAATAGCCTGTGTGGGCCCCACCTAGCGAAGGTGCTTATTTTTCACTAGGATTAAGGAATGATGTTTCTGGATGCCACTTTCACTGTTTCTTGTTGCAACATTCAACACAACAGAGAAAGGAAAGGGAATTTCAACACCCACGGGGAGTATTCCTAAAGACAAACTCTCCCAGAAAGGCCAAGAGGGCAGCTTTGTGGCCTTGAGTTTAGAGACAGAGGAAGTTCAAGAAATCGATCCATAGAACATGCAAAAGGATCTCCAAATGCAGGAAACCCTAGCACCATTAAATACTGGCGAATATCCTGGAGGAACCCTGAAAGACAAATATTTTGTCACCGAGGGGGAAGATCATGATTCAGAGGAGTTGGAGGAAGAAGGAGAAATTGGGCACTCCCAAACTTTGGTCAGAAGATCTACCAGGGGACAAAAATCCTCCAGGGAAAAGAGAGAACAAGAAACCTACAAGGAGAAGCTGCATGGGACTCAACTGACCCTAGAAAAGATGTTGGAAAAAAACCATAAAGCACACATAAATCAAAGCCAGGGCTCTAAAGGAGCCCTCTCAGCTCAAAAAAGGAAGTAATGAAGATTGTCTCCTGGAACTGTAGAGGGACGGGTAGCAACCTAAAAGAAGAAGCAATGAAAAGTATAGTAAGTTTGGAAAGTCCTGACATTCTTCTCATCCAGGAGACCAAAATGGAGGAAATGGAATTTCTCCATTAAATAAAACAATTTTGGGGAAAAGGGGGAGGTGTCGCAGTCTCCTCTAGAGGTGCCTCAGGAGGGATGGGAATGCTATGGGACGATACATGGTTTGAGAAAATCCAGTTTAAAATTAACTCAAACTGGATTTTTGCTCAGCTTTTTCATCTTCTTACCAAATAAACTATGAATCTCTTCAACATTTATGCTCCAGTATTCTTGGGAGACAAAAAAGTTTGATGGGAATCGATTAGGGAGCTAGCAAATGAGATTCAGATGGATAATGTCATTCCCACTGGAGACATGAACATCACTTTAAGTCAAGAGGAGAAGTGAGGGGGCAGCATTGTAAGGGTTCCAGTCAGGGAATGGGTGGAATAGCTCATTCAGGATTGGGACATGTTGGACGTCAAGCCACCCAAGGGAAAATATACTTGGACCAATAGAAGATTGGGTCCAGGCCACATTGCTGCAAGGTTAGATCATTTTCTCATCAAGAGCTCCTTCTTGATTATAGGTCTTGATGTCAGTTTTGCTATTATTTCTTCATCGATCTCTGATCACAAGCCCATTAGACTTGAGCTGAAGCCGCAAATGAACCTGGGACCTATTCCCTTCCGTTTCAGTGCTCTCTAGGTGCAGTAATATGACTTTTCGGATAGAGTTGAGGAAGTCTGGAAACAACCTGTCAGTGGATCCCCCTTCTTTGTATGGGAAGAAAAGCCGAGGAGAGTGATGAGGGCCCTCAAAATCTGGGCTAAAGCCCTCCCCTCTCCGACTGAGTCAAGGCGAACGACCCAGGCTTGTTTGGAAAGTCACCAGAAACAAATGGAAGAGATGGACATCTCAAAGGACAACTTAATCCTGGAAGAGGAGCTCCAGGCTAATCTCCATAAGGCTTATATTTGGGAGGAGGAATATTGGAGGCTTAAATCTCGCAGTCTGTGGCTACAAGCTGGGGACAGGAACATCTCCTTCTTTCACAAGCACACTCAGGCCAGAAGAAGCTTTAAATCTATAGTGGAGATAACCATAGGAGATCAAACCTTCTCCGACCCCACCAACATCAAGCATGCTGCCCATCAACACTTCAAATATCTACACACAGATGAAAAGCAAGCAAGCCTCAACTCCAATCTGCTCGAGTTGGTCCCACTAAAGGTTAATGCCGAAATGAATGCTATGCTGACTGCTCCTATCACAGTCAATGAAATCAAGCAATCCCTTGATGAAATGGATCCAAACAAGGCTCCTAGGCTGGATGGATTCACTGCTCGATTCTTTAAAACTTGTTGGAACATTGTCAAAAAGGATCTCTACAAAATGATCTTAAAGTCCTAGACTTGCCACAAGATTGGGGGCAACACCAACTCGACCTTCTTGGCCCTGATACCTAAAGAGAAGGGTGCAATTACTTTCAAAAAATTCATGCCAACCTCACTTTGCAACATTGGCTACAAACTCATCACCAAAGTCATGCCCAATAGACTGAAAGACCTTCTTCCGGAAATCATCCCTGACAATCAAGGGGGATTTGTCAAAGGTAGGAAGATAACTGATAACTGCATTCTAGTTTAGGATGCGATCCATTCAAGCATCCAAATATGAGAAAAATGCATGGCTATCAAACTGGACTTGGCTAGTGCATTTGACAGAGTTAGGCACAAATTTCTCTTTGGGGTCATGCAACAATTTGGGTTTGACTGTCGCTTTATAAACTGGGTCAAGGCCTTCATTGCAGAACCATGGAGTGCTCCTCTCGTCAATGGGCGTGCTGCAGAATTCTTCAAGGCGAGTCGCAGGATAAAGCAGGGATGCCCCTTATCCCCTCTTCTCTTTGTCATTCAAGATTTTGTCCTCAGTTTTATGCTGGAGAAAAGGAAAATAGAAAAAGAGCTTATGGGTCTTAGGATCGCTAGGGGAGTCAGAGACATCAAATATGATCTCTTTGCTGATGACTCCATTCTCTTGGGAGGTTCTTCTGTCATCTCAGCCTCCCGCTTCAAACTGGAGCTAGATCGCTACTACCTTGAGTCTGGAAGTGAGATTTGGCTTGAAAGAAACAATCAGATATTTCAAGAGAAGGCCCTTAAATAGCAGCAAATTGGTGTGAAAATCAAAAGCCTATTCAAAGAAATAATGCAGGCCAAGGTGAACCAGAAGTAGGCTTGTATTTTAAACCAGCAAGGCAGGGAGTGGTGTCAGCAACTAGGGCTAAATCTCCCCACGGGACAAAATATGGAGAAAGGCAGAGAAGAATGGCAAATCAGGTTGGAGGATGAGGACTTCGACAAATGGAGAAGTAGCATATATATCCAATCTATGTTTTTTGATGGTGCGACAAAGGGGATTCCAGGGAAGGTCAGACATGGAGGAATTATCCACTGCCCTTCAGACCAAATCATTTCCCACTTTTCTTGGGGTTTGGGGCTTACCTCAAACAATCAAGCAGAATCCATGGCTCTTCTCCAAGGCTTGAAATAGCTGAAAAAACATGGAATCAAGGAGGCTCATGTTATTGGAGACTCACAAAACCTCATTAGCCTTGTGACAAAATCGGTCCCCAAAGATCTCCGCTTGCAATGGCTATTCGATCGTATTAATAAACTGATCGCGTCTTTTGACAGACTTCAGTTCTTTCATGTCCTTCGAAAAAATAATACAGAAGCGGAACTTGAGGTCAACATCACTGTTTCTTTACATGCAGGATCTCTCCTCTGCGATGAGTGGGATTCACGGGACCCTCTGCCTTAGCCGGCCTCTCTCCCTGTCATGTATTTTTGTCTCTTGCTACAACAATTTGTTTGTATTAGAAGGTATGCTAGTCAATGGGAAATTTCTAGATTGAATGTAAGAAGTAGAGTAGAGGAACTTTGCTGGTTTGGAAACACCCTAGACTTTGGGTCTTCAGATGTAAAACCACCGTGCATAAGCCTCAGAATTTTTGAAGCAATATAAACATACCCGTTTCTGTAAAAAAATGAAAAAGAGAGGGCGGTAATTGGAAATCAACTTTTCAGACCCCTTGTTAAACGTCGTTTGGGGTTTTGAACTTCATCCTCCACCGTTGATTCAGGCGGGGATGATCTCCTTCGTAGACTTGAATATGAGATTTATCGCAAGATGACAAAAACACCAATCAAAATTTATTTTCAATTTAAAATATAAATAAAAAAATTGTGACATTTTGATTTTCACGCTTACATTAGGGATTATATAATATTTTTTTTCTTTCTTTTTCTATTTTTCTTTTCTTTTTTCTATATATTTATTTTCTTTTTTTCAACATAAGAAAAACATAAAAATATAACTATGATGAAAATAAGTTACAACATTGGTTCCATCTGGGGATTGATTCCCCCCGCGGGATGCAGAGAACTTGCAGATCCATGTGCCTTCTCCTCGGGCTATGGTGTCTTTTCTATGAAACACACTTTGATACTGAAAATTTAAAGGACATAAAAAATTTACAATGATGAAGATGCAAGAACTTAATACTGAATATAGTGCGTGAGGTATTGCCCATTGACTGGAAATGAAGAATACTGTCCTTCGAGGTTCTGCAAAACAAATGTATTGTAATCTTTTACTTAAATAATGCTGAAAGGTCCCACCAAAAAATTTTCAAACTTTCCATGGTTCCCTCTTTCTTCTCTTGTGCATCTCAATACTAAGTCTCATTGTTTGAAATCTAGCTCTCTAGTTTTCCTGTCAAACAAGGTCTTCATCTTCACCTGATACTGTCTAATTTTGTACTGCACTTCATCTCTTTCCTGATTTAACTCAGTGATTTGATTTATTCTCCTAGAAAAATCATCAGTACTTTCTTCGTATGACTCTTGTAAAAATTTCATAACTAGAAATTCTATCTGTGTTGGAAAAATTGTTTCAATACCATATACTATTTGGAATGGAGATTTACCAGTAGATTTTTTAGGTGAAAATCTATTTTCCCATACTACATATTTGAGATGATTGTCCCAACTTATTTTATGATCTTCCAATACTTTCTTAATAACTTTAACCATACTTTTATTTTATGATTCTGCCAACCCATTACCCTGAGGATAATAAGGCATAGAATGATGTAATTTGATCTGATATTTTAGACAAAATTGTATCTTTTTAATACTAATAAAAACTTGAGCATTATCTATAACAATTTTCTTGGACAACTAAATTTGGACAAAATGTTTTCTTCAATGAATTTTATGACCACTGTATCTATTGAATTTTTTACAAGAATTGCCTCTACCCACTTGGTAAAATAATTAGTGGTTGTTAAAATCCATCTATTTTGATTACTTGATGCTGGAACTATTTATCCTATGAAATCAAATCCCCATTGTAGAAAAGGAGCTTCAACTAAAACTGGAACAAGGGGAAGTGTTGCTAGCCTTTGTTTTCCAGAAAATATATGACATGGAATACATCTCCTTACTTTTGCTTCAACCTGTGAAAACAATTTTGGCCAATAGAAACCTGCTCTTAAAATTTTATATGAATTTTCTTTCCAAGCATAATTTCCCCCACAGATGCCTTCATGAAACTGCTCAATTACTCCTTTAGTTTCATTCTCAGTCAGATATAATAAGAGGACATTCAAAGGATTTTTCTAATATAAATTGGCATTTATAATACAATACTTCATGGCCTTAAGTCTCAAAGATTTGAACTTATTGTTGGTGTATTCAAGAGGATACTTAAAATCACAAAGAAAACTTACTATGTCTTTATACCGATCTAAAAGTAATTTTTTTTCATCAATATGTAAAGGAAGAGGAGTAACATCTTCATTGGAGGAAGGTTCTTGTGGATTCTCCTCTCTTGAAATCTGCATAAAAATATTGATAACAAGTATTTTACAATTTGATTCAACTATAATTTTAGCTAAACCTTGCCCTTTCACCAAATTTGTAGGTATGATATCTAAATCAAACTCAAGTATCCTATCAATCCATCTTCCCCTCCTTCCATCTGTATCAGGCTGAGTTAGAACAATTTGGTGGGAACATAAGCAATTATAAGAGAATGTAAAACATATATCCTAAATAATTTTAAAGATTGTACCAAAGAATAATCTTGTTTCTCTATGATGTCATATATTAATTCAACATCCATCGTAACCTTACTGAAAAAGGCAATTCGCTGCTCTTGTTGATCATCATTTCTTTGCAATAAAATAACTACTAAGGTAGTATCCGAGGCAAATGAAAAGATACTGAACAACTTTGTGTATTTTGGAGTAGCTATCACTGGGGCTTCTGAAATGACCTTTTTAATTTGTGAAAAAGAATATCGTGCTTCCACTGTCCATTTAACTTCTTTATCCTTCTTAAGAATGTCAATTATCTTTCTCAATTTCAGCATAGTTAGGAATAAACCTTCTTAAAAAATTAATATTTCCTTAAAATGATTGAATTTCCTTTTTGTTTCTAGGTAAACCAATTACCTGAATTTCTAAAACTCTCTTTAGATCAATAACAACTCCTTCCTTTGAAATAATGTGTCCTAAAAGTTTTCCTTCTTTCATTGCAAAAAATGAATTTTTAAGATTTAGTGAAATTCCATATTTCGTGAATCTTTCAAAAACTTTCCTCAAGTTTTTCAAATGCTTTTCTTCAGAATTAGAAAAGATAGTTAAATCATCAAGATATATAACAATAAATTTGTTTATCTTACACACAAATTCTAGATCCATTGCTCTTTGAAATTTTGCTCCAACATTAATTAAACCAAATTCCATTTTGGCATACATGAACGTGCCCCATGGTGTTGTGAATGTTGTTTTTTCTTTGTCATCTGGACTAACTATAATCTTGTTATATCCAGAAAAACCATCTAACATTGAAATTCTATTTGAACCTGAAACTCTCTAAAGTAAATGATCCATTTTAGGTAATGGATAATTATCATTTAAATACATTTTGTTTAGATTCCTAAAATCAACACACAACCTTATCTCACCATTTTTCTTCCTAACAGGAACTAGGTTGGTTATCCTTTCATAATATCTTAAGGAACAATTATTTTTGTATCCAATAATTTATTTACTTCTTTTTATATGACTGGACGCAAAATTGGATTTATTCTTCCTGATTTCTGCTGAAATAGTTTAGCTTCTGATTTGAGAGGAATTTTAAGTTCAATAATGGATGTATAATAGGTTTTCAATTCTTCATATGACCAAGGAAATACAACTTTTTAATGTTTAAAAAGATTGATGTATTTATTTTTAATTTCTTGAGGTAATGTTCCTGAAATTTTAACATTTCTGATTTCTTCGGAAGTACCAATATTGCAATCTTGAACCTCTTCTTGTTGTGAATTCAACATTGAATCTTTTGAGACATCATTATGGTCAAAACGTTTTTCAAGAGGTAACAATCCTTTTCGGATATAGTTATTTGATAGTTGAATGATATCATGATCAACAATTTTCTATTTTAAAATTGAACCTTGATCTTTTTCATTTGATTTGATTTCATTGAATTTTTCTCCTTCAACTTGTAAAGCAGAAAATTCACCTATCGCTTGTAAAAAAAATTTCAACTGTTCATCATCTTCAAATACTTTCCAATATTTGACATTATCAGGAATGGAGGGCCTATATTTTACTTCAATTTGATATTGTAATTGCAGTGGATCAAGAATTTTGAAAGTGCTAGCATCAATTGCCAAAGCATCAACATGGATGTTTTCTTTTCTTGGGATTGATATGATATTAAAACGTTGAAAGTAACTTTCAATACTGTCACATACTTCATTCCTATAAGCTCTAACTCTGGGATATCGAATGTGAAAAATATTTTTGATTTGTTTTACAGTCAACTCTGAATCCCCATATATTAGCAATTTTTTAACTTTTAGATTCTTAGCTAACTCCAATCCTAAAACTAGGGCTTCATATTCTACCATATTGTTTGCGACTTCAAAATCTAATTTGAAGGATTGAGTTATATTTATTTTATTGGGAGATATGAGTATAATTCCTTCCCCAACCCCATATTTAGAAAATTCTCCATCAAAGTACATTTTCCAAACATTAGTATTTGAAATGTGAGGTGTATTAACTGATTCCTCAATTATAACTTAAGGATTGGAATGATCACTAGCAGTTAATGTAAAGCATTCAAAATCTTAATCAATTGCATAAATTGGATGATTAATTGCTTGGTTTACTTTATAAACTGTATTGATAAATCTTAGTTCTTTGTATAACCTTAAATGTTCACCTCCATACACTGGGATTGTAGCAAAATACATGCCCATTTGTTAACTTCCTCCCAACTTTGCACAACAAGATCTTGATAATAACATTCCAAACTTTGGAAGGATGTCTGTAACAACTATGTCCAAGACTATACTCTTGATAGGGATTTGAGCTAGTATAACAAATAAATCTTTAATAAATCCCAAACAAGGTACTTTCTTTGAATCAAAAGTGTACAAATTATGATATGGTCTTGTAATTTGCAGTTGAAGTTGATCCATGATTACTTTAGGCATTAAATTATGGGAGGCCCCAGAATCTAACATATAATTATATAAGAGATAATCATTTACTTTTGATGTAACATAAAATGGAGGAACACTTTCATCAATCATATGATAACAAGGACCAAAAACAACTGAAGGTTTTTCAAACTGTAAACTTATAACATCTCCCTTTGCATCTATACTGGACTATTTAATCCATTTAGAAACCCGTTGTTTATAACCTGGATTCTTAGAGAGTTCAGATAAAGGTATTGGAATATTAACTCTTTCTAATTCCTTTTCAACATTAAAAACAGATGGAACATTTTTTTCAACAGTGGGTTGTTATTGTAACTATCTCTGTGGTTGGATTGATGATGTTTGTGTCTCAAAGGATTTTACTTGAGGTTCATCAAAGGTAACCTTTTTGACTCATCTTCCAAGTGCTGGTCTTGGTCTCAAGTCATATCTTCTATTTAATTAAAAAAAATGAGGAATTCAGAAAAAAAGTTGATATTTTGAAACTCGAGAATCTTCTTGATTCTGAGTAATTGATTGATCTTGATTGACTGGGATAATACAATTCTAAGATGAAGGATCTCCAAAACAATCGATATCATTTGTGACAATAGGAATATTTTCTTCAGGATCTTGATCATCAATCATTAATGGAGGTTGAATTTGCTAGTCAATATTTGGTCTTTGTAAAAGTTGAGGTTGAAAATGCCTTCTATACTAGACTTGGGGTTTGTTTGCAACTTGTTGGGCTACTCTAGGCTGATTTTCCATTCTAGAAATTATATTAGAAATATTACTAAGTAGAGAGGTTATTTCGTCAATATTATGTTCTTCATCTTTAGTTTTTGATGATGAGGTACCTTCTTCTCTAAATTTCATTCTTTTTAAGCCTTTTAAGCCTTATCTTTTAGTTTAGTAGAAGTTGATCTATTAGCTTCAACTTCAGTTGCATTAGTTTGCATGTCACCTAAGGTTTGAATTTTTCTGTCCCTAATAATTACAACAAATCATCTTCAAAAGCTTTTGAGAACCTAACCTTAGCAACAATTACTAGTGCTTTACAATCTGGAGGCATTTTATTATAAATTTTATTAAATCTTTTAATGAAATCGGCCACAAGTTCACTAGAGTTTCTTTTGAAGTCTTCAAATTCTGTTAAGTAGTAAACAACATCCTTTTTTATTCCCCATTGATTTTTGAAAATGTTAACTAGTTCAACCCATGAATTTATGGAATTAGCTTGAAGTTGTCTAAACCATATTCTAACATTTCCTTCAAGCGATTGAACAAAAAGTCTAGTATAGACATCTTCATGCTCAATATTCATGTTGCCAACAAAATCTAGAAATGCCGCTAAATGATCTTCAACAAATGGCCCTGTTTCTCCATTAAATCTAGGTAAATGTTTTAAATATCCATAAGGAAAAGCATGTAGTTGGGCTGCAGGTGGAAAAACTAAAGTTGCATACTGTGCTGCCACAATTGGTTGAATACCATCCATTTGATGTTGTGATGGAACTACCGTTTAGGGGTAAAAATTTTACTAGATGATGGTTGTAATGGAGTTTTAGGTTTTTGGAAATATTGATACTTAATGACTAATTTTTGAACTTTAGGATCCTCCTCTTCCAAATCTTCAAAAGCTAGAGGATTAGTATAAATACTAAGTTCCTCTTCAGGTTTAGCAGAAATTGAAGGGAAAGTATGTACCACAGGAGATATAAAATCAACTGGTTTGAATTCAGGAAGGGTAAGTTTCAAATCTTCTTCAGTATTAGGTAGTTCAAGGTGAGGAAAAGGAACTTCGAAAGACTCAAGCTGGTAAACTAATAATGCAGATTATAAATCCACTCCTTTAGAAATAAGTTCTAGAACCTTAGGAGGAAGATTGGGTGATTGAGAAGGAATTGGGTTTATCTTAAAAGGTTCAAATTGTGAAGGCACATTAGGTAAAACAAAAGAATAAGCAACAAGAGAAGCCTCCAACCTTCCTCTAATAAATGAAATCCTTATAAGTTTCTCTGGATCTGACAAGGCAAAGAGAAACTCTAAATCTGACTGTGATCTAGTATGCCTGCGTGAAGCAAGATTTAAAATCGTGAAGTCACCAGGTGAATGATTTTAGTTTATTGACCTCTTATTCACCATTAAGAGGCAGGATTAATCATTGTCCCAATGAAAAAATGAATTTCAATCCTCATTCCCCGGCAACGGTGCCAATAGGATGTGGTCCTTTGTAGACATTTCTAGGCGAAGGAATTGTGCCAAAGCATCTAAGTTAAGTTTTTGATTTTGATTTTAATTGGATGACCAATGATTTGAACTCTTAATATATTTAAACCTTAAGTATTAATGAGAGAATAGAAGGGTTGATTCTTCATCCTTAACATAATTAATCTTGAATTGATTTTGAAAGGAAGAATTTAAGAAGATATATAATTAATTAAAAATTCAAACTGAGCATTTAATTAATCATATATAGAACAAATGTGTACAAAAATATTATGCTATCAAACAAAACACATTCATAGATGGCAGAAGGAAACAATTAAATGATGAATAGGAGCTATGTTAGACAAACTTTCCAATAAACTAATCTTTGTAAATGATTATAACTTTGTAGTGGATTTCAGAAAGATTGACACTCAATCTATTCTTACCCATAATCTCTTATGTTACTTTGATTATGTGTAGAAAAACAAAATTGAATAAATGGAATAACTCATAGGGATACAGAATTTGCTTCAGAACAAATCTAGAATTCTTCTATTATCTTCTAAAATAACTTAGAAGCTTACAATCATATCGAGGGTCATCACAAGGGTTCAACCCTTTATGCTTCAAATTACAAAATATTTATAAAGTTTCATTCAAAATATCTGAACTTTGAATCAAAATTTATTACAAAATATATTATCCAAACTGATTTGGATTTTTACAAAAATAGAATTGAAAAATAGGAAATTTGTACTGTTTTGACATCTTAAACAAATTTCGAGGACTGTTGTTAATGATTGGTTCTATAAATCTATTGTTTTGTTTCTTGTTCCGGGAAATCTGTTGTTTGCTCCTCAAAACCTGACATTCTTCTGCTGAAAATTTGTTGTCTCTTATTCGATAAGCTCACACAATTTGTCCCATCTCTTTTCATCATGAATATAAAATTTCAACAATTTTATGTATGATTCATCCACTTTGGTATATTTCTCAAAATTGGGCTTATTTATGAACAAATTATTGACCTCATGCCGAATTAATAAATCATAACTCAAACTTTCTATGAAATATTTTCCAGTGATAACTCCTCCGATTTTAGTGAACTTAGATTTATCTACGGCTATTTCATGCAATCTATGTTGATAATCTTCTAGTAGAATTAGTTTATCACCTATACCTTGCAGGCCTGGAATTCTTTTTGATGTAATGTATTGAATTTCCTATGAAACTTTTTAATCTGAACTTTTAAATTGCGACATTTATTTTCAAGCGAAAACATTAAATTCCTTATAGTGAGCACTTCTGTTACCTCCAAGACAACTTCAATTCTGTCTTCAATCCCATACTCTTCAAGCTCTTCTTTTGTCTTAGAATTTAGAAATTTAATTATTCTTGTGGCATCTCCTGGTTTGTGGTTAAGGTCTTTCTTTATTTCTACCACTGCTACTTTTGATCTTTGTAACAACTCCTCTTGTTCAAAAATATTTTCAATTGAAGGCCACAAGTGAGTTATTGCTTCATTTATATCAATCCATAAATTCTCTTTTGCTTGGGAAATAGTCTAAGCTATTAAAGATACATTCTCATAAACCTCTAATTATGTAATTAACTTAAAATTATTCTGAATGCATTGTCAATTTTCAATTTCTTCTCTTGTAGCTTCTGCAATTGTGTATTGAGTTTTTCAATTTCTTGGTCCTTAAAAGACAAGTCTCCCACGGCCTTCGATAAATCTGTTGTTGCATAACTGGATTGTGTATCCATTGTAATAGTTGTTGTTGCATATGTCCATGTTGTCGAAGTACGTACAATAGATGGTGTTGCTATGGGAATAACAATTGAAGCACTAAGTTGATGTTCTTTTTTCCTTTAAAAGTGTGTCCATATCAACTTCAATTTTTTGAATCTAAACATTTTTTTCAATTATTAATTTGAAAATATTCTCTTTTTCTTTCTTCAATTTACAAACTTATTTAGCCTATGGATGTTCTATAGTAGGGAGTTTTAGTTGTTTCCTTAATGCTTGAATGCTATAATTCTTGTTCTTGATCATTTCTTCAGCTGGTTTAACAACATTAGGATAATATCTAATTTTATTACTAGATCTTCCAATTATTTAATTTTGGTATCTTTGGCCAATGATGACATTTTCTCCATTTTCAATTGTGAATTAATATTATTCAGTGAAGCTTGCAGTTTGGAGGTTGCCATAGCTAAACTAGTTAATCTAGAGTATATCATCTCCCCTTCCTGATTATGAAGGTTAGTCTGATCAATTGCATGTATTTTTTTGGTGTCAAAAGAGAAAATATATGTTTTATAGTCTTCTGGACTTTTAGGGACTAGAGCTTTGGGTTCCAAGAGAGCTAACTGAAACTGTCCCTTTTCAGTTTCTAGTGCAAACATAAGTCTGTGCTGAGTAGTAGATGAATGTTTCCAGAATTTGGATTATATGGTGGCCTTCAGTGCTTCATTATTTATTTTAATCTCTTTGTACCTAGCAAAAATATTTGGCTATGTTGTGCCCCGAGTAACAAATGACATAGGAGAATCTGTGGTGATCTCCTCAATCCTTGGAAAGTTTGAAGTATGAAAACCTGTCAACACCATTGTTGCATGCTACTATGAACTTTCCCATTCTAATGGCTCTTCATGAATATTGGTCTTCTTCCTTCTATTAAAAAATGTGAAATTTGTCTTTTGAATCTCTGAAACTATAGTAGACAAACTCTCCCTTGACCTCTTAGTCTCCTTTACTTGAGGAACTGGATTCTTGAAGCTGTTTGGGTAACAATTTGTTCCTATGACTCTTGTAATGTGTTCTCTTTCCACTCCTCTTTATTTTCATAATGTTTTATCTCTGGCTTAGTTGTGTGTGCATAAGGTGTAGTATTATGTTCAAATCTCAATTTTGAAATAATCCCCAAGGGATCATAGGACCAGGTAAATCTCAATTTGAACCTAATTAATTTCAATAGAAGATCTTCCTCCCTTGTTGTTTCCCTAGTATTGACAATAAAAGGGCTAATCTGTGCTTTTAACTTAAATTGATATTTCTTCTTGCTGGATAAAAAATGTAGATCATCCATGTTCATCATTTGTCTGATGTATTCCAGGGAAAAAATTATGATTGGTAGAAATATTGGAAACCTATAAGGTGGAAGCTCACATCCATATATCCTAATTGATGTTTAATTTTGGTAGAGGTACTAGTCTCCAATCTTAGTTTACTCAGTGAGGTGAAGGATTCTTCTGATTTAAGTTGAAATTCTAGGTATAACATTACTATTGAGAAGACATAGAGCCATATGTAAAATTTGGTTTACATATCACTCAAAGAATACTCCTATGTGTTCTTCCTTACTAAGGAAGTCCAATGAATGACTGACCGTGGATTCCCCTGTGCATCTAAATTTTGTAATGTAAATTTGAATCTATTTTCTTGATAAAATAAAAGCAAATACACAAGGATTGATTGATTCTTAAAGCCACCTTAAGTAGAAAACTTCAAAAAATGATCATGAATGTTGTCTACCAAAAACCAATTATAGTTGAAAATCAATGATGGTTTATCATCTACTGAGAATATTGATAAAAATTATAACATTACCTCATCAACCCACAGATCACTAGGGTAACCTAACATAAAAGAAACCATAGAGATGACTTGCCGAGAAATTTCTGGGAATATTGTAGAAGAGTAGGGTGGATTAGTTCTTGGTAACTTAGAGTTCTCAGGTAAAAACAACTCAAATATTTTGGATCGTTGAGGAAATGCAAGTTTTTGGTAAATTTCCATGAGGGAATCTATAGAAAAAGGGTGTATAGGGGCTATAAGCTTGATCTGGAGAGCTTGACATATAGACTTAGGACTCATGGAAAATATGACTTCGTTGTTTTGGGAAATTACGACCCTTTGACTAGGAAGGTACCTAAGGTGACACTAGGTAACAAATTCAGGGAAGAAATGAGTCTGGGGGAAGGTAAATTGGGTTATGAATGATTCACATATGCTTAATTCATCACTGACATCTAAAAATTTCTGTTTTTCCCAGTTGTGGTGTTATAGGTCAATTTGGGCATTAATCCCAAAACTTAGATCAATATCAATTAAGGTCTATCATACTCTAAATCAGTTTCTACATGCCTTAAACAAGTCATCCCTTTGATGGTTTTCCTCCATGAAAGTTTCACTGCTTAGATGCTAGTTGAAGTGTTCCATTGAGCCATCAACATACCCCTAGACTGCAGTAAATTCTTTGCAGAGCATCTAATCCCATGCAAAGCAGCGTTGTAGAGCATCTAGGCCCACTTGAAAGTGCGTTGGAAGATTGGGAGAGAATTTTTCATAGGATTCCGGGAATCTTCCCACCTTCTAGTGTCTTCTAGAAGTTGTTCCAACTATCACATCATCTGATAACTTCGAATATGGACACCATGGAGCCATTGAACCTCTTATCCTCCTATTTTATTTTACAAGGAAACCTCTTCATCCATTTTTGGAAAAACCATTCAATGATCCATTAATGTCAAACTATCTTCACTACTTATAAATTGAGAATTGATCATAGTGCACAAGAGAGCAAGAATTTGAATTAGTAGAGTTATGCTGGTAAGATCACAACTCTTGGAGGTGTCATATGCATGTAATGTTATGCCGCTGGAGTGATGATGCTGATGTGATGAGGATAGGACTGAAGCTGGAGCGAGTTGACATCGAATCGATCCAACTGGTTGTGACTTCTCCTTCCACTTCATAATAAAAATATTTATTCCTTTCCTAATACGTGTGTTCATGAAGTTATATGTTTATTTTCAAATGCAATCGATTAAGTTTGATTAAGATAAATATATCATATGCCTTTTTTTCATTTTTTGTCATCTATTTTCCATTGCAAGTACCAATCAAGCGAGTTCAGTTCAATTGAGAGTGACGAAAGTGGAAAAAGGGAGATGAGGAGTAGTGAAAGATCATAAGTAGGTATTATCCTCTCATTTATTTATCTTAAGGAAAAGGTTGATTGTGTTTCATTTGTTGTTCTAAGTGCGACCACCACACTTAGGGAAACATATCTATCAATAGGTTTTATTTTCGTAAAACAAATTGGCGACTTCGCTGGGGATCAACTGATCATCCCTGGTGGTTTTATCCTTGTTTATCAGCCTCCAGTAGACTTGCTTTATTTTAGTCATTTGAATGTGTTTTAGTAAAAGAAGTGTGTTTGATTTCCTTTTTTGCGTTTCCTCTCGCACCAACGCACTATTGGTCTTGACACAATGCTCTGCATAACACTGTTGGCTTAGAGACAGTGCTCTGCAATGCACTGTCTCCCACTCATGAGTGCGTTTCTCCTGTGACCAACCAAAAATCATCATATGTTTGTCTTTTTCAATTCATTTCAGTATCTTGTTTGTTGAGTTTTCAAGTGTCTGATTGCCTCTAGAAACCAGATTGCTTCCACTATTCTTGCCTCACTTTGGATATTTGTTTTTTCAATTTTTATTTTTGTTTTCTTTATCATTTTCAAATAGCTCCAAAGTTTGAAATTTACATTTGATCAGTTCTTTATTTTCGGAAAGAGGAATTGTCGTTCAAGTCTTCGTTTCTCTGGAAAGTATTGATTGATTTTTTGTGAATTATAGTTTTTTTTTTGTTCATCTACCCTTAAAATAAATCGAAAAGAAAAACATGAATTTTCATATAGGGATTGTGAGTGCTGCATAGGAATAGTTAGGAAATTTTCATTTAGATGTGCTCATTGTTGGTTTCTTACAATCTGATTGCTTTATCCCTTGTAGCTAAGTTTTCATTGTCGAATTGAATCGAAATGAATGCTTATCATATTTATTGCATTCTAGGAATTTCAAATACATCTCACGGTGAACCTGAAAGACAAACTTATAAGCAAGATCAGCTTAAAATTTATCTGAATTAACCTAAGGGAGCATTTTCACTTAACGATAACATTTAGAGGTTTAGGCTAGAGACGTGTTACGACATTGTAAAACATAACAACTGTCGTTAATTGTCTACGATAAATTCTGAGTGTGATACCTCATTCCACATACGTAAGTATATCGAAGCTCGTCCACGTACCTTTGGGTATATCGGGCGATGTTCTAGTATGAAAATTGTAAGGGGATGCTCTCACTCTACGGTTTCAAATTAGACAATGCTAATATGGATTGGGCCTCCATGTACCATCGAGTATATTTGGGAGGACAAAATTAGGTTGCTTACCATCCATACGTAATCGAGTCGTCCGCCTTGTAGACTGTGATACACCGAATACAACGTTCGGGGAGATTGCTTGCATGTACATAAGTCCTTGGTTTATTGGGGCGATATATTGTAGTTCATAGTTGCTTGGTAAACCTTTTACCTAGCATTACCCTCTTTTTGTTTTTGTTTTTTTTTTTTTTTAATGAAAATCAATCAGCAATATTGGAATAAGATCAACCCTTTCCCCGTCTTTCGTGTAGGACATCGAATAAACCACCTTTACCGCCAGAAGCGACACCTAGTAGGCAAAGGCGATTTCGTCCTACCGAGTCTGGTACCTCTAGAAACTTTGGTGCTACATCTTCATCTAATTTACCAGAGTCATCTGATCCTTTGAATATCGAGTCTCGAGTTGTTTCTACCGATCCTAGTTTATCTGCTACTGTCGAGACGAAAGCCTCATAGTTGCCCAAGGACATTGAAATTCAATCCAGTGAAACGGTAAATCCAGAACCTGAAGTTGTTCAACTGGAAGTCGATCTTGAACCTATTTTTATTTTACCAGAACATCTTGATGCCGAAGTTGAACAACAAGAATTTGTTCCCATCCCAGAAGACGATCAACCAACTTATCCTCAGTAATCCATAACTATTGAGTCTTCCTCTTTATCGTAGAGTTTACCGCCTGAAATTTATCTCAGGATTGACGGTGAAGTACTTCCACCTGGTTTGATTTCGATCGAGGAAGAACTTCAGGAAAAGACAAACCCTTCAACTCTAGCTTATTTTGGGCTGGGGCTTCATTTTTATCCGTCTTTTCCTCGTTTTACCTACTCTCCTCCTCTTGATTCTGCTTAGTCTCAAGTTCCCGTAGATTCTCTAGATTATTTAGTGGGTTGTTTAACCATGGATGAGACAACATCCCAGACTGTACCATCTTTTACAGCTGCAACAACATCTAATGTTGCTTCATCTTCGATGTTTTCTACGAAACGCGAGTCTCATATTTATGGTGGTCCATCTATCCCACTAGGTTACCAAGCTTTAAATGGAACCTAATCTGGTGTCTCCTCTGGTCCATGGACTTCACCCATGTCATCATCTAGAATTTTTGCTGGTTCCTCTCTTATGAGTACTGAATGACCTGATCCTTTATTGACATCATCAACTCAATATCAGGCTGGTCCATCCAATTACCTTCCATGTTATCCAATATCCACTGGACTCCAATCATATGAAAGTCAATATGTTCAATATCCTTATACTCCATATGCTGGGGGACAACAGATGTTCATGCCATATGGCAATACTCCTTCGTTTTTAGGTCAATATTATGTTGGAATGCATGTTTTTCAATCAAAACCTACCTTTCCTATCCAACCATAAATGGTTGTGTATCAATATCAACCAGTTCAACCTATTGCATTTGTACCTATTATGCTTATTATTACTTCCTTGGTTGTTTCTTAGTCTGCTCAGGCAGGTCCTTCAACCCTTAACCCTCAAGTTTCAAGTCTACAAACTCTATCTTCCCAGGATGGTATACAACAACCGTCTGTATCAGGAATTTCATAACCACAAGCTAGTTTACCCTTGTCATAGGCTTCTACTGGTCCCGTCTATTCACAACCTGGTCCAAATTATTATGGTGGGCAACAACAATTTTATCAAATCCCATGGAAGCCACAAAAACCATTCCAACAATTTCAGGGTTATCCAGGTCCTGATTAATAATCCTATCAAGGTTTTGGTTAACAAATCTACCCCTATCTGGGTTACCAGCAGTAGAATCCTTATGTTGGTGCACAACGGCCTATTGCCCAGGAAATTCCATCTTACCCTAGTTACGCTCAACCTGATCTAAACCGACAGTTGTCGTTTGTTGCAACATTAGAGTTACCTGATTTAAACTGGCTCACTAATGATCCCATTCATTATTTACCTTGGTGGTCGGTGATTTCTCATAAATTACCCTGTGATATTCTGAAATTCAATGGAAACTCTGGAGAAGATCCGTCTACGCACGTTATGACTTATCATTTATGGTGTTCATCAAATTCCTTGAATGATGATTCTATTAGACTCCGTATTTTCGAGCAAATTCTCACTGGTCTGGCTGTGAAGTGGTATATTGAATTACCACGAGCTTCTTTTGATAACTTTATAGCTTTAGCCACTACTTTTTTAGCTGACTTCTAGTTACCCACCAGATATGAAACTTGAACGGAACTTTTGACCAGCTTTAAACAGACAAGTGCTATTCATATATCATATCATATACATGAGTGGCGTCATCCTTGTCGAATGGTTAAAACATTTGTTCATGTTCAGCTTTTAGCCGAGTGGTTTATAAAGTCCTTGTTTCCATCTATCACCGAGGATGTGGCCAAAGGAGGTTTTGTCACTGAAGAGCAAGTTATTGCTCGTGCCCAATATCTGGATTTGATTTATACTGAGTCTAGCACACTCCATGAAAATATTCTGAAAGCACTGCGACCAAATTTTATTATTCTTCCTTCTCCATCTGGTAAGGAAATTCATGCCGGTGATGGTATGATTGGTTTTGCCAGCACGCCGTCAGCAAGTTGACCATCTAGTTCTACACTTGATGTTTTAAATCAAAACCCTATTGCATCTGATCCTGTGTCTTCTTCTGAAATACATGCCGTGTGATCTGACAAGGGAAAAAGTGGTAAGAAACCTGCAAGTAAGAAGAAGGGGAAAGATAAGAAGAAACAAAATTCATCCCCGCAGGAAAAATCATCTGATTCATCTAGTTCTTCTCGGAAACCTCGTTCCCCTTGTTTGATATGGAATGAGGAGAATTTTATGCGAGATTATTTTCATCGCTTAGAAGTCTCAAAGATTCTTAAGACTTCTGCCACATCAGCAGTGTTGACAAATCCTTTTCCGAACCCAGAAACACATATGGTTGCTACAAATCCCGCTTCTAGTTAGCAAGTGCTTATGCTATTCGCCACTAAGCCCAAAACTGATTTTTTGGTGTCTACTCGAAGTAAAGATTACAATAATCCTCTTTCATTGTCGAATGGTCATGATACAGATCAACCTACTACTTCAACTTCGACTTCGTCTTATTCAATTTCACCGACTATTATTCCTGAGTTAAGAATAAAGCTGCCAAAGGGATTCGTTCATAAATGGACTTTCAACTCTCAAGCTTGTGCAACTAAAAATTATAACACAGTCTAATATTTGGCTTAGTCACCTTCTGCTATGTCAACGCTTAAGGTTCTTCAGAATTTTCCCTCCCAAAAGCAGGCTTTGTTGTCGGCGATTGGTGGAATCGATTCGACAGATTCTAATCTTGTAGTCTTAATCACGCGGGCTATGTGCCACAATTATCAACACAATTATCATTTTTTATTCAAGTACATGTCCTGAATCGTCTCATTCATTGGAATATCATTGACGAAGACACATCTACTTGTATCATTTCTATGAGTTGCTGGAAGTCATTTGGCTCGCCAATTTTATCACAATCACCTATGACGTTGAAAGCTTTCGACAATTGTACATATAAGTGTTGTGGAATTATCAGTAACCTGCAAGTCGAACTAGGGGGGAAAAAATTACTATTTAATTTGAGGTCGTTGACAGACCCCTTGACTACAATATATTTCTTGGAAGACCATGGGTTTATGCTATGGTTGCGGTTGTATCTACTTACTTTCATATGGTCGTCTTCCTCCATAAGGGAGGCAGCAAAATCATTCGTCAACTCTCCTTCTTCACCTCTGGTTCCTAGGAAACTAAAAGCATTCCATTTGTTCACGGACCCCCACCATCTATTCAGAACATTGGTGTAGGAATATTTAAGTATTCTTCCCTAATGGGCACCTTTTCGTTACCGTCGCCTGTGACATTGGCAGTAATCGTAAAAATAAAGACCTGCAATATGATATCTTCCACTTCATTTGACTTAAGTAAGATTCCCAACGATTCTGAAATAGATAGGCTAGGTGAAATCATGTCGCTAAGTCCAATCGAGCTTGCATAGCAATAAATATTTTTGGCTTATGCGGCCAATCCAAATCCTTTGTCACCGACCGTTTGGGTCGATCTTTCTTTGGATTATGGTACTTCTTCTGATCCTTTTTCATGTGTATTCTCAACTGATGAGAGCATTATGTCCATGATGTCGGAACAAGAACCATGGGAAGATTCACATCAACGATCCCATTTTCCAGATTACAATGAAGATAGTCCAATTGAACTATATCACCCTATAGTCATTGATTTCTTAATGAATTCCATTCCTATCCACGTCGTCGATTTTGAGCGAAACCCATCAAATATCGAAGAAACAATTTCTATCGATATTTCGACCAAACCTGGCATTGTAGAAAACATTGATGTCAGCGCATCTTGTTCTCCATCTAAACTTGACACTTACCACTCTCTTTTCTGTGAATTTCGAGATGTATTCACTTGGTCATATGAGGAAATGCCAGGCATCGATTCCAACATTTTTGAACACAAGATTAAAATGTATCTTGATGTCAAACCGTTACGACAACGCCTCCGTTCTGTTCATCCTAAGAAAGCTGTTGCCATTAAAGCAGAGGTTGAAATTTTTTTGCACGCCGGTTTCATTTACCTTGTTTCGCTTACCGATTCGGTTACTAACATTGTTCCTATCATGAAGAAACATGGGAAAATTAGAGTGTGCGTCGATTATCGGGATGTTAAGCATGCTTGTCCAAGGAAACTATCCCACTCCCTTTATCGACCATATTATTGATGGATGTGCCAGATGTGAAATATTTTCTTTCATGGATGGATTTTCCGGTTACAATCAAATCAATATTCATCCAAAAAACCAATATAAAACAAATTTTATCTGCCCCTAGGGCACATTCTCTTATCAAAAGCTCCCTTTTGGCTTAAAGAACACCAGGGAAACATTCCAGAGGATAATGAATTATGCTTTCCATGACATCAAGCACATAGTTCGATCGTATCTAGATGACTTACCTGCACATTCACGGAAATGGGCTGATCACCCGCTACATTTGAGAGCGATATTTTTGCGATGTCGTCACTACCAATACGCCTCAATCCACACAAATGTGTGTTTGGTGTCGGTTCTGGCCGTTTTCTTGGTTTTTTCGTGTCGAAAGATGAAATTTGACTTGATCCATTGAAGGTCCTCACCATTATTGATTTGCCTGCTCCTTCCAATCTACTTCAGTTACAAAGACTCCAAGGGAAGTATAAGTTTATAAGGAGGTTCATTCCCGACTATGCCAAAATGGCTAAAGGATTTACTCGACTCTTTAAAATGGGGACTCCCTTCCATTGGGATGAGGTTGCACAAGCTTCCTTTGGTGTTCTTAAAGGTACCCTGATTCGAGCATCATTAATCTATCCTCCAAATTATCAGAGTGATCATTTCCTTTATCTCGCCGCTACAGATACAACTATCGCTATGGTTTTAGTCCAAGAAGAAGATGGGATTGAACATTAGACCTATTATTTGAGTCGTAATCTCAATGATACGGAATTTAAGTACACTTATGTTGAAAAGTTCGCTTTGGTAGCCATTCAAACTATACAAATATTTCACCAGTATATCCTGCTTCAGAAGACCATTTTCATTTCGGATTGAAACCCTATGACATACATTATGTCACGTGAAGTGCTAGGGGGAAAATGCTCAAAATGGATCGTCATATTGCAAGAATTTTATTTAGAATTCATCAAATACGAGTCAAAGAAGTCTTTGGTTTTTTCTGAGCTTATCTGCGACCTTCCCTCGAGTAGCAGTGAGTCTACTACAAAACCATCCATTTCGAAAGAGTCTTTGTTTCTGATCGTGTCGTTTTACCCGTGGTATGGATATGTCCTCATCTCTCTCCAGACCCAAAATTTCCGGCCCAATACCTCTCGCTTGCAACAATGAAATATTCGATACCAAGCCAAAGATTATCTGATCGTCAGCTATACACTTTATTGTCATGGTGTCGATACGATTTTACATAGGTGCCTCACTCATGAGGAGGTCGATAAAGTTTTAAATTATTGCCATGCTGGTGCCTGTGGTGGACATTTATCTAGTTTTTCTACCACGCAGAAGATTCTCCGCATTGGTTACTTCTTGCCCAGCATATTTTGCAACTGCATTCTCGCGGTTAGAAGTTGTCATGCTTGCCATATATTTGATCGTAAAGCCCACATGTTGCCAACACCAATGCATCCTGTCGTCGCTGTTGGACCATTTTCTAAATGGGGCATTGAGTTCATGACATGTAACCCTCACTCAGCCAGGGGGCATGGGTATAGAATTGTTGTCATTGACTATTTTACCAAGTGGGTTGAGGCGATGCCTACATTTAACAACATAGGCAAGAAAACTGCATTATTTTTATTTAACCATATGGTTACACGTTTTGGTGTGCCGCAAGCCATATTCACAGATCATGGAAAACATTTTCGCAATCACATGATGACTGAGTTGACTGCCAAGCTAGGGTTGTCACATGATAGTTCTACCCCTTATTATCCGCAAACTAATGGACAAGTTGAAGTTATCACCAAAATTCTTAAGCGTATGCTTCAATGCATGATTGGTGTTCATAAATGAAACTGGCATTTGTGGGCTTATCGAAGCTCGGTGAGAAACAAAATCAGATTTACTCCCTTTCAGTTGGTTTACGGTATGGAAGCTATCTTACTGATTCAATGTGAAATTCCATCGTTGAAACTCGTGATTGACCTGCTACATGACACTTCTGATGAAGAGGCACATCTTTTAGATCTCATCCATCTAGATGAAACGCGTTGTAAAGCTGCATTGGCCACCGTAGCACATAAGAGACGAATAAAGGCGCAATATGAACACAATGTCAAGGCTCACACCTTCTTGGAAGGAGAGCTGGTCTTGCCTTATGATCAGGAAGCTGATAAAATAGGATCAGGAAAATTCGAACCATTATGACATGGCCCCTATATTTTCAAGTGCATGATGGCTAAGGGTGCCTATGAGTTGGTAGATTATGATGGGATTCCATTGTCGCAGCCTCAGAATGGGTTGTATATTAAACATTACTATGCTTGACTCTGTGTAGTAAACACTTTATGATATTGTATATATGCTTTGATTGCGTGTGTGTCATAGGGTGTCTTTCAGAGTTTTTTATGTCGTTAGTAATCCACTTTGCATTTTGTTGCAGATGTCATAATATTCGAAACCATTTTTTGGTTATGCTGATGATGATAGTTGTAGTACACATAATCTATCCTCTACAGCATGGGCCATATTCACTCCAAGTGGTGAGTTAGTGAGTTTCCAATGGATTTGTATCGGTCGACACACCAACAACATCGCTAAGTATAGCGCATTGATCGAACTCATCTCTGATGCCATTTCACTTAGAATTCGTCGCATCATCATCAGGCTCGACTCACAACTTGTGGTACTACAACTTACTAGTGTTTATACTGTCCGAAATCCATCTATTCGTCATATGTTCCTTAGAGTTTGTCTTTTGGAAATGAATTTTGATTACATCCAATATCAACACATTTCCAGAATCTTTAACACTTTAACTGATTCTTTAGTCAGTTACGTGTTAAATAGACATTTGCAACATATGTAAAGATAGATTTTCAATTCACATCACACAATTGAATAGGATTGATCATGCGCAATATCCTCATCCAACAGCTAGGCACACCAATAGTATGGTGTTGCAGAATCGTGGGTAACTCCTCGATCTGGACATCTGGTATCTCGAGAGTCATCCCCTCTACGTGCTGCTGTAACTCAGCCAAAATCTCAGCCAATTCCAAATCCCGAAGGACTGCTCTCCTGACAATCCTCTCTGCTGGTTCACCCACCTGCTATGCATGACCCAGTGGTCGAACAGTACCCACATCTACATACATAAACATTTTTAATTTAGTCTTGGAAACATAAAAAACACAAAATATGTAAAAAACCAAAAAAATCAAAAAACATGGTTAAAACATTTTACCTATAGCACCCCATTGAGCATCGGTTGGTAAAATCAAATCTGGCTCTCCACGGAAATCCATCCCTGCATATGGATGCTCCTCTATGACGATATGCTGTCGTCGAAGCCAAGTGAAGAATGCAATGGAAAACGAGATCGATGACTAACCAACATGTCTATCCATCAACTCTACCCACCACTGCATCTGTGGATCTCTAGGACCAGCTAAACCCAGTGTCACATGATGTGGCTGCATTAATGGAACTCACTCCAAACTGAAAGTGATCAAGATCAATCCATAGCTGAAATTATTCACCTTGCCAATTTTTACTTTGGTCAGCTGTTCTTTCATCTGAAGGAGTACTGCTTCAGCCCAGTTGAACACGGACAACTCAAGACACTCAAGCGCATACTACATGTATGATATGTTCGCTACATGAAGTGTCACACTGCCAGCTAACTTTACGATAGTGAATAGGAGTGTTCGCAAAGGAATATAACATACATCTATGATGTTTATCTTTCCATATTTTCTAGCCTCTGTACCTGGCCAAAAAAACTGTCGAATGTAGTCCTTCTTTGTCTCACCTCCACGGATGGAACCCACAAGGGAAATGGGGGCACCACCTCTTGAAAAAACTGTTAGAAATTCAATGTCATTGACCAATATTGGGAGCACTTTGTCCCTAATGTGAAATTCCCGTAGTGCCAGGTCCCATGAGCGAATCAAGAATTGCAATAGTTCCATATGTTGCCTCATCCCTAACAATCTAAAGTACTTGAGCAAACCACAGTCTCTGAGGGATATCATAGTTCCAGGATCATTTACGGGAATCATATCCTCTTCCTCATGTTCTCTTTCTCACCATGTAATCGACATTCTGATTTGATCAAAGTCTAAAATAAAACCATAGGTTTAGTTAGGATCCATTCCATGCAAAAAAATGAAGAAATTTTGGGCAGAAAACTCAATGCAAATTTCTGAATTGCTCCCAATTCACTCCTGTGTGGGAGGCAAAGAATTGCAGAGGACTTGGGCTTCCTTTCAGCCCCTCTGCAACACACTTTTCGACATCCGAGGGTGTGTTGGTCCTAGGGCGTTGTGTATTTACCGTAGGAGCCCCAAAACCCTAAAAAATTTGCATGAAACTGAAAAAGAATTTAACCAATAGAAAGAGGAAGGTAATATCTCCTAGCTGGTCTGGACGACAAAAGAAATGGTCCACAGAATCTGTCGCAATCAGCTACTGAAGTTCGAGGGTAAAACTAGCTCAGAGCACTAAAAACTGAATGGTAAATGTGAAATGGTAAAAATGACTTGGTAAATTATTATTTAAATAGTCTTTTTGATTAATTTATGCATATTTAATGAATTAAATATAGTTTTTACCCATTTTTAACTATTTAAACAAGTATTTTTAATCTGTTTGGTGGTTCTTTAAACAGGTTTACAGTTGATACAGTGAATTCGACGTGCATGATCATAAAATGAAATTTGACCACAGAGCACACTTTTATCTCTTTTTCAAGCTCTGTTAAAAACGAAAAGGAACCCCCCTGGAGTTCTCTTTCAACTCTTTTTAGACTCCCAAAACATGAAAATATTGTCGAGCACTTGTCCTTTCGAGCTCGTAAAAGGAATTGAAATGAAAACTACTCAGTATAAGTTTAACCCTTTTCTGGACTGAGATAGATTATTTACAAAAAAGGAAAACCCTAGTCAAACATGGCTAGGAGGTTCTCTCACGTATTATTTTACACTTTTTCAGATCTGAGGGACACTTTCCATAAAATAATTTGTGGAGTTTTCTTTTCGTCCCTTTTTCAAACTCTCTAAACATGAGAAAGGACAGTGTTTTAATTGTCGTTAGACTCGTTAAAACATCAAATAGCGACAGGATTTTCCATCACGACAAGATTGAGTTTCACCTTCGCTAGATTCGTCAAAACATCACATAGCGATGGATTCACTTGAAGGGTGGAATTATACATCAAACATATGTTATCCTCCTCAATCTTGTTAAAATATAAAGAGGTACTGGTAAGCAATGACTGGGGAAAATTGGAAAGGGATAAATCACTTTATGGTAGCAAGTCGCTCTTGAACATGATTCTCATTCACTTCATCTCCGTGAATTTTGGGTTGGGTTATCTTCTTGATGGTCTATCATACCTATGGTCTATCACACCATCCATCACTTTGGTTTTGGGTCAATGTTACCAACTGTTACACAACATTTTGTCACCGCCCCGGAAATCCCCATCTCGCACATAAGAGGACCATTTCTGTGACTAATAAAAAGTATCATGCTTTGCAAAGACCATCATTGCATCCCTTGCCATGAGAACAACGTTCCTTTTGTTGAAAATTTCTTGAGCAGATCATCAGAAACACATGTTTTTGGGTTGGCGCTGGTAAACCGTTATGCCCTCGCGCCAATGGGGAAGATTAACACTGGGTCCCACGCCCATTGGCGCTCTATCCCAGTGAGCTACCCGTGCCAAGCTGTTTTTGGAATGTTTTTTAAATATAGAGGCGAAGTTTCCATGCTAACAACTTCGTGGGCGAGTAAGCTTGGGTGGTTCGATTGAATAACCACAAACACCCTCCTTTGGCCACTTGTTTCCACCTTTTGGGAAAACCTCCCAAAGGATAAGGCCTCCCTTCCACCATAGTAGGGATCCCAACCTCCTCCTCTCCCTCTATAAATAAAGCTATCTCCCATTGATACACTAGCTGAAAAATTATAGCTAAATGGATGAAGAGAATTTCTGAACATTTTGCTAAGGAGATAGAGAAGAGAAAGAGATCTTTGTCGAGAGAGAGCTTAGGCTTGTGTCCTCGCCTCGTCCCAATTCCCTGACGGTCCTTCGATATGTGCTTCGACTGAACCCGCTGAAGGAGGCTGGGGCGTCAAGGCTCCAGTTGTAATATCTTTCTTCTATTTATATATACATGACTAATGTCTGGTTCCCATATTGTGTTAATATGGTTTATTTTACGCAATATGTTTAATATTCCTTGATTGATTAGCTAGTTATGAATGCGATTATTGTCTTACATGCTGCATTTATCCTTTGATATTTGTGTAGGTATTCGAGTACCATTGTTGAAGGACCGTGACCTATCGAGGAAGAGATCAAGAGGCCACCACTACTACAGCTGCGACAATCACGTTGGACTCCAGGTAGGACAATCTATCCCAACCTATTTCATTCGTTAACTAGGAACCTACACATTAGCTTATTCCCTTCTCGCTAGACCCACTCTAAGGCTAGAGGGATCGTCTCTGTCCTCAGAGAGGATTTACCTACACAACAAGTTGGCAACTACATTGGGGATTAGTGTGAGTTTGTCGTCTCGTTGCTCATTTGGAATTTTCTTTGTCGAGTCGACTTCGGTCGTTTTATTGCTTGTCTGTCTTTTTTGGCTTGCTTGATTGTTTGGAATCCTCCTGTTCAGCTCCAGAGTGTCAAAATTGACTTTTGCTCACTCGTTCTTCCTTTTTCCCATAGTTATCTAGCTTGGAGCCGGTTTTCTTTGAACAGTCATGCCAATTTGCGCTTGTTGCTTTTAATGCAGTAGTGCCAACCCCTGTTTGGCGCGGATTACTGCCTCACAGTTGCGCCGAATCCTGTAGGATTTGGTTTGAAATTCTTGTTGAGTTGTTGGTTAGTTGTGCTTGACTCTGGGTTGTTTCTTTGATTTGCAATTGGTCATTTGGAATTGTTTTGATTGTTGTAGGCTTGCTCTTCTTAGCTATTTTTCTATTCTCTCATCGGTGTAGTTCATAGCCTTAGGGTTTCTAGGTGTCTTTCGCTCACTGAGCCTTCTGATTGAAGTTTGAGACTTTTTAATCTTTGTCAGTTTGTTTCCTTGATCGATTCTGTTAGTATTTGTTGATCCTTTGAGTTTTTGGTTTGTTGAATGATCACTTCGGTTTCCATTTGACTCTCCATCTCGTCACTTCGAGCATAGATCACGTTGCTCGTTTGGGTCATTTTGAAAGATTTATATTCATTTGAAAGAGTGCATCATTGGTTTGAGTGCGTTTTTATGTATGTATTGCTTTTGAATTATTCATATTAGATCTCTACATTCGTAGTGCTCAAAACTAGTGTTCGCTTTGCTTTTTATTGTAATTAGTGCATTATGTGCTTCATTCATTCAAAAAACAAAAAAATTTCATTCTTTCGTTTGCATTGGAAATGAAAAGTGTTTTTGTTTTTCATTTGGTTGTATTAGATGCATTAGTGGAATTATTCATCTGATTTGATTGTTTTCTACTTTCTGAAAGATCCATCCTTCTTTTAGTTAGCATTCATCGAACGGAAAATGGTGTTGTTTTGCATATAACGTGCATTTAGGAAATTCGAGATCAAATTCGGTAGGGCCTTGGAACTGAAACATTAATTCAAGATCAACTTCAAAATTAATTCAATTAATATAAGGAAGCATTGGAACCTAACGCAAACATTTTTGGAGGTCTAGGTTAGTGACGTGTTCCGACGTCGTTAAACCTAGTAGCTGTCGTTTGCCACCTGGCTTTAGACAACACTAGTACGGACTTGTGCTCCTCGTACCATCACGTATATAAAGGGAGACCCTCATAGGTTCAAATCCTTTATCCATAAGAAGCCGAGTCTGCCGCCTTGTAACGATGATACAACGAACAAAGTATTCGGGGAGACTACCTGCACATACGTTAAGTCCTTGGTCATTTCTCTTTCATTTGATCACCAAGGTGTATATGGCAGTTCACGGAAACTTGGTACACCCTCTTTCTTAGATTACCTGAGTAGTCATTTCGATATTTTAGTGACTCGTTAAAAAGAGAAGATATCATCGAGCACTTGTCCTTTCATGCTCATTTAAAATTGAAAGTGACTAGAGTCATATTTTTTCTGTTTCTCTACTCTTAAAACATGAAACAACAAAGTTCCATTCCAATGTCGTAAAATTAATTACCCACAATCACATGCCCGTTAAAAGTTTTCTACTTGGCTTGTTTTTGTAATTCCTTAGAGTTTGATCTTGAAGCCTTGAATAGGCTATCTCGTTTTCCTTCCTATGTTGAAATATTGTCACAGTGGCGGAACTACCAATTTCATCGTCTTCTTCACTGCCTCATAATGGTAGTTATTTTCCTGACGTTTCTTTCGAAACCCCTTAGTCTACTAGGTTTGCCGAGTTTTTGCAGCCTATTCTCCCAACTGTCTTGCCTCTCGCTACCTGATCTCCTCCTAAAGAGTCGGTTGGGTTCAATTGGCCACCTTAGGGTGCTTGGTCTGGTTTTGCGAGCAAGGAAAAATTCCCTGCTCTTCCTTCGGGATCACCATTTTTACCTGCTGCTTTACCTCCCAGTCCTCGTGTTCTTTTCGACGATCTTACGGCTTCATCAGACATGGATTCTTAGAGTCCTATTGGCAGTGAAGAACTGCCTATTTCTACATGGGAATATCAGCTTTTCCTAGAAGATATCCTGCGTGTTTCTAGACAACCTTCTCCTTAATCGATGTCTCTTCCACCAGGTTATTGGAATTTGAGTCAGATTATTTCTGGTGTTGCATCCATAGCACAATCCAGTACATCGACTCCTCCAAGGAGTTCGGTCCTTAATTCATTAGGAATGTCGCCTTAGACACCTAGCTCGTCAGTCACTGTTACATCTGTCCTAGTCTGACCCACCATTTGTGTGGCTTCATCTGCACCGATTGTTACGACTCAATCGTTGGGATCTTTTCACACGCAAATCTATTTTTCTTAATCCCACGTGGCCTGTCAGACCCGTCATGAGTATATCACAAGCTCGTGCTGTGGAAACCATGCTTGCTTCCAGTACGCATATGGTTTCTACTTATATCCCTGGCGACCTTAATTTTGATGAGTATTTTTTGGCTGTTCAGTAGTAGAACTCTCAGGGTTCTCAGTAGCCCCAAGCTCTTGTCAATCCTCCCCATCACTATGATGGCTACGATAGCCCCATTTATTTTCCCCCTATCGATCCTAATCAGGCTGGTTATCTGCCTCTAGCTGGTCCCTATCGGAACGTTCATCATCAAGGGCCATTGATACAGGGACAACCCTCCAGTCTACAAGGAAAACCCTTACAGGGACAACCTTTGATCTAGTAGGGACAACCTTATGGTTCACAAAGACAACGCTTACAGGGTCAACCTTCGATCCAACAACCCTACGATCCTTCTGGTCAACCTCAATTTCAACTAGGAGTGTCTTATGTTCCTTGGGGGAAAATGTATCCACCACAGGGACAAAATTTCGTGCAACGAAAAGCAACCTTACGTTTCGCAAGGCCAAGATTTTGTACAACAAGGAAAACCCTACTGTCCTGTTCCAGGTCAACCTGGTTATCAAGGGAAACATACTCCATCACAACCATCAGACCAAATTCTTCCACAAGGGCAACCTGGTGGCCCTCAATACCCAGGCCAACTTGCTCCACAGGGATAGTCTACCTAGCCTCAGCAGCCAATTCAAACTGCTCAACCCGCTTAGCAGCCAGTTCAACCTGCTTAGCAGTTGGTTCAAGCTGTTCAACCAACTCAGCAGCTTGTTCAACTTGCTCAGCAGGTACCACCTGCTCAACCTCAAGGCACTACTTACCCTCCTCAAGGTCAGTATCAGACAATATATAGTGCACCACAAGGTTTTACCTATTACCCTCAAAATCAATCCCATATGGTGTATAATCCACCTCAAGGCAATGCTTATATTCCACAGCAGAATCCATATGTTTCTCAGTAAGGACCTCAATGGTATGCTCAAAATCAATATCTCGGTCCTCAACCCCAGTATGGGTAGAACGATCCGGCTTATAACCCATATGGATAGAATCCTCTGGGACAAAACATATGGGGGCATAATTTCTCCCAGCCTAGGTGGAATGTTAACACTGGTCCTTATCAACAACCTCCAATGCCTTTTAATCCTCAATTGCTGTTTCTCGCTACGTTGTAGCTGCCTGATCTGTCAAAATTGACAAATGATCCAATTCTTCATAATCTGTATTGGCGTCCCGTTCCAACCAAAATTCCTGGTGATTGTCCTAAGTTTGAGGGTAAGTCCGGAGAAGACCCCCAAGCACATGTTATGACATACCATCTTTGGTGTTCCTCTAACTCTTGGGTTGACAATTCCATCTGACTTCGTCTTTTCTAACAAACTCTTACTAGTGCCGCTGAAAAGTGGTACATTGAATTATCTCATGGCATATTTAAGATTTCAACTCTTTAGCCATGGCATTTCTTACGCATTTTCAGTTACTGGTTCGGTATGAGATGAGGACACACCTCCTCACATCCTTAAAACATGACCGAGCTACTCATATCTCAGATCATATTCATGTATGGAAGCATCTTCGTCGCTTGATCAAGTTTGACACTTCTGATCAGATTCTAACTCATTGGTTCACCACCTCATTTTTCAATCAAATTGCTAAAGACATGGCTACGGGGGCATGTGTAACTGAAGAACAGGCCATTGCTCATTCCCAATACCTTGATCTCGTGTACTCCCAATCTAACGTGTTGTATGATATCTTGCCTGATGCTCCTTGACCTGGAACTTCCAAAGCACCGACGACACCATCCGTCAATGGTATCATCGGTTATGTGTCTCAGACTTCTCAGAAGTCTTCTCCTTTGAACCCTATGAAGCAAAAATATAATCCTTCCAACGATACTGCTTCTTAGCCTACCTCGAATTCTGGTAAAACCGCGGAAGTCAATGCCGTTCAGGCCAATACAGCGGATAAAACTTCCAAGGGAAAAAATAAGGGTAAAGGTAAGGCCAAATTCAATGCCCCGAAATAGGATTCTCAAAAATATTGTGCTGATGGTGGTTCACAGCGTAAGCCGAAGTATCCTTGCTTGATTTGCGACGAAGAGCACTAAACCAAGGATTGTCCTTGACAGTCTGAAGTGAGTAGGTTTCTCAAAGGCACCCAAGGAACTACGGCTGTTCTAAAAGAACCTTTTCCATCATAGCAGACCCAGATGGTAGAGCAACCTAAGTCCTCTACCCTATTTGGTTCTCAGGTCTTCATTATGAACAGTTCTGCATCCATTTCTATCGCTACCCGGTCGAAAGATTATACCGAATCGTGTCAGGAAGTGGGGAAATAGATCGCTGATGGTCCTCCTCCTCCGCCTACTTCTGGCCGTCTTCAGATTGAAAGGCCCAGTACTAAGCCCGTTGTTTAGCCACCTTCCAATGGTGTATTCCGTAAGTATTGTTACAATCCCAATGCTTGTGCTTCTCAACATTACAGTATTGTTGAGGATTTGGCTTAGGTGCCATCTGCAATGTCTGCATTAGAAGTACTTCAGAGTTGTCCGTCTCAATGTAAGGCTTTGTTATCTGCAATCAACGGGGTTGATCCTACTTATTCAAGCCTTATCACTTTCAACTTGGAGAATTTCGTCCCACGTCTCCCACACTAGCTTGCGCTCATTATACAAGTTGGAATTAATGGACTGAATATCCATCGAGCAGTTGTGGACGAGGGTGCGTCTACGTGCGTTATGTCATCTTCCTGCTGGAAACTCATTGGTTCTTTAGCTTTGAATTCATCGCCAAATTCTCTTGAAGCATTTGATGGAAGGGAATCTAAACCTTTTGATGTTCTCGCTAGTTTACCGATTACTCTAGAAGGGAAGACGGTCAATGTCGAGATTGACGTAGTTGACACCAAGATCAACTACAATCTTCTCCTCGGTCACAGTTGGACTCATGCCATTCTGTGTGTTCTGTCCACTCTCTTTTGTAGTTTGAAATTTCCGCATGAAGGAAAGATCATTACCATTTGTCAGTTGTCGTTCTTCACTTCTTATTTCGAGAACAACGTTCCATACGTGGATCAAATTCCTACTCCCTACGAGAGCGTAGGGCCAGGTCTATTCAAAGATCCCGCCCTCATGGGTATTTTTCCTCTTCCTCCACCCAACACTATTCAGATTAATATGATCTCTTGGTCTGACAACCCGGATCATCCCTTCGCCTGAAAAAATCGATTCATTTGGAGATTCGATGCCGTTAAGTTTGATCGAGATTGAATATTTTGAACTTATTTCGGCTTCAGAACCTCTGCCCCCTGATCATGCTCCTTTGAGCATGTCTCTTGACACTTATTCTCAATCCCATTGGCTCAGTGATTCAGATTCGCCCAATCCCTTGAAAGAAATATTTCCCTCTGATGAAGCCACCGTGGAAACTATGTATCTCAAAGATCCTCTGTGGGACGATAGTCATCATCATTCCTTGTTTATGCTTGGCCTTGGGGCCATGTCTACGTGTCTTGAGAGGTTTTCTTCTCAGGTTCCTTCTCCTCCACTTCAAACGCCTATTCTGACACATGAAGTTTTTACAGAGGGTAACTTGAGTAATATCACACAAACGATGCCTATCGAAATTTTCATGAAACCGAGAATTGTCAAGAACATCCATATTGGGGTCACCTGTTCTTCAGATGAAAGGTTTATACTAGCCTTTTCCGTGAGTTCCGCGTCATCTTTGCATGGTCTTACAAAGAGATGCCCAGCATCGATCCCAGTATAGTGGTGCATGATATTCCTACCTACCTTGGTGCGAAGCCTATTCACCAGCGTCTTCATCCTGTGCACCCTAGAAAGGCTGCCGCCATTAAGGGTGAAGTTGAAAAAAATTCTCAAAGTAGGTTTTATCTATTCGATTTCCTTGACAGAATGGGTGTCCAATATTGTTCCCGTGGATAAGAAACATGGTACCATTCATGTCTGTGTTGATTACCATGATATCAATCATGCATGTCCTAAGGATAATTATCCTACTCCCTTTATTGATCAAATCATTGATGATTGTGTGGGGAGTGAGATATTTTCCCTTATGGACTACTTTTCTGGCTACAATCAGATTAACATTCTCCCGACCGATCAACATAAGACCGCCTTCATATGTCCCTGGGGTACTTTCACATACAAAAAGCTCCCTTTCAGCTTGAAAAATGCTGGGGCTACATTTCAGCCAGCAATGTCATATTCTTTTCACGATATTAAGCACATTTTCCAGCCTTATCTGGATGATCTTCTGGCTCATTCAACTAAACGTAAGGACCGCCCTGACCATCTCCGTTAGATTTTTCTTCATTGTTGATGCTATAACATCTGGATGAATCCGCATAAGTGCTTCTTCTGCGTCGATTCCGGTAGACTTTGAGGGTTTATCATTTCCAAAGATGGGATTCACCTTGATCCACTCAAATTTGAGTCTATCATTAATCTCCCCTCTCCATCCTCGTTACATCAGCTGCAGAGTCTTCAGGGGAAGGCTAACTTTTTGCACCATTTTATACCTAACTATGCTGAAGTAGCTAAAGGATTCACACGATTACTAAAGCAGGGCATCTCGTTCCTTTGGGATGAGATTGCCCAGAAGTCTTTCGATGCGCAGAAGACGTTGCTTGTCAATGCTCCTCTGTTGTGTCCTCCAAACTATCATCGTGATTTTTCCCTCTATTTAACCGCCGCTTTCAGCACGATTGCCATGGTTTTTGTACAAGACAATGATGACGGTGACGAGTATATTATTCAATATCTATCCCGTAACCTTATCGATACTGAAACATGCTATGCACATGTTGAGAAGTTAGCATTGGCTGCAACTCAATGTAATATCCCAAAATGGGAACTGTAGCAATATAGCTCATAAAAAAGAAACAACAACAAGTATTTGACACATGGAATCACGAGACCAATATAAATCCATATTATTGATCATATATGTAGCAAGTAAATACAAAAAAATGAAGCACTGAACATAGAATGTGATCACACAATCCTCCACTATATAAACACTCTAAAAAGTGAGATGTTGCTACAACACAAAATGCCGGAGAGCTGCTACAGGGCAGTGAAAAACACAATGCTACAGCAAAATGATGTAAAAAATATGCAGGGCTATTATAAGCCTCAAAAGATATGCTCAATACAGATCTAAGCTGAATACCAACTCCTACAAAGAACCCGGAAAGGGTTTTTCAGAAATACACTCTATACAATATAGGATCTAAAGCCCTAGGGCTGGAGATTCAATAGAAACTGAAGCTCATGAGGGTAGAAGGCTGAAATTTGATAGATCTGATGCAAAACCCTTCAAATATCTCCTCCCATGAAGAGCTGAACCCTTCAATCACAAAAAAACCCTCTTAAGAAACCACAAGACCCCTCAATGAAACTGCCTTAAGAAATAACACAATTTCCAGCTGGAACAATGCTAGAAATGATGGGATCTGTATGGCCTGATGCCAAAGATTTGAAATCTACCCAAGAGCTCTCCAAAGTGATCTCCCAAAAGAAGGAAACTTCCCTTCTCTGAAAAATAGCTCTGAAGACACCCGATCTAACTCTCCACTGCTGCACCCTGCAACACAGCACAATGACCTGCAAAAACTGCGTTGATGAAGAAATATGTAGCTTGGCCTGAGAACCTAAATGTGGAAATTAAAACAATACTCTCCCAAGAGGCCTCTCAAGGGAAGAGGTGGGATTCCCGCTCGGGAACACCCGGTGCTAAGCAGCACAACTACCCTGCTAAACAACAAGAGGAAGCAAAGTCTAAGCAGACCAATCAAAAAATAATCTAAAACTTAACATCATATGGATGTCATACTCTTCCTTAAATAGAATATGAGCTTGCTTTCCCTTGGCCCCACTCAATTAGGTCATTTCCTTCATGGGATCCATCTCCCTCCAAAACTGCGTTATTCTCCAATCATATCTCCACTCTTCCTTAACAACGCTGTTGACTTGGTCAAAGTTGACTGAAACCCTGTTCACACATGGAGGAGCTTTATTTAGCTTCTACAAAGGTCTCATTTCACTCTTGAAGTGTTTTTATTGCTGCTCAAGAGACTTATGGGCCTCCCCACCCATTTATTTACCGACCTAGTGATAAAACAAACTATAATATTCCATTTAGCGGAAGGCTAAATTTTTGGAATATTATAGTCCTCCCCTCCAAAATGTTGCTTGTCCTCAAGCAACTATATAGGGAGAGAAAAATTCCTCCCCTCCTCTTCATGAGGCCTCCTCATCAATAGTTCCCACCATATCTCAACATAATCTGCAATAAATCTACCCTCTAATGGTTCCTCCCAAGTATGCAAACCAAAATGACTTACATCATGAAAAAGTAGAAGATGTAAGTGGAAACCTCCTTGCTGTCCCATGGCATCCTCAAGGTAGGAGTGATGATAAAAATAGGGAATCCCATCCCCAATGTGAGTCTCCCAAGCCCATGCTATCATCCAAATGAAATGAGCCATCCTAGGTAGCTCATCAAAGCATTCCTCAACCCCCGGTTCATGCAATGTATTGGGGCTACATGGAGAGATTAGATTCTTCCACCCAAGTTGTTTATCTCTCCATTTATGGTATGTATGGGGCTGGTGCTGATCTTGGGCTGAAATTACATGGCCTCCAAGAATGGCCCAAGTTACCCCACCAAACAATTCAGCCATGAAGTGCCTCCTTGTTACACAGTATTTTGTCACCGTCCTTGCAATCCCTCGTCCCGCACATTGGAGGGCTATTCCCGTGACCTGTGAGTAGTGACATGACCTAAAACCACTTTCATGGCATCCCCTTTCATAAGGAAAAGCATTCCCCTGAAGAAATTTTCCTCTGAAAAACCATAAAAACAGATCTTTTTGCCTTGGCGCGACTAGCCAGTTCAGCCCTCGCGCCAATGGGGGAAATCCACCATAGAGGTCGCGCCAAATGGCGCTCTGTCCCTGTGTCTGACTCGCGCCAAGCTTAATAAGGGATGTTTTTAAAAAATAAATGGCGGAAGTTTGATTCCAACAAACTCCTGAACGAGTCATCAAAAGGAGTTGGGTGGTTTGGCTCCGGATCTCCATGTATGGGAAGTAGTTTTCCAACTATCATGGAAGCTTCCTTAGAGATAGGGCCTATCCCATGATTATAGGGATCCCAACTCGCCTTCCTTCATCTATAAAAGCTTGCCTTCTCCCTTAGCAAGGTAGCTGAACTTGTAGGAAGGAAACTATAGCCAGACAGCCATTGAGAGCCAAGCCGAAGAGAGAGAGCTTCGTCTAGATTCCCGATAGGCTTTGTTGAGACGTGCTCTGCTGTCAGCCCCGTCGAAAGAAGATCAAGCATCAGAGATTTGGGTTGTAATATTTCCTTTGTTATCTTAATATAAACAATTTTGACTATGGTTCCATTCATGCGTCTATTTCTTTATGCAATGAATTACATCCTCTCTGACTGATGTATGGTTACGTGCTTTAGATTTTACATTGTATGTCGTTGTTTCCTTGCGTGTGTGCAGGTGTTTGGACGGGTCGAGCGGAAGGATCATGATCTGCCAAGCGAGGGACGAGAATCTTCATCCTTTCTTCAACAACCACTGCGTAGGATTTGAGGTAGGCAATTTGTTATGATTTTTGTCGTTTTGTAACTAGGAACCTGCGTGACTGCGTGACTTGATTGTTGCTAGACCTGATCTGGGCTAGTAGGGATCGCCTCTGTCCGCAGAGGGGATTTACCTCCTCAATAAACTGGTGACTCCACTGGGAAGTTAGTTGGAGTTACTCTTTTCTCGTTTGGTTGTTTTTGGCTTTTGATTGATTGATTTGCTCTTCTGGTTCGCCTCCTTTTGATGTCAAACCCCTGTTCAGCCACCAGAAGACCTGATCCAGTCTCTGTTTTCTCTTTTTTAATTTCGTCTCATAGTAAACTTGATTGGCACGGTTTATCACTTGACAGTTGCGCCAAATGGCGCTTGTTACTAGTTAGGTCCCCGCGCCAACGCTGTTTTGGCACAGATTACAGCCAAACAGTCGCGCCAACTCTATTTGGTGTTAGGGTTTTCTTGATTTTGAGCTCTTTGAACTTGATTTCTGGTCCTGGTGTCATTTTTACGAGTGATTGAGTGCCTTGAAGTCTTTGTTGACTATGTTTGACCCTTGTCCTCTGGTTTTTTGCCCTCTACCATCAACTTTGCATTCTAGCACTAGGTTTTCTAGGTGCTATAGTGTGCTGAGCCTCCTGTGGGTGTTTTTGGGTCCTTGTTTTCTCAGTCGACTTCGTTTTCGCTTCTTTGAATTCATTTTGTTGGATTTCATTGTATCATTGCATTAGTTGAGTGATTTCTCTCTTTTTCATTCAAGTTTATCTTTGTCTCATTTCGAGCCTAGATTACACGGTGTGTATGAGTCTCTTTGAGAGTCTTCTTCGATTTGAGGGATTTCTCCATCAGTTTGAGTTTTTATTGTGTGTGTTTGCATTGAGTGAACTTGCTTGTTTCGACTCTCTCACTGTCATTTTCTCGAATTGGTTTCTTCATTAGTTTTCTCATTCGTTTGGTGCATTTTCTCTTAAACATTGAAAAATACAAAAACAAATCTCTTTGCATTTTTGATTAGTTTAGTGAAAATTGAAAGCTTTTCCACATTAATAGTGTTATATAACTCTAAGAGAAAAGTTTTTAGTTTCATTAGCGTGCATTAGAGACAGTAGTGGATGTTTGTGTGATCATTTTGTTGTTTTTTAAAAAGCTCTCAACCCCCCCGTAGTTAGCTCTTCATCGAACAAAGTGATATATTGTGGCATGTAGTGTGCATTTAGAGGATTTTTTGGAGATCCAACATTCGATAGGGCCTGAAATTGGAACATAAATTGAAGATCAACTCTAAAATTTATTCAATTAACCTAAGGCAACATTGAAACATTAACGAAATATCTAGAGGTCTAGGCTAGTGACGTGTTCCAGCGTCGTTAAACCTAGTAGCTGTCATTCGCCTTCTGGCTTTAGACAGCGCTAGTATGGACTTGTGCTCCCCGTACCGTCGTGTATAGAAAGGGAGACCCCACTAGGTTGCTATCCTTTATCCGTAGGAAGCCGATTCTGCCGCATTTTACCCGTGATACACCAGACACAACATTCGGGGAGATTACCTACACGTACTTCAAGTCCTTGGTTGATTTCTCTTTCATTTTTACCAAGGTGTATATGGCAGTTCACGAATATCTGGTACACCCATTTACCTAGATTACCAGAGAAGCGATCATTTGATCTTCTTGACTCATTAAGTGAAAATATCATCAAGCACTTGTCCTTTCACACTTGTTTCCAAAATGAAAGTGATAGAGTCATCTTTTACTCGTTTCTAGACTCTTAAAACATGAAACAATGAGATTTTCCAGTTTCAATGTCATAAAATTAATTTCCCACGAAATATTCCTGGTTAGGATTTTTGTCCTTAGTGTATTTTTTAGGTCATTTCTGATGGCAACTTTTCCGGAGTTCACCAACCAAGGAATCCCCTCTGATGGGAATCCTAGTCCTTTTCCTCCTTTTGGAAATGTTGGTGCTCCTTATATGGCAATTTTGTCCCTTCTTGGGTTAACTGTTGGGTTACTTGTTTGGTTATTTTAAACCTCTGTGGTCCTGGTGTAATTTTTACGAGTGATTGAGTGCCTTGAAGTTTTTGTTGACTGTGTTTGACCCTTGTCCTCCAGTTTTTTGCTCTCTACCATCAGCTTTTCATTCTAGCCCTAGGGTTTCTAGGTGCTATAGTGTGCTGAGCCTCCCGTGGGTGTTTTTGGGTCCTTGTTTTCCCAGTCGACTTCGTTTTTGCTTCTTTGAATTCGTTTTGCTGGATTTCATTGTATCATTGCGTTAGTTGAGTGATTGCTCTCTTTTTCATTAAAGTTTCACTTTGTCTCATTTCGAGCCTAGATTACACGGTGTGTATGAGTCTCTTTGAGATTCTTCTTCGATTTGAGGGATTTCTCCATCAGTTTGAGTTCTGGTTGTGTGTGTTTGCATTGAGTGAACTTGCTTGTTTCGACTCTCTCACTGTCATTTCTCAATTTGGTTTCTTCATTAGTTTTCTCATTCGTTTGGTGCATTTGCTCTTAAACATTGAAAAATACAAAAACAAATATCTTTGCATTTTTGATTAGTTTAGTGAAAATTGAAAGCTTTTCCGCATTATTAGTGTTATATAACTCTAAGAGAAAAGTTTTTAGTTTCATTAGCGTGCATTAGAGACAGTAGTGGATGTTTGTGTGATCATTTTGTTGTTGTTTGAAAATCTCTCAACCCTCCCGTAGTTAGCTCTTCATCAAACAAAGTGACATATTGTGGCATGTAGTGTGAATTTAGAGGATTTTTTGGAGATCCAACATTCGATAGGGCCTGAAATTGGAACATAAATTGAAGATCAACTCTAAAATTTATTCAATTAACCTAAGGCAACATTGAAACATTAATGAAATATCTAGAGGTCTAGGCTAGTGACGTGTTCCGGCGTTGTTAAACCTAGTAGCTGTCGTTCGCCTTCTGGCTTTAGACAACGCTAGTACGGACTTGTGCTCCCCGTACCGTCGCGTATATAAAGGGAGACCCCACTAGGTTGCTATCCTTTATCTGTAGGAAGCCGAGTTTGCCACCTTTTACCCATGATACATCAGACACAACATTCAGGGAGATTACCTGCACGTACATCAAGTTCTTGGTTGATTTCTCTTTCATTTTTACCAAGGTGTACATGGCAGTTCACAGATATCTAGTACACCCATTTACCTAGATTACCAGAGCAGTCATTTTGATCTTTATTGACTCATTAAATTTGAAAATATCATCAAGCGCTTGTCATTTCACGCTTGGTTCCAAACTGAAAGTGATAGAGTCATCTTTTACTCGTTTCTAGACTCTTAAAACATGAAACAGTGAGATTTTCCAGTTTCAATGTCATAAAATTAATCGCTCATGAAATTTCTTGGTTAGGATTTTTGTCCTTAGTGTATTTTTCAGGTCGTTTCCGATGACAACTTTTCCGAAGTTCACCAACCAAGGAATCCCCTCTGATGGGAATCCTAGTCCTTTTCCTCCTTTTGGAAATGTTGGTGCTCCTTATATGGCAACGTTGTCCCTTCCTGGGTAACTGTTGGGTTGCCTGTTTGGTTGTTTTCAACCTCTGTGGAAACCATCTTCTTCGATATTTCCCTGGCATTCCTAAGGTGCTCGAAGTATGGTCCAACAGTCGTCCACCGTTGCCTTTGGCTTCTAGGAGTCAGGTTTGGGGCACGTCTTCAGCTGGTGCTGGTAAAGCTCCTAAGAAACAAGGTAAGCTTACCAATCCCTGTAAGTTGTGTGAAGGGCATCATCCCATTCACCTTTGTCCATACATGGATGAAACCAAGAGAGTGTTGGACAACCCTACTATTTATGCACCTTGCCTTCCAGTTGGTTACCAGAAGCTTTCTTCGAGTCCTCCACTAGTTGATTCAACAATTGGTGAAGAGTCATCCTTGGTCGATCCCGCTCCCCCGGAAATTCCAAATCATGAATCCATCCCTGGCCATCCATTGGTTGTGGGATCGGTTGAACTGGCCCTGTCTGTGGTGCACCAGGAATTTTCCGTTGAGAGTGGATCTCACATCCCTCGGGTTCTTCTTGTTTCTTCAGATTCGTCGGACTTGGAGAAAGATTCTCTTGTCCCTATATCTCAGGAAGCTACTACTTCGCCTCCCGTGATGGAGGTCCCAGAGAATACCCCTCCCGCCTCCGTGATGGAGGTCATGGAGGATTCTCCTTCTTCTTCCTTAACACCAGGGGAAGACCATCTCGGTCTAATGGTACCCCCTCCAAGTAGTTTGGTCGCTTCCTTCGATTGGGGTCGATTCACAGGTTATCGCCTTCCTTCTTATGTGCCCTTTGAGATCACGGTACAGGCCTCCCATCTGGTCGTACCTAGCACCATTATAGATGAAGGCACGTCTGTTAGTATTTTGTCTTCAACTACTTGGCAAGCTTTTGGTTCACCGCCGCTTGTGCCCGTTACGCAGAATCTGTTGGCATTTAATAGAAGAACTAGTCAACCATTAGGGATACTTCTGAAGTTGCTTGTTACTTTGGGAGGGAAAACTGTCCATATGGACGTGATGGGTTTTCCTGGCCCCTTGGAATTTAATTTACTCCTGGGCCGCGATTATACTTATGCCATGGGAGCACTTGTCTCCTCCCTCTTTCGTGTGATGTGTTTTCCGCACCAAGGTCGGATCGTGACCGTCGATCAACTTGCGTTCTTTGGTCCGAATATGGAAGCTAGTCCACCATCATCCCTGCTGGATCTTTATCCGCCAGTTGTGTCATCCCCACCACATGTCCATTATGTGGCTACCTTTCCTGTGCCCATATTCAGTGATAGTGCTGTTATACATCGTGTGCTGGAGGCATTGGGTCCAGACTTCCAAGATTTTTTCCTTCCATCGGATGGGAAACTCTTGGAAGCAATGACTTCTTATTCATTATGATGAGCTCTTCAGAGCATGCTTCTTTTTCTTGTGTCAAGCTCCTTAAAAAATGAAACAAGGTCCTCGGAGCAGGGTTCTTTTTCTTGTGTCAAGCTCCTTAAAAAATGAAACAAGGTCCTCGGAGCAGGGTTCTTTTTCTTGTGTCAAGCTCCTTAAAAAATGAAACAAGGTCCTCGAAGCACAGTTTGTTTTTCTTGTGTCAAGCTCCTTAAAAAATGAAACAAGGCATCATGAGGATAGTTATTTTAATGTGTCAACCTCGTTAAAACAATGAAACACGTTCCCGTTCAATTCTAGTCTTTTGATCAGATCTCGTAAAATCCCAGTCGAGTCTTTCTCTTGATCTCGTCATTTGAACCTTCACTCCATTTTACATATGGAATGAAGCTTGGGGGGCATGTACCTCGAATTGAGTCACCATGCTGGGGGCATGCTTAAAATTTTCAAGCATAGTTTGTTTCCGTTTCAAGCTTGTGTAAAAATGAAACCGGTTTCAAGCATAGTTTATCTTTGTTTCAAGCTTGTATAAAAATGAGACCAACTTCAAGAAGAGTTTCCTGATTTCAAGCTTGTGTAAAAATGAAACCATTCCCATTTTACCTCTCGTGATTTCCATTTTATCAGCCTGTTTTTCCAGATGAGCCTTGGTTTTCTCATTCCACCATCGCTATATGCTTGGCTGATCATATGCCTTCACTTGGTTGTTTTACCCATTCCTGAGGAATCGCTATGATGAGTGGTCTTGTTATCCAGACTCTTGACCTTTATCTTGTTCTGAGTAGTTCCACCATCATCGGAACTAGTTGCTGCCCTTTATACCACTCGTTCCTCCAGGAGGAGTCACCTTTCAGCTCTTTTCTAACTCTCTAAAATTGAAAATATTATCAAGTCGCTTGTCGTTTTGAACTCGTTAAATGGTTGCAAAATGATATCTACCCAATATACGTTTATCCCTTTTTCGGGCTAGGATAGATTATTTACGAAAAAGGAATACCCTATCCTATCACGACTAGGAGGCTCTCTCAGACATAGTTTTCTACCTTTTCGGATCTGTGAGACTATCTACGAAAAGGGATTGCTGGAGTTTTCTTTTCCGCTGTCTTTTCAAACTCTCTAAACATGAAAATACATTGAGTTCTTCGTTTGTCAGACTTGTTAAAAACTGATGACATCGGACTCCGTCGTGATGACGTTACTCGATTTCCTCCTTCCTAGGGCTCGTTAAATGTACTAGGATGGATTTGTCTGAAGGAAAAACTTATATGACATGCATATGGTATCCTCTTCAAGCTTGTGTAAAAATAAAGAGGTACTCGCTAGAAATGGTGGGGGAAAATGGAACCAGTATTACAGTCTTGTCGGCAGTATGTCACTCTTGAACATGGCACTTGTCTGCATTCGTGTCGGGTTGGGGACATCTCATCTCGTTATCTGCTTGCCTCCATGGGTTTGGGTAATCTGTTTTGACTTCTCATCTGCTCTTTGCCATGTCACCATGACCTTAGATCCTTTGATGTCAAATACTGCCAAATCCAATGTTGTGCCGCTGATATGTTCAAGAGAAGTTGGCCTCTGCAGTTCTCAACCTCCCTCTGATTCTCCACTGATCTTGATTCACAAACATTATGTTCCTCTATCTCACGTCAATGATGTGGGAAACACTATGGCCCACCTTCGATCAAGTTCACTTCCTGTCGACTTCAGCTCATTATCCGGGAAGTTGGTCTTGAGACTCCCTTCAGGTACCTTGGAGCCTGCATGCCTCAATGACAGGTTCTTCGCATTTGACGTAAGGTTTTCATTATTGACCTTCGATCAGATGATTCTGCGGGTGTTCCACGCCAGCTCACTGTTCACATTCCATGGATTGTACCTTGTGTACCTTGAGGGCCATCGTCATTATTGGTGGTTTCTCTCATTTCTGTTAACGACTTTCATTATCGGCCGGTAATCAGACGATGTTCTTGCATGTTAGAGTTCATATCACTCATTCACATGCTGGGACTTGTACTTTGTTCAGGTCAAGATGGAGCGCAAGACCCTGGATTTTGTCTGATGAAATCCAGGCTGTGGATTCTTTGTGGATTATCATGATTAGTTACATGACTCATTTGATTGGATGGCTGCGACCATACCTGAGTCTACTTGTTGATCCTTTTTTCTGGATGGCTGCACTCATACCTTGGATCCCGGTTATTGTACACTCTATTATGGATGGCTGCACCCATACCACATATCATGTATCAGAGATATCAGTTGTACTTATATGCAGGTCTTCTGACAGCAGTGTTTTCAGTTGGGCACGTTCTCATAAATCATTTCACCCCTCCCTCTCTCTCGGGCCTCATGCTTTAGGGGGCATCTGTTACACAGTATTTTGTCACCGTCCCTGCAATCCCTCGTCCCGCACATTGGAGGGCTATTTCCATGACTTGTGAGCAGTGACATGACCTGAAACCACTTTCATGGCATCCCCTTTCATAAGGACAAGCATTCCCCTGAAGAAATTTTCCTCTGAAAAACCCTAAAAACAGATCTTTTTTCCTTGGCACGAATAGCCAGTTCAACCCTCGCGCCAATGGGGGAAATCCACCAGAGAGGGCATGCCAGCTGGTGCTCTGTCCCTGTGTCTGACTCACGCAAAGCTTAATAAGGGATGTTTAAAAAAAATAAATGGCAGAAGTTTGATTCCAACAAACTCCTGAACGAGTCATCAAAAGGAGTTGGGTGGTTTGGCTCCGGATCTCCATGTATGGGAAGTAGTTTTCCACCTATCATGGAAGCTTCCTTAGAGATAGGGCCTATCGCATGATTATAGGGATCCCAACTCCCCTTCCTCCATCTATAAAAGCTTGCCTTCTCCCTTAGCAAGGTAGCTGAACTTGTAGGAAGGAAACTATAGCCAGACAGCTATTGAGAGCCAAGCCGAAGAGAGAGAGCTTCGTCTAGATTCCCGACAGGCTTTGTTGAGACGTGCTCCGCTGTCAGCCCCGCCGAAGGAAGATCAAGCGTCAGAGCTTTGGGTTGTAATCTTTCCTTTGTTATCTTAATATAAATGACTTTTATTATGGTTCCATTCATGCGTCTATTTATTTATGCAATGAATTACATTCTCTTTGACTGATGTATGGTTACGTGCTTTATATTTTAAGTTGTATGTCATTGTTTCCTTGCATGTGTGAAGGTGTTCAGACGTGTCGAGCGAGGGACGGGAAGCGTCATCCTTTCTTCAACAACCACTACGTAGGATTTGAGGTAGGCAATTTGTTATGATTTTTGTCATTTTGTAACTAGAAACCTGCGTCACTGTGTGAATTGATTGTTGCTAGACCCGATCTGGGCTAGTAGGGATCGCCTCTATCCGCAGAGGGGATTTACCTCCTCAACACTCCTCCAAAAACTCAAGCTCTCCAAATGGCTCTTCCCACATGGAGAAAAGAGATGTAGTATGGAAATCATGGACTGCCCACTGTTTCTCCTGAAACATGCATCTTGTAAAGTAGGGAGAATCATACTCCCAATGGGCACCTTCAGCCTTTGTGCCACTCTCCCAACAAAGCTTCCCATAAACATAAGAACATCTCCAAAATATGGAAGCAAAAACCAATGAAAACAAGCTGCCACATGACAACCAGGAGGTGGATCATAGTTCCTCACATGGAAACAGCGCAGTGCATCCCTTGCCTGCATAAAAAAAAATAATAACAAGTGCTCTCCCAACCACTTGTTTTCTGCCACAATCATCCCATGAGATGGAATCATGAAAGTACAATGTGGTGTCAATGGTGCACACCAAGAATCATGTGTCTTCCCCCACAAACCACCAATGGAATAGCCAACCTCAATGCTGCAATTGCCCTCAAGTACATCATAATATAATATGCAAGAAGGGATAATCCTTCTTGGTACAACATGCTGCTCATATATAGTAAATAAGTACAAATCATAATGCAAAATGTACCTTCTCCACCATGTACTTTGGTCCTTGAGCTGAAATGGCTCAACTGAAAATTCTCCCTCACCCCAAATGAGTAGGGAAGTGGCCGTGACATCCTCTCTATCACCATCTAGGCTATGCATCTATCCATATGCTGAAATATATCATGTTGGATGCCCTCCCAAGTGAACTCCTCCATCAAAGAATAAAATGCATCAAGGTGCATGGAAATAAAGTCCACATGTGCTGCGTGTAGTAGCTTCTTCTTGAGCTCAGAAAATATAGTCAAGAATACTCTGCGATGTTAATAGATGACCTCATAAACCACCATGTATCTATCATCTCCATCTGGGTCATCAAGAATCATGCAAGCACCAAGATCGTTGGAGTACTCTACCAAGAGTTGAGATCTCCAATATGGATCAATCCTCCTAAGAGACAGCACTGAAGATCTGAATTGTGAAGCTCCTTGCATGTTGTTGTCTGATCCCTTGACATCCCTCATGCCAAAGTCATCCTCCAAAGTTCTACCATGCCCATCATGAAGCTGCTCATGCTCAAATAGAAGTGGTGACTTTTGGAATTTGGCCTCCCATGAGAAGCTACCATCCAAAAAGAACCTCCGGATCTTGGCCAATGTAAGCATGAGTGGCCTCCCTCTACTCCAATGTATGGAGGATTCCTTCCTCAAAGGAAGTACCCTCTGTTTCTCCAAATCCATGGAGTAGCTCCCTTGCACCATGAAGGTGCCATCCTCCATCACTGCAACAACTTCTGTTAGCGCAGAATATGTAGTGAGAGTGGGTGATGCTGAAAAATGGGAAAATGTCTACCTCCTCCTTGAGCCTATCCCAAAATCTCTGCACTGTACTAAACCCCTCCAAGGTTTCCACTCCTTCGGGATCTAAGAGTGGTGCAACCCCCTGTGAAGCATCTCTCATCATCTTCTGATCTGGTGGTCTCCCTGGTGGTATGCCTCCATGTAGTGAGACATCAATGTCAAAAGTAGACTGAACATATGGATGGAAAAATTTGTACCTACCCTCACTGCGCAAATCATTCTACCTCTTCTTTTCATCAACCCTCTGAAATATATAGGGGTGTTTTCTCCTCATCATGTGATTTTTGGTCATCCTCACTACCTCTTCCTTTCATCTGCATGGTCTCCGAATCTATCGCTAATGGCACATGCTGCTCATGGGTTGTGCCTTGATATCCACATATGAGATCCTGGGGAATTTCTTGCAATGATACAAGAATCCCTCTTGCTGGAGACAATGCTCCATATTCCTCTGCATGAGGTGCTAGATATGCGCTAGATGTGACATCGTTGTTTCCCTCAACCTTTTCTTCCCCTTTAACATGAATGGGTAACTTTTCAGTAAGAGGACCTTCTTTTGGAAATAAGATCTCCATGCCCTCAAGAGTATGAGATATAGATCTTGCCTCTATAAAGGTGTGATACAATATGTGAGCCTCTTCAACCATTTTCTGAAGTGGTTTTGAGTTTATAGGCCCTTTCAACCCATGCAAAAGTTCTGTTTGTCTTGGTTTGCTAGGCTCTACCAAGAATGTTTTAGAATTTTTTCCATCAAACCTCTCCACTAATCTCTGAGTGAAATTTGCATAAGAAGAAGTATTTGCATTTATTAATGAAAAAGACACAAAGATCCACCAAGCATAGGCCTTACCTTCAAAATGCAGCGCTGCAACTTTGATGGCTTCATCTTCATAAACTTGGTGCTGCTGCAAATAGTTGTCCAACTCCTCCACCCAAGCTATGGCTGAACATTGAGGTGAACCATCAAACGTAGATAGGAAAAATCTACCCATCTCATGCTGCTTGCTCCTCTCCACCTTGATCTTGAAAAATTATGGGAAAGTGATATGATATCTAAACCTCTCAGTTTGAGATCCATATTCTTGCAGAAAACCACTAAGAGTTTCCCTCCTAGGAATTTCTCCTTCCTTCCTCCCTCTCATAGGAAATCTGGGCATATAACTGTGTTGTGAATCATGGTGTGTAGCTGCATTCTCACACTCATTATGTGTCAATCTAGAGTTTTCTTTAAACGCCCTTGGAGATTCTCTCTCTCTTCTCATCTTCTTGAGATCTCCCTTGATATTCTGCATAGTTTGAAAGAGAAGCTTTGAGAGCTCCTCCTCCTCTCTTCCTTCAAATAATGGAGTCTTCTTTTTGTTTTTTCTGTACATCTCCTCTTTCGGTGAAGAGCTTCTCCTCATGGTGACATATTGGCTGAATGCACATGCTGAGCCAAGATTATGCTCTGATACCACTATAATATCCCAAAATGGGAACTGTAGCAATATAGCTCATAAAAAAGAAACAACAACAAGTATTTGACACATGGAATCATGAGACCAATATAAAGCCATATTATTGATCATATGTGTAGCAAATAAGCACAAAAAAATGAGGCACTGAACATAGAATGTGATCACACAAGCCTCCACTATATAAACACTCTAAAAAATGAGATGTTGCTGCAAGACAAAATGCCAGAGAGCTGCTACAGTGCAGTTAAAAACACACTGCTACAAAAAAACGATGTAAAAAATATGTAGGGCTTTTATAAGCCTCAAAATATATGCTCAATACAAATCTAAGCTCAATACCAACTCCTACAAAGAACCCAGAAAGGGGTTTTCAGAAATACACTCTATACAATATAGAATCTAAAGCCCTAGGGCTGAAGATTCACTACAAACTGAAGCTCATGAGTGTAGAAGGCTGAAATGTAATAGATCTGATGCATAACCCTTCAAATATCTCCTCCCATGAAGAGTTGAACCCTTCAATCACAATAAAACCCTCTCAAGAAACCACAAGACCCCTCAATGAAATTGCCTTCAGAAATAACGCAATTTCTAGATGGAACAATGCTGAATATGATGGGATATGTATGGCCTAATGCCAAAGATCTAAAATCTGCCCAAGAGCTCTCTAAAGTGATCTCCCAAAAGAAGGAAACTTCCCTTCTCTGAAAAACTTGCTCTGAAGACACTTGATCTAACTCTCCACTGGTGCACCCTACAACACAACACAATGACCTGTAGAAATTGCACTGAAGAAGAAAGCTATAGCTTGGCCTGAGAACCTAAATGTGGGAATGAAAAAAATACTCTCCTAAGAGGCCTCTCAAGGGAAGAGGTGGGATTCCCACTCAGGAACACCTGGTGCTAAGTAGCACAACTACCCTTCTAAACAGTAAGAAGAAGCAAAGTCTAAGCAGACCAATCAAATAATAATATAAAACATGACCTCATATGGCTGCCATCCTCTTCCTTAAATAGAATATGAGCTTGCTTGCCCTTGGCCCCACTCAATTAGGTCATTTCCTTCATGAGATCCATCTGCCTCCAAAACTGCGTTATTCTCCAATTAATCTCCACTCCTCCTTAACAATGCTGTTGACTTGGTCAAAGTTGACTGAATCAACATGATCTAAACCCTGTTCACACATGGAGGAGCTTTATTTAGCTGCTACAAAGGTCTCCTTTCACTCTTGAAGCATTTTTATTGCTTCTTAATAGACTTATGGGCCTCCCCACCCATTTATTTACCGACCTAGTGATAAAACAAACTATAATATTCCATTTAGCGGAAGGCCAAATTTTTGGAATATTACAATCTTCGTTAGATTTTTCTTCGCTGTCGATGCTATAACATCTGGCTAAATATGCATAAGTGCGTCTTGTGCATCGATTCCGGTAGACTCTTAGGGTTTATCATTTCCAAATATGGGATTCGCCTTGATCTGCTCAAAGTTGAGGCTATCATTAATCTCCCCTCTCCATCCTCGTTACATCAGCTGTAGAGTCTTCAGGGGAAGGCTAACTTTTTGCACCGTTTTATACCTAACTATGTTGAAGTAGCTAAAGGATTCACACGATCATTAAATTTGGGCATCTCGCTCCTTCGGGATGAGATTTACCAGAAGTATTTCGATGCGCAAAAGACGTTGGTTGTCAACGCTCCTTTGTTGCGTCCTCCAAACAATCATCACGATTTTTCCCTCTATTTAGCCACAACTTTCAGCACGATTGCCATGGTTTTGGTATAAGACAATGATGATGGTGAAGATCATACTATTTACTATCTATCTCATAACCTTCTCAATACTGAAACACACTATGCACATGTCGAGAAGTTAGCATGGGCTGCGGCTCAAGCAGTTCAACATTTTCATCGTTACATTCTGTTGCGTACAGTGACTGTGATTTTTGACTGCAACCCTATTACCTATATATTGTCTCAACAATTTCTGGGGGGCAAGTACTCGAAGTGGTCTGTCATCCTCCAAGAGTTAGATTTGGAATTTGCTACTGCCAAGTCGTCGAAATCATTAGTCTTTGCCGATCTCATTTGCTCCCTCCCCTCTAACTCCGTTCCGTCTGGTTCTGAGGAATGCATTCCGGACGTTACACTTTTTTTGATTAGCACCCTTGATCCTTGGTATGGTGATATGATCATATATCTTCATACTTCTACCTTCATATCTGAGTTGATGAAGGATGCTTGCCGACGCATCCATCATCAATCGCAACCTTATGTATAGTCAGAGATACGCTCTATCACGTCGGAGTTGATTATATTCTCCGCCGATGTTTAAATCTCGAGGAGGCTGAGAAAGCCCTGAATGAATGTCACAGTGGCGCATGTGGCGGTCACATGTTTGGTTATGCTTCTGCACAAAAAATTCTTTGTGCTGTGTATTTCTGGCCCACCATCTTCAAGGACTGCATTGTCGATGTTCATAAATGCCATGAATGCCAGATCTATCAGCGCAAGATGCGCGCGCCGCCTTCACATATCCACCCTGTCATTACCATTGGTCCCTTTGTGAAGTGGGGCATTGATTTTATGACGTGTAACCCTCACTCGGCCGGGGCGCATGCTTATATTATCATAGTCATTGACTACTTCACCAAATGGGCCGAAGCAATGCCTACACTTACAACTGAAGGTAAGATAGCAGCTCAGTTCATATTCAATCACATCATTTCTAGGTTTGGTGTCCCTCAAGCCATCGTTATCGATCATGGTTCTCATTTTCGGCATTATATGATGGTGAAGTTGACTTCTAAGTTGGGTTTGCGTCACGACAGCTCAACGCCATACTATCCTCCGGCCAATGGCTAGGTTGAAGCTGTGAATAAATTTCTTGTCACCATAATTAAACGTATGATTGGGATGCACCAATCAAACTGGAATCTCATATTATTTCGACTCTTTGGCCATATCGACCCTCAGTTAAGGATTCAACCGGATTCACTCCATTTCAGCTTGTTTATGGTCTAGAAGCTACCCTTCCGATTGCGTGTGAAATACCTTCGCTCAAGTTGGCTGTTGAATTGATGCCAAACACTTCACTAGAAGAAGAGCATCTTCTCTACTTAGAAAGGCTAGTTGAAACTCGCCGCTTTGCTGATTTGGTCATTGAAGCACAGAAGAAGCGGGTCAAAGCTCACTTTGACCAGTCAGTTCCCCTTGCTCCTTCGTAGAAGGAGACCTCGTCCTCCTGTACGACCAAGCTCATGATAAGCAGGGGGAAGGAAAATTTCAACCCATGTGGCATGGGCCCTACATTGTTAAACGTGTTTTATGAAATGGGGCCTATGAGCTCATTGATTACGAAGGTCATCCTCTGGATACAACTAGAAATGGGTTTTATCTTAAAAAATATTATGCATGATTCATTCATGCATGTTTTGTGTACTTAGGTGTTCTTTTCATTTTTGTACATTTTTGGCTTGGTGTGCTTTGTGAGCATTTTTCTACTTATTGGGTCGTTGCTTATTGTGCAGATGTCTATTAGCCCTTATGTCGGTTTCGTAGATGGTGCATCCTGTAGTACCCGAAACCTGTCTTCGGCAGCCTGGGTGACTTATGATCCTTTTGGTGAGTTGATATATCTTCAAGGTATTTGTCTAGGACAAACTACAAATAATGTCGCTGAGTATAGTTCTGTTATTGAACTATTAACCGAGGTGATTACCCTCGGCATACGTGCATTGGTTGTAAATCTAGACTCACAGATTTTCGTTCTTCAAATTAATGGACAATATTCAGCTAGAAACCCTCACATCTTAAGGTTGTATTTACACATTCGTTTGCTGGAAAGACATTTTGATTACATTACATATCAACATATTCCTAGGCGAATGAATGCATTAACTGATACGGTGGCTAACATTGTATTATATAAACATTTGCGTAATTTGTAAAAATCATCATCATATGAAAAGATTCATATAGGAAAATGGATGTATATATATATATATATATATATATATCGATTTTTGCATCAATGTGCATCATAAGTTCAAAAAATATGTGTGTTTTTGTTACATCATGAGACATAATGTCTCTAAAATACATGCAGAAATAAAACCTAGGTGTCTACTCGGCATGAGGCTCATGATAGCATGTCACCACCCGTACAAGTCATCTCAGGAAGCGGTGAACTCAGTTTGACACCCCTACAATGTGTCTCTGGTATGCACAAGGAACATCGTCGAATCACGCATAGTCTAGGATCCCACGGGATATTCCCTCCAAGTTGCGCACAATTTCCTCCTCCTCGCCTCCCTCACCATGAGGGGCAATATCAAAGTCGCGAGGGATTCGCCTTGATATCGGAGACATACCTGCAGGTCTCTCTGGGCAAACATCTATAAACACATGGATTTAATGTCTGAACACGCATAACAAAAAAAATCATAATACTCATGAAAATAAAAAATGAGTCTTACCAAGTACTTCATCCCAATCCTCTCCTTCTGGGAGTGGGAGGTCTGAGTCACTAGTGAAATCTGTGCCAGAGTAGGGCTAATCCTCCACGACGATCAGCTATTGGTGGAGCCACTCAAAGAAATTCGGTCTCCAGGACATCTGTTGATCACCCCTTGACCTTGGCATCAGAGTTGCCCAACGAGCCATTCGTGGTTCCTGTGCTGGTGGTGTCAGAAATATCACCTCCTGTCGCTGGAATATTGGTAGTTGTTCCAAGATGAACGATACCAAAATGGACCCATAGTGAAACTGCTTCAGTTTTCATTTCTTGCACTTTGTCAGTTGACGCTTCATGTTGATTATCACTGCCTCTACCCAGTTGTAGAGGATTGGTGTCAGGAAATCTACAACAAGAAGTAGCTGTGTCTTTGTAGCTTCGTGCAGTGCTTGCGATCCTGCAGCTCGTGTGATGGTATGCATCACTACCTTTAGTGCCAAGTCCGAAATAGTGTGGATATCGACTTTTCCGCTTCCTGATCCCTTCCTTGCCTCGAGACATACCTTGTCGATCACCATACTCATGTTATCCATTGTGGGCTGGGTACTGGTTAGGATTGGTACTGCCCCCCTCCACAACAACCCTGTTATGAAATAAATATTTGAAACTTCAATCTCGAGTTCCTGATTATGAAGAATGAATTTTTCTTGATTCTCATCCTAGATACTGATTAAGTATTGCAACTAATTTGGTTGAGCTATGAGACATGGTGTCATGAAGAATTTCTTGAGCCCACAACCTCTAAGAGCTTCCATGCATCTTTCGTTTTCCATGGCAAGTTTGTCTTCTTCACTGTGTTCTCGTTCTTTCCATTCGACCACCATTTTGCCGCTTTACACCTGCAAACATGTTCATAGGGATATCATTAGCCGAATTCAAAGCTTCTGACTGTTGAAATTGGGCCCATTTGCTTGCATTCTTAAGCTAAATGGTCATCACAGTTGGTGCGACTGTTTTGGAAATAGTCGTGCCAATTGGCACGCCCTAGTTCAGAATGTTGGGCGATTGGCGCGAGTTCGTGCCCAATACTCGCGCCAACTGCCGTGCCCTATTTTTTACAATTTTCCCCATATATTTCCAATTTTGGGATTCCAAGTAATGAAAGTATAATCAAAATGCAGGGAAGGATGTTAGCTCTTACCTAGAACTGACAGATTCATGATTGGTCTATCGGATTGCGCACTATCGCCGCCGCAAAATCACAGTCTAAAAAGGGTAACTATTGCTCCACAAGAGGTAAAAATGAAAAGTAATTATTTTTTACCATTTTTTGCATTTTATAACTTTTCAAAACCCTAAATAGGTTTTAAGACATATTTTTCGATTATTTCACTATGTTATTTCGAGAAATGGGTTTTACGTGTGTCTCTTGTGCAGCGACATGTTTTTAACGTAATGACAATGAAGTAACGAGTTGTATTTTATACTTTTTCAGACTCGGTAAAAACACGAAAAATTCATTGTTGGAGTCATCTTTCAGCTCTTTTATGACTCTCTAAAACTGAAAATATTGCCGAGACTCTTGTCATTTTGAACTCGTTAAATGGCTGCGAAATGATATCTACCCAATATACGTTTACCCCTTTTTCAGGCTGGGATAGATTATTTACGAAAAAGGAATAATTTAGCCTATCGCGACTAAGAGTTTCTCTTAGACATCGTTTTATAACTTTTCGGATGCGAGGGACTATTTAGAAAAATGGACCTACCAGTTTTATTTTCCGCTTCGTTTCAAACTCTCTAAACATGAAAAGATGCCGAGTTCTTCCTTTGTCAGACTCGTTAAACCCTGATGACATCGAAAATCATCACCTTGACATACCTGAGTCCCTCCTTCCTAGGGCTTGTAAAATGTACTAGGATGGATTTGTATGAAGGAAAAACTTACATTACAAGCATATGCTATCCCCTTCAACCTTGTTTTTTAAAAAATAATTGGGGTACTCACAAGAAATGGTGGGGGAAAATGGAACCAGTTTTTTAGTCGTGTCGGCAGTATGTCGCTCTTGAACATGACACTCATCTGCATTCGTGTCGGGTTGGGGACATAAAATTTCATCATTTTTGCCTCCATGGGTTTGGGTAATATATTTTGACCTCTCATCTTCTCTTTTCCATGACATCATGACCTCAAATCCCTTGATGTCAAACACTGCCAAATCCAGATTCATGTCGCTGATATGTTCAAGAGAAGTTTGCCTTTGCAGTTTTCAACCTTCCTCTGATCCTCCGTTTGGTCCTGATTCACTATCATCATGTTCCTCTGTCTCGTGTCGATGATGTGGGAAACATTATGGCCCTCCTTCGACCGGGTCACTTCCTGTCGACTTCAACTCATTATCCAGGAAGTTGATCTAGAGACTCCCTTTCGGTACCTTGGAACTTGCATGCCTCAATGGCAAGTTCTTTACATTCGACGACGGGTCCACATCATTGGCCTTCGATCGAGTGATTCTACGGTGTTTGATGCTAGATCACTGTTCACATTCTGTGAATTGTACCTGTTGTACCTTGAGAGCCATTTTCATTATTGGTCGTTTCTCTCGTGCTTGTTAACAACTTTCATCATTGGCTGGTAATTAGGTGAATTTCTTGCATGTTCGACTATACCTCAGATATTTGCATGCTTGAATTTTTACTTGTTCGGGTCGAGATGGAGCGCAAGACCCTGGGTTTTGTCTGATAAAATCCAGGATACGGGATATTGTGGTTTATCATGACTTATTGCATGTCTCTTTTGATTGGATGGCTGCGACCATACCTGAGTCTATTTGTTGATCCTCACTGCTGGATGGCTGCGTCCATACCTCGGACCTTAGTTTTTTATTGGGTATTTTTGGATGGCTGCACCCATTCCACATGTTCATGTATCAGAGATATCAATTGTATTTGTACTTGCAGGTCTTCCGACAACAGTGTTTGGTTTGAACGCATTCTATTAAAGCATTTCACCCCTCCCTCTCTCTTGGGCCTCATGCTTTAGGGGGCATCTGTTACACAAAATTTTTTCACCGTCCCTGCAATCCCCATCTTGCACATTTGAGGACCATTTTTGTGACTAATAAAAAGTGTCATGCCTTGCAAAGACCATCATTACATCCCTTTCCATGAGGACAACATTCCTTCTGTTGACAATTTCTTGAGGAGACCATCAGAAACACATGTTTTTGGGTTGGCGTTGGTAGACTGTTATGCCCTCATGCCAATGAGGAAGATTAACACTGGGCCCCACGCCCATTAGCACTTTGTCCGAGTGAGCTACCCACACCAAGATATTTTTGGAGTGTTATTTAAATATAAAGGTGAAGTTTCCATGCTAACAACTTCGTGGACGAGTCATCTTGGGTGGTTCGACTGAATAACCATGAGCACCCTCCTTTGGCCTCTTGTTTCCACATTTTGGGGAAACCTCCCAAAGAATAAGGCCTCCCTTCCACCATAGTAGGGATCCCAACCTCCTCCTCTCCCTCTGTAAATAAAGCTATCTCCCATTGATACTCTAGCTGAACAATTATAGCTGAATGGATGAAGAGAATTGCTGAACATTTTGCTAGGGAGATAGAGCAGAGAAAGAGACCTTTGTTGAGAGAGAGCTTAGGCTTGTGTCCTCGCCTCGTCCTAATTCCCCAATGATCCTTCGAGACGCGCTTCGACTGAACCCACTGAAGGAGGCTGCGACATCAAGGCTCCGGTTGTATATCTTTCTTCTATTTATATATACATGACTAATGTCTGGTTCCCATCTTGTGTTAATATGGTTTATTTTACGCAATGTGTTTAATCTTCCTTGACTGATTAGCTAGTTATGAATGCAATTATTATATTGCATGCTACGTTTGTCCTTTGATCTTTGTGCAAGTATTTGAGTACCATTTCTGAAGGACCGTGACATATCGAGGCAGAGATCACGAGGCCGCCACTACTATAGTTGCGACAATCGCGTTGGACTCCAGGTAGGACAATCTATCCCAACCTATTTCATTCATTAAATAGGAACCTACACATGAGCTTGTTCCCTTTTCGCTAGACCCGTCTAGGGCTAGAGGGATTGTCTCTGCCCATAGAGAGGATTTACCTACACAAGACCAACTCATTCAGTGTCGCCGATATGTTCAAGAGAAGTCACTCAGTTATTCCTCATCCTTTGCAATACTCATAAACATTCATTTCATGACCGCCATCCCTGAACATTGCTTCATCAGTTACATTCTGTCTCTAAAATCATTACTCCTGTTGCGTCATTGATGGGGGATACATCGAGGCATTCTTGTGACTAGTCGCTTCCTGTCAACATCAACTCATCATCCAGGAAGTTGAATTAGAAAAAACCTTTCAATACCTTGGAGCTTGCATACATCAATGGCAGGTTTCTCACTTTCGGCGATAGGTTGACATCACAGCCCTTTGGCCGAAAGACTTTGTATGGTGTTCGACACCAAATAATCTATTCACACCATGCATAATGTACTCCAGTACCTTGAGAGCCATTATCATCATCGGTGGTTTCTATCGCGTCTGTTTACGGCTCACATCATTGGCTGGTAATCAGACGTTGTCTTCCCATGTTTGACTTCAAATCACATATTCGCATGGTTAGACTCGTACTTAAGCGATTGTAATATTCCCAAATGGGAAAAGCGGGAATATAGTGCATAAAACTAGAAATAACAATGAATAATATTATACCAAAATGTATGACAAACATGGAGCCATTTTATTATGTAAATCAACAGCAAATACATACAATAGAAGTGGGCACAACTCAAATAATCAAGGCAATCAAGCCTCCCATGAATACATATGCCAAATATGAAATGCTGCTACATAGTAGAATGCCAAAGAGAAAGTACAACGTAGTTTTAGATGGTACACTGCTACTGGAAATATACAATAATATAGATCTGCCAATGTATGGCTCATAAAGTGCCGGGAGTAGAGATCTAAGCTCCCAAACACATCTTCAAGACAACCCGGGAAGGGTTTCCTGAAATATACAAAAATACCAAAATGTCGGAATGCAACCCTAGGGTTGAATAGCAACTACAACTAAATAAATGGATGGATATGGCTGAAGATGATGTCTAAATGAATAGATATCCTCCAATAGATCCTTCAAGTGAAAGGCTGATCCCAACACTGAAGATATCACCCTCCAAATCAATCACTGAAACCCCTGTTGGAAATACTGAGAGGGGGGGTGAATCAGTATTCCTTTCAATTAGAGCATTAGTTAATCTTCAATTATTATCAGTGTTTGTCCAATGATAGCAGCAAACAAGAGGAACAAAAATGCACACAGTTTTTAAGGTGGAAACCCACTCCGGGACAAAAACCACCTAATGCTTTTCTAATAATTCTTTAATATTCAACTCCAATTGAAAATAAAGCTCCAACTTCCTAGAATCTAGAAAAGCATTCTTCTCCAGCTCCCACTGGATGGACGCTCCAATGCCCGAGATTCTTCAATAGTCAACTGAACGGATGCCCCAACATCCAATGAGCTACAACTCACCCTAGCACCACCCTACCACCCTATAGAAGAATAAAAGAAGAATGGACTCCCATACCAGGGAAAATGGTCCACTTTACAATGATATAGAATGATGTAGAAGAAGAAGATATACTAGACCATAACCCCAACTTTGACACAACCACCTAATGATGATCCTAGACTTCCCAACACTGCCTCTTCAACCCTTGGCAGATAGACACTAGTACAATTTGTACAATAATGTATTTACAATGACTAAGTACAATGATACCTTTACAATGATTGTATGTAGTGCTGCCCACTTGAAGACTTCATATGACGAACTTCTTGCTGCTGTTATGCACCTTGGTTTCTGCTCTTGTCATGGTACAATTTTCTTCACCTTGCTTTGCTTTTCCGCCGTAGAAAGTCTGGTCCTTTGCAACCCTTGACAACACATGATCTAGCTTTTTCTTGCCTTCTAGGAGCTCGATATTGAATCTGGTGTATCTCTGTCATTTCACATCCTCAACATCTGATTTTCGGTCCTATAGTAGTCCTCTGAGTCATATTTCCAATGCCATAGGTCTGACCAAATTTGGATTCTTGAAGAGAGAGTTATACCCAATCTCTCACAATGCCCTAATTATGGACTGTTTCAGTAGAGTGCACTTGTACAGAGTGCCACGTGTCACTGTTTCTTCATTTGTTTCTAAAATTGATAGAGAAAAAATTATAGACTGTGAAATATCTGTCACTTTTTATGGAATTCCAATACGATACTCAGATAGAGAGTTATGACGAATTTACCAAGGTCACTTCTTTGAGATGAATTTCAGGAGCCTGCAAAAACCCTGACTTACACAGATCATATCTCCAAAAATATTGCGCACCTTGATCTGAAATTTTTACGGAAACTTCCTCAGGATTTCGGATTCGCCTCATAAAAATTTCAGCTTTAGAACCTTTGTAGAAAAAAATTTAGAGCGAAAATTCCAAGATGACCTGTTTCAGATGGCCAAATCCCTTTCATAAGGAGGAAATGAAGATCACAATTTATATGAATGCTTAAGTTGAGAGGGGCTTCAACAAGTGAACGTGGGAGGGATTTTAAGAGCATAAAAAATATTAATTATGAATTTTCAATGACCCATGCCCCAAACCCATGGGGTTTTAGCCCACTAACTATAGGTACAAACTTCAAACATGAATATCTCTCAAACCGTGAAGAATTACATGGCGCGCCATATATCAATGGAAACATCTCGACCAGTAGAAAACATCAAAAGCATAATTTACCCAGAATATATTAATTTGGTAAGTCAAAATTCCAATGCAATATTGGGTTAGCCCCTGGTGCTGCTTGGGTTGACATCAATGACAATCGCTGATCAACAATATCCCCCTTTGGCATTGATGGCAACACAAGTACTCCCCCTGCAATCATGACACCTCTTCCTACAAAATTCTCTCCCCCTTTGACATCAATGGCAAAGGGTAACTCCCCCTAAAACACAACCATCTTGTGGACCTATACACACTTCCACTCCCGCTGACACACAATCGTTCTGCAGACCTGTACACACTTCCACTCCCCCTTTATATTTTTGAAAAAGGAAAATTTAATGAGAACTTGGGAGAATCCCAAGCTTTTGACGAAGATATTCAAATGATTCATGATGTAAAGGTTTAGTGAAGATATCAGCAATTTCTTCTTTTGTACAAACACACTCAAGTTTGATATTCTTTTCAGCGACTTGTTCTCTAACAAAATGATATTTGATCGGAATGTGTTTTGTTTTCGAATGCATGATAGGATTCTTGGAGGTGCTGATGGCACTATTGTTGTCACAGAATATGGGAATAGGCTCACTGAATTGTACTAGAAGATCTTGCAAATTTTGTTTCATCCAAAGAACTTAAGTACAACATGATGCTGCTGCAATGTATTCTGCTTCCGCTGTAGATAACGAGATTGAAGTTTGCTTTTTGCTCAACCATGATACAAGACAACCACCTAGATAGAATGCTGCTCCACTAGTACTCTTACAATCATCAATGCTTCCTGCCCAATCTGCATATGTAAAGGCTTGAATAATGAGATTGTTACCCTTGGGATACCACAAGCCATATTCTTCTGTGCCCTTTAGATATCGAAGAATTATTTTGACGACAATAATATGTGATTCTTTTGGTGCTACTTGGAATCTTGCTACTTGTCCAAATGCTTGCATAACATCTGGCCGAGAGGCTGTTACATATAGAAGACTACCAATCATAGATTTGTACAACTTCTGATCCACATCCTTAGATGAGTGGTCTATGCTCAATTTGCAACCTGTTACCATTGGAGTAAGGATGAGTTTGCAATCTTCCATTTTGAATTTCTTGAGCATTTCCTTGATGTACTTGGCTTGACATATAAATATTCCTTCCTCTTGTTGAGATATTTGAAGCCCTAAGAAGTATGTTAGCTCACCAAGTAAAGAAATCTCAAACTCACTTTGCATCTTTGTAGAAAAGTTCTTACTTAGTCGATCATCATTGCTACCAAATATTATATCATCCACATATACCTCAACAATTGTTAAATTATCTTTATCTATTTGTACATAAAGATTGATATCAACAGTACCTTTCTTGAACCCTTGTTGACGTAGATATCCATCAAGAAGAGCATACCATGCTCTGGGAGCCTGCTTGAGGCCATATAGAGCCTTCTTTAACCTGCATACATAGTCTTCTTTTTGTGATAGTAGAAAACCTTCAGGTTGTTCGATGTAAACTTCTTCTTCTAATTCTCCATTCAGAAATGCTGACTTAACATCCATTTGGTAGACTTTTACTTTTCTTGAACATGCATAGGTGAGAAACATTCAGATGGCTTCCATTCTGGCAACTGGTGCAAATGTTTCATTGAAATCAATTCCTTCCACTTGTGCATAGCCTTTGCAAACCAATCTTGCTTTGTTTCTGGTAACCTGCCCATCTTCATTCAATTTGTTCCTGAACACCCATTTAGTCCCAATGACATTTTTATCTTTTGGTCGTGGAACTAATTCCCAGGTGTTATTCTTCTCAATTTGATCCAATTCTTCATTCATAGCTGCTACCCAATGTTCATTTTGGTTGGCTTCCTCAAAACTACTAGGCTCAAAGGTTGCTAGAAAAGCAACGTGAACTTGTTGTGATGAACGAAGCTATTGACCTTCATTTATGTCACCAATGATTTGATTTGATGGATGGTTCTTTTGAATCCACTCTTTTGTTCTCCTTAGAGGAGCTTGTTGTTGTTGTTCTGGTATATCTTGATGATCATTGTTTACTTCTTCCTCATTTATAGTTGCTTCTTGTTATACAATTTTATCTGTGTCTTTTTCAGCCTCTTTCTCAAGTTTCAAAGATTCTAGATCCTCATCATTACTCGCTAGAACACCATCTTCGTCAAATGTAACATTTATGCTCTCCACTATCTATTTTCATCTTAGATTATAGCATTTATAGGCCTTTCTTTTGCGTGAGTAACCAACAAATATACCTTCATTAACACGTGATTCAAACTTACCCAAATTTTGATCTTCTCTTTTGATATAACATTTGCTTCTGAAGATTATGAAATATTTTACATTAGCTGGTTTTCCTTTCCATAATTCATATGGAGTCTTGTTGCAATTATTTCTGAGAAGACTTCGGTTGATAATGAAGACTGCCGTATCAATTGCTTGAACCCATAATTTTTCATCCAATTTTGAGTCCTTCAACATTGTTCTACCCATTTCCTGTACAATTCTATTCTTTCTTTCAGCAACTCCATTTTGCTGAGGTGTTCGTGCTATTGAAAATTGCCTTTTTATTCCATTTTCATCATAGTATTGCTGAAATAATTTGGAAGTGAATTCTCCACCATTATCTGATCTTAAACACTTTATTTTCAAATCAGTTTCATTTTCAACCAACTCCTTGTAGATCTTAAAGCACTCAAATGCTTCAGATTTTTTCTTTAGGAAACTGACAGTTGTCATCCTGGTATAGTCATCTATCATTAACATGAAATATAATTCTCCGTCTAACCCTTTTGTTCTCACAAGACCACATAGATCAGTATGTATCAATTCCAATGGATGTGATGAAAAGTGTCCTTTTTTTTAAAAAATTGGACTTTTGTCTGCTTGCCATGCCGACATGCCTCACATAGTGTGTTGGAAGGTTTTGAGATTTTCAGCATTTCTCGTACTACTTCCTTTTTGCTTATCCTGACAAGATTGTCAAAGTTTATGTGACCCATTCGTTTGTGCCATAACCAACTTTCATCTTCTTTAGCTAGTAGACATGCTTTAGTTGCTTCATCTAGAACATATATGTTGTTTGGAGCTCGACTTGCTGTAGCCACAATTTTACCATACCCGCCTTTCCTGATTTCACATTTTGTGGAGTTGAATAAAATTGTGTGTCCTTGATCACACATTTGTCCAACACTGAGCACATTGTGATTCATGTTTTCGACCAATAGAACATTCTTGGCTATAACATCTTTGCTTCCAAGAGTGACGGTACCTGATCCTATAACATTTGAAGATCCATCATTTCCAAAGGATATGGTTCCATCCTTCTTCTCTTTCAGAGATACAAATTTCCTTCTATCTCCAGTCATATGCGTTGAGAAACCGCTGTCAACATACCACACATCTTTCTTTTTTTGAGCCTTGAGAGCGAGAGCACAATTATCAGTCTTCTTCTTCTTCCATGTTCATTCATTCTGTGGCTTCGAAGATTCTTCTGGAGGATTTTCAAGTCTGCAGTCTCTGGCTATGTGTCCAAAGTTCTGACATTTGTAACATTCCATATTATTTCTTAAATTTTCAAATCTATTGATGTTTCGTTGAGCCCTGGGAGTTCATATTTGAAGAATCTCTTGGAATTGTATTAGTTCATAGGGTACGTGCGACATTCTACAGCTTTATGACCAAATTTTCCACATGAATAACAATAACCATGAAAAATATGTTGGTACCTGGATGAAAATATTTGTCAAGGAATCGTCTTCCAAGGATGTGCTTGCGAGTCTTGTCCAATGAAGTCTTCATGTATGTCAGATCTCATAGGTTCATTGTATTTTGTTGTAGAAGGTATTGCTTCTTCTTCTTTGTAACCGAGGCCAGTTCTGTCGTTGTAAGATCGTTGATTGTTGATGAGTTCTTCCAATGCCCTTGAGCTGTTGGCATAGTTTTGGACAATTTTTCCCTTCTTCACTTCCTTACGCAGTGAGACTACTTCGGCTTCTAATGCTTCCCTTTCTTGGTTGCTTTCTTCCAACTTCTTTTGAAGTGACTCTTCAATACATTTGTGTTCTTCAACCTCAATTTTGAGACCTTAAACTTGTTCTTCAAGAGTGTTGGAACGGATCTTCTCAGCATTGAGCTCTTTTATAAGCTTGATTGCCTCCTCATAAAATTCTTCTATGGTCAACCCTTCTTCTTCATTGTTTGATACTTCTTGTTTATTGTTCTTGGCCATAAACAATTCTTTCTCATTGGCTTCTTCTTTCCTGTCACTTTCTTCATCGGATGATGAGCTATCTTCTTTAGAGAGAAAGTTCCTTTTGGATCCTTTATTTTTGCCTTGCTTGTTGAATTTCTTAAAGCCTTTCTTTCCTTTTGAGTTGCCATCACTTTTGTTCGGACATTTTGCTACAAAATTCCCAACCTCACCACAACCGAAACATATCAATGGAAGTTTACCTTTGAATTTTCCCTTACCAGGTTTTAGTTTTCTCATAAAGTAAGCATATTCTTCATCTTAAAGACCTTCTCCATCATCTCCCTTTTCTTCACACTTGCAGGTGCATGTCATTTCAATTGAAGGTTGTTTGTCCTTATTGGTTTTCTTAGATGCAACGAATGCAATTTCTAGATTTGAAGTACCCTTTTCTTCATCAAGTCTCATTTCATATGCTATGAGAACTCCATGTAATTCTTCCTTGCTGAGTTTGTCCAGATTTGCACTGTATTCTAAGACCGATACCTTTGGGTTGAATCTCCCTAGTAACGTTCTAAGAATCTTCCGTATAATAGTCTTCTTGTCAACTGGCTCTCCCATTCCTTCGAGAGTATTGGTTATTTCATCAACGTATTGGAAGTATGCAGCAATGTTTCAATATTTTTTCATTCTGAGTTGCTCAATTTTTTCTCTATAGATTTGAAGCTTTGTTTCTTTGACATTTGAGTCACCTACATATATATTCTCAAGCTTTTCCCATACATTTTTGGCAGTTTTACAACCCAATACCTTATGATAAGCAGATTCAATAAGTCCACTGATAATAATATTCTTTGCTTTTGCATCATTTACCAAATTCCTCTTACCTTGTTCATCCGCAGTTGATGTAAATCCATTTGTAACAGTGTCCCATACTTCGTAACCTTGCGCCAAGAGATATACCTCCATTCTTCCTTTCCAGAGTTCATAATTATTTTCATTGAATAGAGGTACACCATTCTTGGTATGCTCCATGACCTCCTTCCAGCTGTTAAACTGCTATTGAAGGAACCAATCTCTGATACCAATTGTTGGAAATACTGAGAGGGGGGGTGAATCAGTATTTCTTTCAATTAGAGCATTAGTTAATCTTCAATTATTATCAGTGTTTGTACAATGATAGCAGAAAATAAGAGGAACACAAATGCACACAGTTTTTAAGGTGGAAACCCACTCCGGGACAAAAACCACCTAATGCTTTTCTAATAATTCTTTAATATTCAACTCCAATTGAAAATAAAGCTCCAACTTCCTAGAATCTAGAAAATAATTCTTCTCCAGCTCCCACTAGATGGACGCTCCAATGCCCGAGATTCTTTAGTATTCAACTGAATAGATGCCCCAATACCCAATGAGCTACAACTCACCCTAGCACCACCCTACCACCCTATAGAAGAATAAAAGAAGAATGGACTCCCGTACCAGGGAAAATGGTCCAATTTACAATGATATAGAATGATGTAGAAGAAGAATATATACTAGACCATAACCCCAAATTTGATACAACCACCTAATGATGATCCTAGACCTCCCAACACTGCCTCTTCAACCCTTGGCAGATAGACACTAGTATAATTTGTACAATAATGTATTTACAATGACTAAGTACAATGATACCTTTACAATGATTGTATGCAGTGCTGCCCACTTGAAGACTTCATATGATGAAATTATTGCTGCTGTTATGCACCTTGGTTGCTGCTCTTGTCATGCTACCATTTTCTACACCTTGCTTTTCTTTTCTATCGTAGAAAGTCTGGTCCTTTGCAACCCTTGACAACACATGATCTAGCTTTTTCTTGCCTTCTAGGAGCTCGATATTTAATCTGGTGTATATCTGTCATTTCATATCCTCAACATCTGATTTTTGGTCCTGTATTAGTCCTCTGAGTCATCTTTCCAATGCCACAGGTCTGACCCAATTTGGATTCTTGAAGAGAGAGTTATACCCAATCTCTCACAATGCCCTAATTATGGACTGTTTCAGCAGAGCGCACTTGTACGGCATGCCACGTGTCACTGTTTCTTCATTTGTTTCTGAAATTGATAGAGAGAAAATTACAGATTGTGCACTATCCATCAATTTTTACGAAATTCCAATCCGATACTCAGAGAGAGATTTATGACAAATTTACCAAGGTCACTTCTTTGAGATGAATTTCAAGAGCCTGCAAAAACCCTGACTTACATAGATCATATCTCCAAAAATATTGCATACCTTGATATGAAAATTTTACTACAGCTTCCTCAGGATTTCAGCTTCACCTCATAAAATTTCAGCTTTAGAACCTTCGTAGAAAAAAATTTAGAGAGAAAATGCCAAGATGACCTGTTTCAGATGGCCAATTCCCTTTCATAAGGAGGAAATGAAGATCACAATTTATATGAATGCTTAAGTTGAGAGTGGCTTCAACAAGTGAACGTGGGAGGGATTTTAGGAGCATAAAAAATATTAATTATGAATTTTCAATGACCCATGCCCCAACCCCATGGGGTTTTAGCCCACTAACTAGGGGTACAAACTTCAAACATGAATATCTCTCAAACCGTGAAGAATTACATGGCGTGCCATATATCAATGGAAACATCTCAAAAATTAGAAACCATAAAAAACATTATTGACCTAGAATATATTAATTTGGTAAGTCAAAATTCCCATGCAATATTGGGTTAGCCCCTGGTGCTGCTTGGGTTGACATCAATGACAACCGCTAATCAACAACCCCCACTGCAATTACTCACTGAAATAACGTAGTCAAAGGTAGAATCTACCCTGTAAATGGTGGGGATAGGTTGGAATGGTGCCAAATATATGAAATATGATCAAGAATCCTCTTGGTTAGTATCCCAAGAGAAGAAACCTTCCTCCTATTAAAAACTAGCACAGAAAATGAGTTTCTCAACCCTCCACTACAACACCCTGCAACACAACAAAATACTCTGTAGAAACTGCGCTGTAGCTAAAGACTGAAGCTTGGTTAGAATTATGAATGTGTCAAAATGATGGTACAATTCTCCCCCAAGCGGCCTCTCAAGGAAGGATATGGGATTCCTGCTTGGGAACACCCGGTGCTGAATAACACAACAATCTCAACTAAATAGCTGAAGAATGCAAATAGTCATGCAGACCATAAAATCAATAATCAATCACATACCTCACTATGGATGCCTTTCCCTTCTTATAAACAAATATGTGCCTTCTCACCTTGGGTCCCACTCATTAGGGTTTCCACCATCATGTAATATTCCTCCCATTCACATTGCGTTATCTCTATTGATGATCCACTCCCTCCATACTAGCGCTGTTGACTTGGTCAAACTTGACCTCGTCCACATGCAGTAGCCCCTGTTCACACATGAGGGTGCTTTATCCAGCTATAAATATGATCCCTTTTCATATTAAGAGGGATTTTATGCCTACTAAAAAGATTTATGGGCCTCCCTACCCATTTATTCATCTAACTAAATGAAAAGAGAAAAATTAATATTCCAATTAGCTGCATGCTAATTTAGGAATATAACAGTCCTCCCCTCCCAAATGTTGCTTGTCCTCAAGCAACTGTAAGGATAGAACTGAAGAGCCTCTTATCCTCCTCCTATAGCATCCTCATATGATAAACCCCTCCAAGGAACAAGATGCTATCTCATCAATAAATCTCTAAGTTTCCCTTCCAAAGTATGCAAGTTAGCTTTTGGTAACCATCCCAAATAGCTATCATCATGTAGAATTAAAACAACCATGGAGGCAACAATGTGTTATCTAGAGGTATCCTTGAGGCATGGAATCTAAAATATGTTGGGAAATATCATTCCCATGTGAATCTCCCATCCCCAAGCTATCATCCATACAAAATGAGCCACCCTCCAAAATGGTAACTCATGAAAACTCTCCTCCACCTTAGGATCCTGCAAAGAAGGTGGGTTGCATTATTGAACTTGATAGACCAAATTTTCCATATCATGCCATCTCTCTCTCAATTTATGATAAGTTTAGAGTAGCTACTGATTTTGGGCTGCAATAATGTTGCCCTCAAGAGGTAAGAAGAAGTATGGATCTTCAAAGATCCTCTCTCTAGAGTCATGAATCATGCTGGCCCAAACCATCCCGTTTAAAGTGAATGGTACATCATCACCATATGGTATCCAAATCAGAAAAATGTTGAAGGTTATGTGCAAGTTTGGATGGTATCAATGCTTTCTCCAGTGGATACAGTGCAGTTTTACCAACTACTGTTTTAGAACATCATGTGGCAAGTTGTCCCCCAACAAGTTGCTAGCTGTGCATGTTTGCTCATCTACTATGAGGTATTAAATGGCATTATATATCAGCCGAGCATAATAAGAATAACACCACACTTGCCCAAGGTTGTGCAAATAAGGGTTATTTCCAGCACAAATGTTGGTCCTAGAATGACCATGAAACCCAAAGATAACCTTTCCCTCTTGTGGAGCAATGCACTGTACATAGATGGTGAGAAGATGCAAATAATTTATGAAATGATCAATAAGTACATAAATACATTTATTACCATGTGTAGTGAGTAGGCTGAAAGTGAGATCCATGAATGAGCCCTCCCAAGAGAATCTCCTCATAAAGATCTGAAAAATGAAGGGATGCATACTCCCCTTGGAACACTCCATTAATAGATGCATACTCCCAAGTGACAGCACTGTTGGCCTTAGTGATAAGGCTCTTGCCACTCCATGACTTCGTTCTTTAACATGCCATATGCCAAAGTCATCCACCATCATGCTTCTATGTGTGGGAGTCTCCTTCCTGTGTTTAAGTACCTCCTGATCCTCCAATGCCGAAGGGTAGCATCTTTGCACTTTGATTGTGCCATCCCTTTCTCCTAAAATATCATGCCAAGTATGGGAGAAATCTTGCCCATACTCTCCCAAGAGTAGCCAAAGAAACAATAGCTCTTGCTGCCCCCTCACACCTCCATCATACAAATCATGAGGTGAAAATATGATGATTGACATGAAAAATTTCATACCAACACAATGCACCCAAACTTCTTGCTGCCATATGATGCAAGTTCCATGCCATGTTACATCCACAAACACATCCTCAGAAGAAGGATATGTCACATGATGGCCAAACTCTTTCAAGAGTAGCCAACGCAACCATGCCTCCTTATGCCCTATGTCATAGATATGTAGGTGAATCACCAGCCTCCTGCTTACCATCCACACCCATTCATCCAAATGTGGGTGTCTCCTACCATGCTCCATCTTGGTACTCCTCCAATGGAGAATACCATCCTCCCATTTCAGATTTATACCTTTGCATTTCATGGGATGTTGAAATGCAATCTCTTGGAGATCCGCAAGTGAAGACCACTCATCAATGACCATGTTGAATCCATAGGGATCCAAGTATGCTGAAGGCAAAGGCTTATCATTGAGCTGTGAAATGCTCATCAAGAAATATCCATCACAACAATGAAAGACAAGATGCCTCTTACCGATCATCTGCACATCCAATATGACACAAGTAAAATGGTTATCAGAATACTCCAATAATAGTTTGCCCCCCAACTCATCACTGCTGCTTAATGACAACGCTGCTGATATCCATAATGGTGTATTTTTTGTCTCATGCTCATGCTCAATGTTGAACATATAGTTCTATATTGGGCTGTTTAGGACAATTCTCATCCTATCCTCCCGGAATCCACACTCCAACCCCAGGAGTTGTGTGCATCTCAATAATGAATAACCAGGACGATTGTTTATCCCCTCCTTGAACAACTCAAGGCTGCTCAGTGCAGTGATAGTCTACTACTCCCAATCAATAATGTGCTTTGACCCTTGGTCATGCAATGTCATATTCCCACAATCCTCCATAAGATGTGCTGAAATAACATAAAGTGGAAACATATGCATACCTTGGTAAAGGTTGGGAACATATTGTACTGCTACAAAGGTTCCTTCCTTCGGTGTGATGACTTCCCCAACTACTGATGATGGTGGCTACCCCTCTATGGCTGTATTGGCGCTGGTATAAGTCTCTTCCTCCTCATGCATCTCTAGAATAGTGCATGGGACTCTACATGTCAGGAGATCAAGACCACTTTGCAAAGATGCAAGGGTTCTTTCTCCTGATGCAAGTGCTCTTGAAGAAAGTGGTGGTGAAGGCCTCTTCTCCTCTACATTCTTCTTGTCAAACTCCTTGATCAACATTTGAGTAAAATCTTCATATGCAGTCACTCTTGCATTACTCAAATGGCTGAACCACCAAATGTTTGCTTCACCCTCAAGGTGCAGCGCTGCAATCGCAACAACTTCTCTCTCTACTACTGGATGTAGAAGGAAGAATGCATCCAACTTCATTCCCCAAACTATTGCTGTACATGTGGATGAAACATCAAATGTAGAAAATAGGAATCTATTGCTGCAAGGTCTTCTTTCTTCCTTGAGCTGAATGAACCGTGGGAGAGTTAGATTCTCCTTGAAAGCTCTAGGTTGAGACTTATATTCTGCCATGTATTCACTTAGAATTTCATGTTCCAAGTTTCCTCCATCTCCATGCCTCTTGTCTTCTTCCTCAAAAGAAAATGGCATAGTGTATTGCTTTGGAGCTCTATGCAACACTGGTTCTTTCTTTTTCTGATAGGAAGTACATGGACCTCCCTCTCCTTGAAACCCTTTTGAGGTCTCATTGCATCTCTCTTCTTTCATCTGCTTGACCTCCTTGGAGAGGTTCTTCATAGATCTGAAAAGTGATGAGACAAAGCTCATTCCTTCCATCATTATAGATCGCGTTTTCTTCTCTTCTTCTTCTTATAGCATATTGGTTGAAACTCATAGGCTGAGCCAAGATTATGCTCTGATACCACTGTAATATTCCCAAATGGGAAAAGCAGGAATATATTGCATAAAATTGGAAATAGCAGTGAATAAAATTATACCAAAATGTATGACAACCATGGAGCCATTTTATTATGTAAATCAACAGCAAATACGTACAATAGAAGTGGGTACAACTCAAATAATCAAGGCAAACAAGCCTCTCATGAATACATATGCCAAATATGAAATGCTGCTACATAGCAGAATGTCAAAGAGAAAGTGCAACGTAGTTTTAGATGGTACAATTCTACTAAAAATATAAAATAATATAGATATGCCAATGTATGGCTCACAAAGTGCCGGGAGTAGAGATTTAAGCTCCCAAACACATCTTCAAGACAACCAGGGAAGGGTTTACTGAAATATACAAAAATACCAAAATGCCAGAATGCAGACCTAGGGCTGAATAGCAGCTGCAACTAAATAACTAGATGGATATGGCTGAAAATGATGTCTGAATGAATAGATCTCCTCCAATAGATCCTTCAAGTGAAAGGCTAATCCCAACACTGAAGATCTCACCCTCCAAATCAAGCACTGAAACCCCCACTGCAATTGCTCACCGAAATAACGTATTCAAAGGTAGAATCTGTGTTGTAAATGGTGGGAATAGGTTGGCCTAGTGCCAAAGATCTGAAATATGCTCAAGAATCCTCCTGGCTGATCTCCCAAGAGAAGGAATCCTTCCTTCTATGAAAAAATAGCTCAGAAAATGGGTTTCTCAACCCTCCATTGCAACACCCTGACACATAACACAATACTCTACAGAAACTGCGCTTTAGCTGAAGATTGAAACTTGGCCAGAATGTCGGATGTGTGGAAATGATGGTACAATGACCTGCCAAGAGGCCTCTCAAGGAAGGAGATGGGATTCTCGCTCGAGAACACCCGGTGCTAAACAACACAACAATCTCAACTAAACAGCTGAAGAATGAAAATAGTCATGCAGACCATAAAATCAATAATTAATCACATACCTCACTATGGCTGACTTGCCCTCCTTATAAACAAATGTGAGCCTTCTCACCTTGGGTCCCTCTCATTAGGGTTTCCACCATCATGGAATCTTCCTCCCATTCACACTGCGCTGTCTCTATTGATGATCCACTCCCTCCATACCAGCATTGTTGACTTGGTCAAACTTGACCTTGTCCACATGCAGTAGCCCCTGTTCACACATGAGGGTGATTTATCCAGATATAAATATGATCCATTTACATATTAAGAGGGATTTTATGCCTACTAAAGAGATTTATGGGCCTCCCTACCCATTTATTCATCTAACTAAATTATAAGAGCAAAATTAATATTACAATTAGCTGCATGCTAATTTAGGAATATTACAGCGATCGAGTGAACGAGATAGAAGACCCCAGATCTAGTTTCATCCATCAGGGCTGTGATTTCAGGAGTAGTACGACATCATCTGTACGATGGTATTTACACAGATGTTCATCCTATCATGGGTCTATATCTGTAGGTGAATTTCTGTTGTTATGATAGTTTATGTGCTGAGTATGGGTATGCCTCCCTCAACAATTCATGTCCAAGTTGAAAAAGATATCATGATGTAATGTATTGTAATTGATGCAGGTCATTTTCCGCTTCAAATCCTACTCATCACATCGTAAAGCATATCATTCAACATTATCGTTTTTGACTTCACGCTTTAGGGGGCAGCTGTTACAGGTCAATTTGGGCATCACTCCCAAAACTCAGATTAGTATTAATTAGGGTCTATCCTACTCTGAATCAGTTTCTACATGCCTTAAACAAGTCATCCCATTGATGGTTTTCCTCCATGAAATTTTCATTGCTTGGATGCCAGTTGAAGTGTTCCATTGAGCCATCAACACACCCCTAGACAAAAATAAGTGCTTTGGAGAGCATCTACTCCCATGCAAGGAAAAATTGCAGAGAATCTAGGCCCACTTGACAGTGCTTTGGTCGACTGGGAGCAAATTGTTCATAGGATTCCGGGAATATTCCCACCTTCTAGTGGCTTCTAGAAGTTGTTCCAACTATCACATCATCTGATAACTTCGAATATGGACACCATGGAGCCATTGAAACTCTTATCCTCCTATCCCATTGAACAAGGAAACCTCTTCACCCATTTTTGGAAAATCCATTCAATGATCCATTAATGTCAAACTACCTTCACTACTTATAAATTGAGCACTGATCATAGTGCACAGGAGAGAAAGAATTTGAATTAGTAGAGTTATGCTGGTAATATCACCACTCTTGGAGGTGTCATTTGCATGTAATGTTATGCTGTTGGAGTGATGCTGCTGATGTGATGAGGATAGGACTGAAGTTGGAGTGAGTTGACATTGAATCGATCCAACTAGTTGTAACTTCTCCTTCTACTTCATAATAAAGAGATTTTTTCCTTTCCTAATACATATGTTCATGATGTTATATGTTTATTTTCAAATGAAATCAATTTAGTTTGGTTAAGATGAATATATCATATGCGTTTATTTCATTTTTTGTCTTCTGTTTGAAATTGCAGGTACCAATCAAGCGAGTTCAGTTTGATTGAGAGCGACGAAAGTGACAAAAGGGAGATGAGGAGTAGCGAAAGATCACAAGTTGGTATTCTTCTCTCATTTATTTATCTTAAGGAAAAGGTCGAATGTCTTTCATCTGTTGTTCTAAGTGCGACCACCACACTTAGGGAAACATATCTATCCATAGGTTTGATTTCCATAAAACATGTGGAGTTCATAAAGATCGAACTCAGTCTAGGTTTTAGATATTTTATATTGTTAATCTACCAAGGAAAGTTCATCTAGATTGATTACAAGCGAAAACATTGGGATTTATACCACTACTTTTGGCTTTCCTTTAGACGAAGACATTGTGATGGAGAATTATAGGTGGAGGTTACTGAATTACTAGAGAATTGTCGATTACCAGTGTAGCAATTGGCTGTGAGCTGATAAAATTTGAATCACACTTGCACTGCTGCAAGAAAATAGGAGAAAGGGAGTATAAAGGGTAGAAAAATTATTTAAAGGGATTCTATATGAATTAACCGTTTTTAGGCGCATCTAGTTAATTTAATAGACGTTGGCCGAAAGAATTAAATAGGGAACGATTATATAAACGTTTGGCTGGAGGATTTTATTGGTGTAATAGTTAACTAGCGTGGAAGAATATGACAAGGACAAGTTGAAGGATGAAAGTGACGACGAGAGTGAAGCAGATGTGAAAATTGGTTTTCAGTGGGGAGGGGGGGGGGCGGGGGTAGGTAGATTGTAGTTTTGGAGAGGGTGGGGGGCCCAAAATTGATGTGGGAGTGCCCCATAAGAGAGGGTGGTAATTGGAAATCAACTTTTCATACCCCCCCACCCCTTCGTTAAACTTTGACAACGTGGGGGTTTGAACTTCATCCTCGACTGTTGATCCAGGTTGGGATGATCTCCTCCGTAGACTTGAATCTGAGCTTTATCGCAAGATGACAGAAACATCAATCAAAATTTATTTGCAATTTAAAATATAAATAAACAAATTGCGACATTTTGATTTGCGCGCTTACATTAGGGATATTATATATATATATATATATATATATATATATATATATATATATATATATATATATATATATATATATATATATATATATATATATATATATATATATATATATATATATATATATATATATATATATATATATATATATATATATATATATATATATTTAATATGTGTTTTTATATCTACTTTTATTTTTTTCAATATTTTTGATTAATTTATTTTTCTATTTTTCTTTTCTTTTTCTATATATTTTTTATTTTTATTTTTATTTTTTCAACATAAGAAAAAAATAAAAAGACAACTATGATGAAATAATTTACAACACCACCCATTTCTTCTTGCAACATTGATAGGGATAATGAGATGTTTCGACATGATAATATATATATTGAGTATATCTTTAGGGTATCACCACCTAGAACCTTTTCTTGCCATAAAACTAAGTGAGTGAGGTTGAAGAACTAGTTGACTTCATTGAGCAGACCAAAGTAGGAAATTGATTTAGATAAGATGCAATTGACAATTTGACTCAACAAAATACACAGAGGCAGAAATAACTAGAGCACGACAATCTTAGATAGTAGCATAGGCAGTGGTTAAAGCAATAGTGGTTTTAGCATTCTATTTAATCTAGTCCCAACAACATCCTCACCACTTTGAGAGTAACCACCTCGCTTACTTTCTGATTCAAATAAATTAAATAGATGAGGTGAGAGTCTATAATATATAAACAATTGGTATTTTCTTTCCATAGAACTAAGAGAGTACATGGAATTTTTCTTCAACTCTTTCTAGCTAAGAGTTTTGAGTGTGAACTACAGACAACTACTCTCAGGATTTCTGTAACACCCTCCTCCCACATTTACCTAAGTTAACCATGTTGGAAATACTGAGGGGGGGGGGGGGTGAATCAATATTCCTTTCTATTAGAGCATTAGTTAATCTTCAATTATTATCAGTGTTTGTACAATGATAGCAGCAAACAAGAGGAACAAAAATGCACACAGTTTTTAAGGTGGAAACCCACTCCGTGACAAAAACCACCTAATGCTTTTCTAATAATTCTTTAATATTCAACTCCAATTGAAAATAAAGCTGCAACTTCCTAGAATCTAGAAAAGCATTCTTCTCTAGCTCCCACTGGATGGACGCTCCAACGCCCAAGATTCTTCAGTAGTCAACTAAACAGATGCCCCAACACCCAACGAGCTACAACTCACCCTAGCACCACCCTAGCACCCTATAGAATAATAAAAGAAGAATGGACTCTTGTACCAGGGAAAATGGTCCACTTTACAATGACATAAAATGATGTAGAAGAAGAAGATATACTAGACCATAACCCCAACTTTGACACAACCAACTAATGATGATCCTAGACCTCCCAACACTACCTCTTCAACCCTTGGCAGATAGACACTAGTACAATTTTTACAATAATGTATTTACAATGACTTAGTACAAAGATACCTTTACAATGATTGTATGCAGTGCTGCCCACTTAAAGACTTCATATGATGAACTTCTTGTTGCTTTTATGCACCTTGGTTGCTGCTCTTGTCATGCTACCCTCTGCTGCACCTTTCTTTGCTTTTCTGCCGTAGAAAGTCTGGTCCTTTGCAACCCTTGACAACACATGATCTAGCTTTTTCTTGCCTTCTAGGAGCTCGATATTGAATCTGGTGTATCTCTATTATTTCAGATCCTCAATATTTTATTTTCAGTCATATAGTATTCCTCTGAGTCGTCTTTCCAATTCCACAGGTCTGACCCAATTTGGATTCTTCAAGGGAGAGTTATACCCAATCTCTCACAATGCCCTAATTATGGAATATTTCAACAGATCACACTTGTACGACGTGCCATGTGTCCTTGTTCCTTCATTTGGCTCTGAAATTGATAGAGAGAAAAGTAAAGACTATGCACTATCTGTCACATTTTATAGAATTCAAATCCGATACTTAGAGAGAGAGTTATGACGAATTTACTAAGGTCACTTCTTTGAGATGAATTTCAGGAGCCTGCAAAAACCATGACTTCAACAGATCATATCTCCAAAAATATTGTGCACCTTGATCTGAAATTTTTACAGAAGCTTCCTCAGGATTTTGGCTTCACCTCATAAAAATTTCAGCTTTTGAACGTTCGTAGAAAAAAGTTAGAGCGCAAATGTCACGATGAACTGTTTCAGATGGCGAAATCCCTTGCATAAGGAGGAAATGAGGATCACAATTTATATAAATGCTTGGGTTGAGAGGGGCTTCAACAAGTGAACGTGGGAGGGATTTTAGGAGGTTAAAAAATATTAATTATGACTTTTCAATGACCCATGCCCCAACCCCATGGGGTTTTAGCCCACTAACTGGGGGTACAAACTTCAAACATGAATATCTCTCAAACCGTGAAGAATTACAAGGCGTGCCATATATCAACGGAAACATCTCGAATAGTATAAACCATCAAAAGAATTATTGACCCATAATATATTAATTTGGTAGGTAAAAATTCCCATGAAATATTGGGTTAGCCCTTGGTTCTTCTTGGGTTGACATCAATGACAACTGCTGATCAACAATCCCCCCCTTTGGCATTGATGGCAACACAAGTACCTCCCTTGCGATCATGACACCTCTTCCTACAACATTCTCTCCCCTTTTGACATCAATGGTAAAGGGTAACTCCCCCTGAAACACAACCATCCTGAGACTTGTCTGCACTTCCTCCCCTGACCACCTGGCTGATCCTGTAGGACACAGCCAATCTACTTCCACTCCCCCTTTATATTTTGAAAAAGGAAAATTTAATGAGAACTTGGGAGAATCCCTAGCTTCTGGTGAAGATATTCCAATGCTGGCGAATATTTAATATGTTATTCTTTTGGTGCTACTTGGAATCTTGCTACTTGTCCAACTGCTTGCATAGCATTTGGTCTGGAGGCTGTTACATATAGAATACTACTAATCATAGATTTGTACAACCTTTGATCCACATCCTTAGATGAGTCGTCTATGGTCAATTTGCAACCTGTTACCATTGGAGTAAGGATGGGTTTGTAATCTTCCATTTTAAATTTCTTGAGCATTTCCTTGATGTACTTGGCTTGACATATAAATATTCCTTTCTCTTGCTGAGATATTTGAAGCCCTGAGAAGTATGTCAGCTCACCAAGTAAAGACATCTCGAAATCACTTTGCACCTTTGTAGAAAACTTCTTACTTAGTTGATCATCATTGCCACCAATTATTGTATCATCCTCTTTAGCTATTAGACATGCTTTAGTTGCTTCATCCAGAACATATATGTCATTTGGAGCTCGACTTGTTGTAGCCACAATTTCACCAAACATGCCTTTCTTGATTTCACATTTTGTGGAGTTGAATAGTATTGTGTGTCCTTGATCACACATTTGTCCAACACTGAGCAGATTGTGATTCATGTTTTCAACCAATAAAACATTCTTGGCTAGATCATCTTTGCTTCCGAGAGTGACAATACATGATCCTATAACATTTGAAGATCCATCATTTCCAAAGGACATGGTTCCATCCTTCTTCTCTTTCAGAGATACAAATTTATTTCTATCTCCAGGCATATGCGTTGAGCAACCACTATCAACATACCACACATCTTTGTTCTTTTGAGCCTTGAAAGTGAGAGCACAATTAGCATTCTTCTTCTTCTTCCATGTTTGTTCATTCTGTGGCTTCGAAGACTCTTCTGGAGGATTTTCAAGTCTGCAGTCTTTGGCTATGTGTCCAAAGTTTCGACATTTGTAACATTCAATATTATTTCTTAAATGTTCAAATCTATTGATGTTTCACTGAGCCCTGGGAGGTTCATATTTGACAGATCTCCTGGAATTTTATTCGTTCCTAGGGTACGTGCGACATTCTACAGCTTTATGACCAAATTTTCCACATGAACAACAGTAGCCATAAAAAATATGTTGGTACATGGATGGAATTTTTCGTCGAGGAATTGTCTTCCAAGGCTGTTCTTGCGAATCTTGTCCAATGAAGTCTACATGCATGTAAGATCTCATAGGTTCATTGTATTTTTTTGTAGAAGCTCCTGCTTATTCTTCTTTGTAACCGATGCCAATTTTGTCGTTGTAAGATCGTTGATTGTTGATGAGTTCTTCCAATGCCCTTGAGCTGTTGGCATAGTTTTGGATAGTTTTTCCTTTCTTCACTTCCTCACGCAGCGAGACTACTTCTGCTTCTAATTCTTCCCTTTCTTGGTTGCTTTCTTCCAACTTCTTTTGAAGTGACTCTTCAATGCATTTGTGTTCTTCAACTTCAATTTTGAGGCCTTGAACTTGTTCTTCACACCATTGAATGGGATCTCTCCGCCTTGAGATATAAGATATTTTGCAAGCTTGATTGTTTCCATGGCATCATATTCATAGTCCATCCTTCTTCATCAAGTGTTTATACCTTGTTTATCAGGCTTGGCCATAAATAATACTCTCTCATTGGCTTCTTCTTTGTTGTCACTTTCTTCATCGGATGATGAGCTATCTTCTTTAGAGAGAAAGTTCCTTTTGGATCCTTGCTTGTTGAATTTCTTAAAGCCTTTCTTTCCTTTTGAGTTTCCATTACTTCTGTTTGGACATTTTGCTGAAAAATTCCCAACCTCATTACAGCTGAAATATATCAATGGAAGTTTACCTTTGAATTTTCCCCTACCAATTTTTAGTTTTCTTGTGAAGTAAGCATATTCTTCATGTGAAAGACCTTCTTCATCATCTCCCTTTTCTTCACACTTGCAGGTGCATGTCTTTTCAATTGAAGGTTGTTTATCCTTATTGGTTTTCTTAGATGCAACGAACACAATTTCTAGATGCGAAGTACCCTCTTCTTCATCAAGTCTCATTTCATATGCTATGAGAACTCCATGTAATTCCTCTGCTAAGTTTTAATCCCAGATATATTGTGTTCTGCATTCTAAGATCCAGAGTACTCTGGGTTGGAATTCTCCTGTAACGGTTTCTGTACCTTCCAGATATCATCTATTCATAACCTGCCTCCAATCCTCTTCCGCATTGGTTATTTCATCAACGTATTGGAAGTATGCAACAATGTTGCAATATTATTTCATTCTGAGTTGCTCAAATTTTGCTCTATAGATTTGAAGCTTGCTTCTTTGAAATTTGAGTCACCTGCATATATATTCTCAAGCTTGTCCCATACATTTTTGGCGGTTTTACAACCCAACACCTTATGATAAGCAAATTCAATAAGTCCACTGATAATAATATTCTTTTCTTTTGCATCATTTACCAAATTCTTCTTACCTTGTTCATCCGCGGTTGATGTAAATCCATTTTGAACATTGTCCCATACTTCGTAACCTTGCGCCAAGAGATAGACCTCCATTCTTCCTTTCCAGAGTGCATAATTATTTTCATTTAATAGTATTACACCATTTCAGTATGTTCATGACCTCCTTCCTGCACTGTGAAATTATTTATTGATAACCAAGTTTTGAAACCAATTGTTAAAATATCAGAGGGGGTGGAATCAATATTCCTTTCACTAGAGTACATTAGTTAATCTTTCAATTATTAATTATTTGTACAATGATAGCGTAAAACAGAGAAACACAAATACACATTTTTTATGTGGAAACCTACCCGACAAACCACTCCACTATTTTCTAATAATTCTTTAATACCAACTCTAAATTGAAAATAAAGCTCCAACTTCCTAGAATCTTAGAAAAAACATTTTCCAGCCCCACTGTGGGCCGTCCAATGTACCCAGATTCTTCAGAGGCCAATCAATGGATGCCCCACCACCCAATGAGCTACAAATCACCCAAGCACCACCCTACCACCCTATAGAAGAATAAAAGAAGAATGGACTCTTGTACCGGGGAAAATGGTCCACTTTACAATGATATGAAATGATGTAGAAGAAGAAGATATACTAGACCATAACGCCAACTTTGAAACAACCAACTAATGATGATCTTAGAGCTCCCAACACTGCCTCTTCAACCCTTGGCAGATAGACACTAGTACAATTTGTACACTAATGTATTTACAATGACTTAGTACAAAGATACCTTTATAATGATTGTATGCAGTGCTGCCCACTTGAAGACTTCATATGATGAAATTATTGCTGTTGTTATGCACCTTGGTTGTTGCTCTTGTCATGCTACCCTCTGCTGCACCTTGCTTTTCTTTTCTGTTGTAGAAATTCTAGTCCTTTGCAACCCTTGACAACACATGATCTAGCTTTTTCTTGCCTTCTAGGAGCTCGATATTGAATTTGGTGTATCTCTGTTATTTCAGATCCTAAATATCTGATTTCCAGTCATGTAGTATTCCTATGAGTCTTCTTTCCAATGCCATAGGTTTGACCCAATTTGGATTCTTCAAGAGAGAGTTATACCCAATCTCTCACAATGCCCTAATTATCGACTATTTCAGAAGAGCGCACTTGTACGACGTGCCACGTGTCCCTGTTTCTTCATTTGGATCTAAAACTTATACAACACAAAGTAAAGACTGTGCACTATCTGTCACTTTTTACGAAATTCCAATCTAATACTCAAAGAGAGAGTCATGATGAATTTACTAAGGTCACTTCTTTGAGATGAATTTCAGGAGCCTGCAAAAATCCTGACTTCCACAGATCATATCTCCACAAATAATGCGCACCTTGATCTAAATTTTTTACAGCAGCTTCCTCAAGATTTCGGCTTTGCCTCATAAAATTTTTAGGTTCTAAACCTTCATAGAAAAAAAGTTAGAGCGCAAATGCCACGATGACTTGTTTCAGATGGCGAAATCCCTTGCATAAGGAGGAAATGAGAATCACAATTTATATAAATGCTTAGGTTGAGAGGGGCTTCAACAAGTGAATGTGGGAGGGATTTTAGGAGCTTAAAAAATATTAATTATGACTTTTCAATGACCCATGCCCCAACCCCATGGGGTTTTAGCCCACTAACTGGGGGTACAAACTTCAAACATGAATATCTCTCAAAACGTGAAGAATTACATGGCGTGCCATATGTTAGAGTCGGTCTGTTCATCCCTCCGTCATAGATCATTTCTCTTGTTTGCATTTCATTTTTATGTGTCCCATTCAGTTCATTCATCTGAACTTCGTTAGGGGCATGCCATTATCTGACGGAAGGGCCTTCTCAGTCATACCCCTCATGCCTTGTACCTGCTGGCTCAGGTCTGTTCATAAAATCTATTTTAAAGTCATTCGTAGTCCTGTTTGGTCTCTTGGTCAACAAAGAGTCATTTTTGGGTTTTTAGGTCTTTTAGGTCTAGGGTTTCGCAAATTTTGTCTTCAAAGTGTTCAATAATGCCAGTAGGCCAGAGGGAGGTCCAAAATAAGTTTCTATTTCAAAATTTTCATCATCAATAATGCTTAAGAATGATTCTTCTTCAAAACTCTGTTTTGAAGAAGAAATCGTCAAATTTATTGTTTGTAATAAATATGTAATTTTTAAAGTTTCTTCAGTCATGAGGTACTTTAGGTGCAGCCCTAGTCATCCTTTGCTGAAATCCAATGCCAAGCATCCCTGCAAAAATCGACAAAAGTTTCATCATTTCAGCCAAAAATCAGTGGAAACAAGAAAATCAGAGTTTGTATTAAAAATGTGAAAAGTGCCAAATCCAAAACATTACAAAAATAGGTTTGTAAGAAGAAAAAATCAAGTTCTTCACTATATAAGATATTTTCATTGTTTAAACAATCCATTGTTATGCTGAGGACAACAACAAAGCCGAGTCAAGACGTTGGAGAGCGAAAGTTTGTGTGTGAAGCCGAGACTGTGTATTGGAGTGAGCGCGGTGCACAGGAGAGAGGTCGCGGCGCATTGGCATGTCGCGACACACACAGTCGTTTTCCACAGTGTCAATTTGCTCTTGTACGGCGCATACAGTGAGCGCGGTGCACTGTGTTTTGTGCGCGGTGCACAAAGCCTCCAAGCTGATTTTCACCACTGCTTCATCAAATTTCCAAAACAACTCAATTTTGTTTGCTCCAAGTAAGTTTGTGAGCTCTTGCCATTGATTTTAGCTTGTGTTGGGTGTTGTTTGAAGGGAGGAATTTAAGAGCTTGAATGGTGAAAACATAAACCCTATCACTTGGTGAAAAACTGCTCCTAGGGTTTGAAATTGGGTGTTAAAACTTAACATTGGTGCCAAACACTCCCATTACATTCCCACTTGTGGCTCTTTTCCCCCCCACTGTCACAATATCATTAATATCCCTCTCCTATTCCCTTATAATCCCATTTATCACTCATATCACTTGTGCCTAAATCATATTTTCCCTATCCCTAAACCCTATCATTTCCCATATCATCTGCAAAATTCCCAATTCCCAAACACAGTCAAGTGACTGTCCCCACATTATAAAATTCACTTGACTGAATCACATTTTTACCACTGTACTATTTCCCACAGTCCACTATACCTACTGTCCCTTTGTTCCCACAGTCCCTTCCTACTTGGCATATATTTGGCATCGAAAACAAAACACCAATTTCACATTTTCAAACAAAACAAACATACACTTGGTATAAACTTGCAGCACCATGACAGACACCAAGTCATCATATGAACAGGACAGTGATTCTACCATAGAGCTACATGCACAAAGGAGGCCTCGTAAAGGGGGAAGACACGTCAGAGAAGAGCCCACTTCGTTGACTCAATTGCAAGCCTGCCCACTTGCCATATCATGCTTTCAGCAACAGTCATGCTTTCAGTATTGTGAGATGATTGCTCAGACTCAACATCATCAGGAGTTGGTTCGCTTGTTTGTTTTGCATTTGCATGACGGTCATGTAACTCTTGCTAGTGTAAATTTCACCTTGACACCAGACACCATTTCTCAGGCAACAGGAATACCGAATGTGGGTGAAGAGTGGAACAAGAGACATCAGCTAGACAAGGTGTATTATGAGCCATACATCAGGCCTGGCTATATGAGGCAGCTCAACAGAGTGTTCCCTTTCAGATTCTTGAAGGAGTCCTATGTGCCATTGAAGAAAATCATCATTAGATACTTCAGCTGTGAGGGCCAGTTCTCGCGCCTTTATGCTTACCATATCCGATTATTGATGCATTTCACGAGAGTGAGGATGATGAGAATTCCATATTTCATGTGTCGAAACATAGAGTGGATGACTACTCTTGTGCATAAGAAGACTCCTGAGCAGCAGCATAACAACATTTATCATTATGCGCTCATCAAGATTGTTGTTGTACATCAGCTAGGATTGCAGGGCATTGCATGAGAGGATTTAATTTCCCATGACTTTTTCACAGCCCATCAGCCTCCTCCAGAGATTTTTCATGATGCAGGTGAGCCTTTGCATCAGTTTGAGGGTCCCGAGACAGAGCCTATCAGTGTGCCAGTGTGTGTTACCTATCAGAGAGGCACCAGAGCTTTATTTGCATCAGCAGCGTGAGTACTATCTCCACTTGCGGTGGAAGGGATCTTGCCTTTGACATCAGCACAGGTACAGGACAGAGGCAAGAAGCCTATGCAGGATCAGGGCCCTTCAGGAGGCCAAGACACTGATTTTGTATTGATCGATGTTGATTTGAGCTCTCCCAGCTCAAAGATGAGAGAGACCATCCAGGAGCAGAAAAATGAGATCGACACATTGACCGTGAAGTTGCAGAGAGCTCAATGGATTATAAATGACTTGGAGCAGCGGAATAAACAATTGGAGGATCAGAAAGTAGTCATGGAGTTGCAGAAAATCCGTGAAGACCGGGAATTGGCTCGAAAAAGACAAGGTGACATGACACCTTTTGAGTGGGAGACTTGGCTTACGAGGGTAAACATTCATCTTGAGAAGTTATTGGTGAAGGAAAAAAAGGACAAGGACATGCTCAGACACATGAAGAACCACTTTTGGGCCCGCACACATGTTTGCAAAGCGAAGATTAAGATCCTGAAAGCGAGGCTAAGGAAGGCACTGAAACGTCGGAAAAGGCCTGATCCACTTCAAATCTTGGCTGAAGATTCGTTGGCTGAGCATGGCACTTGATGGGGGACCTTCAGTTAAAATTTCAAGGAATTTGGAGAAAATTTTGTCAATTTTGATTTTTTGGTCACAAAACAGATTTTCCTGCCCGACGCGTAGCGCCACCTTGCGCGCGCTTACGTTTGAGAGATCTTTTGGAGGAAAAATTTACATTTTTGGATTTGTTATGAAAATTTATGCATGCTAAATAATGGCCTAAGGATTTCATCAAGTTCTGGGTTTCCTAAAGGGTCAAAAACACCTTGAAAATGGCCTTTCTGCCACTTTTTGCACCCACAGGAAGCAGTGTTGGGAGATTGAAGTTTTGGAGGGGAAAATGACATCCAAATCCAGAAATTCTAGTTGAGTTGGAAAGTAGACAGGTAGGGATTTCCAACGAGCTATCATGAGCTCAATTTGGACTTCAGGAAGGGCCTCAAAGTCAGCTCCAAAGTTGTGCTACACATAGAAATTTTGGGTGCGGCGCATAGAGAATTTTGGCCTCATTTTCACTCTTCAGCTCAGAATTTAGCCCAGTTTTGACTAGTTTCACTTTTTCATGTAACTATTGATCTACCTTGATGTAATTTCATGACCATGATGTTAATTTGGCACATTTTTACTTGTTCTAGAGGATTCATTCACTAAAAAGTGAAAATTAAATGAATGAATCAGTTTCCTACCATATAGAGGCAAGTTGTTTGATTGCCTAGATTTCAGTTCCTAGTTTAAAATTGGTTGAAACAGCTCCTAGAATGATGAGATCGACCCCTAGAGGCATGGGAATGGGTTAGGCTGGTTTATATCATGTATTTTCTAAGTCATTTTGAGGGTTGGATACTTGGGAATTGTGTTGGCACTTCATTGTACATACACTTTTGCATTTTTGGCAAAGGAAATACCAGAGTTTGCAGCACTTTTTGGGATCCTTGTGGCTTTGAGTTTTGATGGTGTTTCTTCTCTATGTATTTTTAAGTTCACTGATGTTTATGTGTATCATTTCCATTCTCTGTTCTTCTTAAATTAAACAAATCAGTGTTAAAGGTGGAATTCAATAGCTTGCTTTGCTCTGCCTTTGGTTTTGTTTGATTTTACATGTTTTCATCTGTTTGGAGAGGATCCTTGAGATATCTTGCCCTCTTCAACTCCTCAGTTGTATAAACCATCCATCCATTCAATTCGAAGCATCAAAATCATTGCCTTCCCTGCCCCAATTAGAACTCTGCGAAAACTGGGCCTTATCCCCGCACCCAAAATTGCCTTTCCCTTTTTTCAACAAAAACCCCCAAAATCAAATCAAATATTTTCATCTATATACCTAGCCTAAAATTAGTTTTATTTCAGTCACCTCAAGCCCTATTGATATATTTTTCCTGAGATTAGCCCGGAGAGAGCCCTCTCCTATTCTGGTAGGGCTAGCTACCAGACTGAGCGTGGTTTGATGTTACCCTGAACTCTGCCTTCCTTCAGCCTGAGGTGGATTTAGGAAATAACACCATATATCAACAGAAACATCTCGACAAGTAGAAACCATCAAAAGCATTATTGACCCAGAATATATTAATTTGTTAGGTCAAAATTCCCTTGCAATATTGGTTTAGCCCCTGGTGCTGCTTGGGTTGAGATCAATGACAACCGCTGATCAAAAAACCAGCCCACCAAGGTAAACATGTGATGAAGAGTTACTATGATATTATTCAACTCCCTAAGTTCATCTAAAGAAGTGAAACCTATGAACCAACACTTTACAGACCTTCCTCAGGTGTTAAAAGACCCCTAGGAGCTAATCTGCCACTCTAGGTTCCCAAACCTTGAGTTAACCTAGCCCTTCAATGATTTAAAACCCTAGTCGCTCCCATGACAAGGAATGCATGCGACTGGTACCCTTTACTTGCTCCCATAGTGCCTGCAAGGGAGAGACTGCAATATTTTTCAGCCAATTCTCTGCTAGAGACTACGAGATTTAAGCGACTTTTTCAGGGCTAGTCTCCAAACCACTGCCTAAAACTCGATGAGATATTCCAAGACAATAAATGACACCAATACAAAGCCTCTAACATAAAAATTGATCAAGTACTTGACCTAACCAAGCCCAACCATGACAGACATTTCGTCAACACATGTCACAATTATGCAATATATAGGTCATAATAATAGATCTAAGCATAGAGGTTTACTTATCTGACAATCGCTAAAAAGCGTTGATGCCATATCACATTAGCTGAATTATCATCTATTAGTTCATATATTCATTGTAATTCATTTACAAATCAAAACATGATGAGAACCATACATTGTCTCTATCATAAAACATATTCATAAACAACATAAATAATGAGGATAAAACAAACATAAATGCCACATATGAACCAATATATTTACACATAGAATACCAAGGAAAGAAACTCTTATTAAAGAATGCAAAATCCAAACCGGTTTGGGACTACCATGTTCCACCTGACCATAGATTGGCTTAGCCAAATCTCTCTTCAACCAATCACACCCATGCCATATTCCAAGCATGAATGTGGGAATCAAAACCAAACAAGTCAACCAGGTCTTCCTGAGGCTAAACCACCTCACCCTCATCAATAGAACCAGTCTTTACTGTAATCCTCACTCGATCACTAGGCCAAAATAAGCATGGATGCCACCGAATTTCTCCATGTACACCGTGAGGAATTTTCTTGTCTCATAGTCTCTAGGATTAACCGATATCCACAGTTCGATCTAGGGATCACTAGGCCATAATTGAGACACTACCCTCTAGCTTTAATGTATACCCCACCATTCACCTCTAGGCTTTACCATATATATTGCTATTCATTGGTTGAGGATTCCTAAGCCCACCGAGGCACACAATACCTGGATTTATCATAACCCATAGTCTGGTTTAGGGGTTACTAGGCCAGTGGATTTACCATGATCCACATTCCTGTTCAGGTATTACTAGGCCATGTGTTATTTCATTAAGATATCCACCTCACTTAGTTTCAAATGCATCCGACAATCTATATCAAACAAAACATGAGAACCCTATCACACCATGGCTATCCATAAATTGCAAGGCAAGGATTAATAACACTGTCACACCTCGAAAAACCCATGCCATTGAAAACAAGAGAACCAATAACTCACATGCATAACCATGCATGCCAAAACTAGCAAGGAAAATCATACATGCAAATTTATACCTGCAAGTAATCCCATTGTAGTTGCTTGATTCTGCTCTTCATTGCTTGATATTTGCTTCCTCTTTGCCTTCTTTTCCTTTCTTGGTCTAATGTTGAAGTGCAAAACTTTATAACATAGACCAAGTCTATAAACTGATCCTCTAAAGCCTTTTTATCAATGAGGCCTCTATTATCTCCAATTTCCATTATTTTCGTTCATTTTCCCCCTTGCATGAAATCTGTGACCTTTCACCTTCCTTTTCTCCTATTTCCAATATTTTTCATAAATAAAATGCCAATTAATGCCACTTTTCCTTTCCAAAGCATTTTCTAATTTCCTTTAGCCATAATAATCGAAATGGACACCTACTAGAACTTATTTCCCAACATTAAACTTGGAATACGTGTCCCATGACCTTGGTCTTAACCAGAGTTATTACGGAACCCACTCCCTTGGGGGAACATTGTCCTCGGTGTTCAATGACACCTATAAACCAACAAGACCGCTGAAAGAAAAATATACTGCCCATGGATCTTTATAACATAGCTTTTTGTAGTATTTAAAATGACCACTTGTTGAAAACATGACAATAATACCGTTTACTAGAGCTTTATAACACAAATCATTAGGGTATTTACAATAACAACCACATTTTATCAACCAACAAAAAACCATAATGTTTATGGAGCTTTATATATCTAGTTCGATACATTATTTACAGTAATATACACATATGCACATTTTCTCAACCAAAAAATAAAAGGATATGACTCTCGTATCAACTACAAGGGAATCCATAGGCTCACACCTCCACCCTCAAAGTAATACTAGGATTCACCTCTTTCCCAGGAAGTCCAGAATATATTGTCAAAGTAAAGTTTGCATCCAATGTCTAACACCAAAATCCTGCGCCACTAGTCCTCTTAGTAAACAATTATTGGCTCATTGTTCTAGGACACACTCCTAATGTGCATATGATTCCATCGGGAAATGCTAATGAACAAAACAAATCCATCCCCAACCTTCCCTTCTCTACTACACAGTTCCTTAGGAAATACAGTCATCCCCTTCCGTGCAGTCACTCACCTTCCAAGTTCCTCAGCATCCACTATCCCAGGTGATCCATCCCTTAGCACGTCTTCCTCATCTTAGAAGATACAAAAACCTAGGCATATATCTGCCTCAACCATCATATCAGCCATATAATGCTCATGGAAATAAATGGAAACTATTCGGTACCAGGGTCCAACAATGGCCCTGCTCCTGAAGTGATTTACCAACATACCACTACCTGTTCCAATTCCTTTCACAGACACTGTAAATTCTTGTAGTCAGTTTCAACCACTCAACCGTGCATTTTCACGCTTTCCTAAACCAAGAACATAATTTCCATTAGATTCAAAATAAATGGAAATAAATCCAAATCATACCACATTGATGGCATGCCAATATGGTACACTTGAAATTTTAATTCACTTCCTGTCACAACAAGTCAAACTAACATCTTGACCAAATCATCATGTATAGACATATCCCCTCCGGTTAGCTTGAAAAAAAACCATCATAATCAAAATCATGAATCACATACAATCATCATAAACCATAATCATAGGTCACATGTAACCACCATAAATTATAATCATATATCACATGCATAATAAAACTGAAATGAAATATTGATAGTTATCCTTTAATATATCCTTAGATTGTATCTTTATCCTTTGTCCTTTCCGTATGCACACCAAATCAGTTTCCATAACCGAAAAACATCCAATGCCTTCTCTTAAACCACATACACATACACATAGGTTCCCATCTCACATACAACCACACAATACATGCCTATGGAGGAGCATCTGACAAATACCTGACCAAGAATACAACACAAAAAATTCACCTGCATTAAGTGTACAACACAACACATACTCCTACACCCAATGTACGTCATAATACAATATATACACCTACACTCGGCGTGCAACCCAGTACAATACATACACCTACACCCGGTGTACAACACAATACATATACATACATAAAGTACAACACAATGAATACACATGTCATGATACCACAACTATACAATGGACATACATAGTATTGCATGTACACAACAAAACATGTACAACATGCATACAATACCACATCTACACCAGTACCACATGTACAACATGTACACAGTACCACATGTACACAACACCACCTACACAATGTGTACACAACACCACATGTACACAACACCATCTGCACAACGTGTACACAATGCCACATGTACACCATACCACTTGCACAATGTGTACACAATACCACATGTACACAACACCACATGCATGACATGTACACGACACCACATGTACTCAATGCCACATGCACGACATGTACACAACACCACATGCACGACATGTACACGACACCACATGTACTCAACGCCACATGCATGACATGTACACAACACCACCCGTACACAACACCACATGTACAACATGTACACAATGCCACATGCATACAACACCACATGTAAAATCATGCACACAACACCATATGTACATAGCACCACATGTACAACATGCAAACACCACCATATGTACATAACATTGCATATACAACATGTACATAACACCATATGTACACAACAACGCATATTCAACATGCACACATCACCATAGGCACATAATACCGCATATCCATCATGCGCACAATACAATATGTACACAACACCGCATATCCAACATGTACATAGCACCATCTATACCCAACACTGCATGTGCAATATACACACCACACCATAAATAGAACAGGTACACAACACCATAGGTACAAATACTGAATATACAATATGCACAACATATACACAACAATAACACTGCACATCCAAAACCACACTGTCTCTACCAAGAAACCTTGCTTCTAGTGTCTTTCCATTATCCATGCTTATCCCAACATATCGCAGATCACACTACTTTAATTCCATCGCTGTATCTTTCAGTATTACCCGCCATAGTATAAACATAGACGTAGTACAATCACATAATATCAAATCATATCCACATGATACTAATCTCATAGATATGCCAAGGCTATTCTACTACTTGATTCCTCATAGCCAGGAACCTATTCATGCCATTCACCTGCATAAGTAATCATTGCTCCACAAGAATAATCCCAGAAAACCTTGTCATATAGTGACATACATAAATACATACATACATACATACATATATATAGACATTAGCATAAAACAATCACGATCCTATCATATCCATTTCCTTTACATTTCCTGTGATCTAGACTTATGTAGGAATGTAATAAAATACATAATAAACATAAACGTAGAGATGCGGCAGGAATAAAACTTCATTTCCTTAATATCAAATAACTGAAATATGCTTACAAACAAAATGGAAATAAATTAGCTCGGGCGATGGTCGCTTATCTTTAAGAAGAGATGTGGCAGCTATATGCCTTTGAACTGTGTTACAATCAGGCTCAAAGACCTATTGATTATTAAGAAATAATGGAAAACCCTAAACATCCAAAGCCTAACCCTAGGAGATGAGTCGCCAACTCTGTGGGCCCCGTTGGGGTATATTGGTACATCAACTTCCCGGGGTTGTAACTTTGGCATACGATCTCTGTTTGACGTGGACAATACCTTGTTAGAAATATCTATCCGAGAAATACCACTGATGCAGGCTTAAGACTAAGCCTGCCCAAAACCCGAGGATCTTCCTTTCCAAATAGTGTGCTCTCCGTTGGAAACACACTCTACACCAATATATATACCGCAGATCCCTTCAATATGAACTAGAATTGCTTCCAAGATTAGAACCTTGCATCAACCACTTTCAATTGCAAACATCTATTAAGAAATCATGTTTTCCTGTTTTCCAAAAAAACGTTGTTTAGGGCCTCAAAACCCGAAAAAACTGTCAAAAATAATAAACTGTGCTAAAATTAAGGAAATTGAAAATATGAAAGAAACAATGGCGGGGGTCCAATTGGAATAGGTGGGGCCACCAATATCCACCTAGATCAATAATACCCCTTATGAAGCAATGGTCCCCATTTCAATGGGTGGCTCCATGAGATGGGGAAACTTCTGCTGAACGTGGTCCCTAGTGAGCCACTTGCCTTGGTGCAGGAGTTGGTCAGTTTTGAAAACCCGATACAATTGGATCTTCTGATACCACTGATCCAGAATTATGTAGGAATTCAATAAAATATAAAATAAACATAAACAAAAAGATGCATTCGGAATAAAACTTCATTTCATTAATATCAAATAACTAAAATATGCTTACATATAGAATGGAAATAAAATAGCTTGGGCGATGGTAGCTTATCTCTAAGAAGAGATGTGGCGACTACATGCCTCTGAGCTATGTTACAATGAGGCTCAAAGGCCTATTTTTTATTGAGAAACAATGGAAAACACTAAACATCCAAAAACCTAAACCTAGGATATGAATCTCCAAATTTGTGTGCCTCGTTGGGGTAAATTGGTACATTAGCTTCTCGACATTGCAACTTTGGCATGCGATCTCCGTTTGACATGCACAATAACTCGTTATAAAGATATATATGAGGAACACCACTTTAGGCTAAAAATATTAGCCAAAAACTTATGTTTTTCCATTTTCCAAAAAAACTTCGTTTAGGGCCTCAAAATGGCTCTAGAAGTTCATGACCCGAAAAACTGCCAAAAATAGTAAACTGTGCTGAAATTAAGGAAACTGAAAAACTGAAAGAAACAACAGTGGGGGTCCAATTGGAATAGGAGGGTAGCCACCAATATCCACCTAGATTAGTACTCCCGCCTTAGGAATTGGTGGTACCCATTGCATTGAGTGCCTCCATGAGATGGGGAAACTTCTGCTAAACTTGGTCCCTCGTGAGCCACTTGCCTTGGTGTAGGAGTTGGCCAACTTTGACAATCCGATACAATTGGATCTTATGCTAGCGAGTGTTATTGATCTGTGATTCCATGATATGATCAGTTGTGACATGTTCCATGCAGTATCGGTGTAACTCTGTTGGTGTGAGTTGTTATGCAATGTCAGATGTGTCCAATAATGGTAGAAAGTATGGCCGAAGGTGGTCTACATTGAACACTGGGTGCAGGCCAAGGAATGGTGGAATGATTATCTTGAAATAATTGTACCCTACAACTTTGGTGATTCTGTATGGCCCATATCGGAGCAACCAGAGCTTGCGGTGGGTCCCAGTGAGGCACTCCTTCTGCAAATGTAGCCAAACTTTGTCACCCACCTGGAACTTGTGTGGCACTCAATGTTGATCATGTCGCAACTTGTACTTAGCATTGGCTTTGTCCAATATGTCATGGGCCTACTGGAGGGTGTGCTAGATTCTCTTAATGAAATTTTTACCCCTGTCGATTTCAGACTGGATATGGGCTAGAACTACCTGAGTAGTTGCAAATGGTATGGTCACATCAATGGGACATATTGGTTGGAATCCCAACTCCACTTAAAAGGGGCTATGGCTAGTTGAGATATGGGAGCTTTGTTGTAGTTGTGCCAGACATAGGGAAGGATTTCATCCCATGTGCGAGGATGCTTCGAGTTGTACATGTGCAGAATGTGTACGATAATCCTGCTGACAACCTCTGTTTAGCCATGAATTTGGGAGTGGAAAGTCATGGACTTAGTGAGCTTGGTATTCAACATCAACCAGAGACTTGAACAAAATGTACATAGGAACCTGCTATCCTGATCTGAGACAATGGAATATTGGATCCCAAAGTGTACTCACACTCATTCAAAGAAGAGCTTAAAAGTGGATTGGCCTATGATACTCTTCTTGAAGGGCGCCATAATGGCCACCTTAGAGAATTTGTCAACGACCATGAAAACATAGTCATTTCCATGCTTAGTCAAAGGGAGGCTCGACATGTGATCCATGGAGATGGATTCCCTAGGTCGACTAGGAGTAGGCAGAGGAGTATATAGGCCTTGATTCTTGATGGTATGGCGCAAGAAGTGCAATATTTCATGTACTTCCCAACATCTTGTCGAAGGTTCAACCAATAAAAATACTTCTGTAGCACTGCCACTGTTTTCTCTACTTTGAAGTGTCTAGTGACCCAAATGTAGTGCACCTCCCAAATAATCTTGGCACACTTTCTTGAAGGAACACAAAGGTGTCCTAGGTGATATAACAATGTATCCTGGAGGTGAAAATTTGGAACTTTCTTGCCTTCCAGGAGTGTCTAGTATGTGTTGGCGAATTTTGGATTGCTCTTGTACATATGCAACCACTATGAAGTCTTGTTCCCAAAAGAAGCAAGCACAATGGTCAGCGCCATGACCTGTGGTCGACTGAGGCAATTTGCAACATTATTGGTGTTTCCCTTCTTGCACTTAATGTTCAAGTGGAACTGTTGCAGGTATGTGGACCATTTATTATGGCGATTGTTCTGCAACTTCCCTTATGTCTGTATGAACTGTAGGGGTCTGTGGTCTATGTGGATGACTGTTTCCTTCCCTGGAATGTAATGCTTCCATTTTTGGTAGGTCTGCATAATGGAATACATCTCTTTGTCATAAGTGGGACACTTTCAAGCTGTTTCTGAGAGTGTCTCAGTGTGATATGCCACTAGACGCCCCTGCTGAGCAAGAACTGCACCAATAGCATAGTCGGAAGCATTTGTCTCAATATCAAATGGTTGCTACAAGTTTGGTAATGTGAATACTAGTGCAAAGTAGAGGCGATGCTTCAGCTAGCGATGCTTCAAATATACAAATGCCTTATGTTGAGATTTAAACCAAAAGAATTTTGATTTCGCTCCTCCCTTTGTGACTTGACTCAAAGGCCAAGTGATATGAGAGAACCCCAACACAAGCCTATGGTAGAAATTGGAAAGACCCAAAAAGCTACAGAGCTCTGTTAGAGTGGTTAGGGCTGGCCAATCTCAAATGATCTGGATCTTTTCTGGGTCCATGTGCACCCCCCACTCATCAATGATATATCCTAGATATTGAACCTGGGTCATGCCACATAAGTTGTGTTGCTGCAGTGCTTGGAGGACCTGTCGAATGTGGTGGAGGCGCTCTTCCCAAATCTGGCTGAAGATCAAGATGTCATCTAAATGCACCACCATGAATGAGTTGGTGAATGGTCACAAGATGTTTTCCATCAACCTCATGAAGGCTGCAGGGGCATTTTTCAACCTAAAAGGCATGACCAGCCATTCAAAAAGGCCCTCCTTGGATTTGAAGGAAGTCTTCCACCTATCAGAGGGTTCGATTGGTACCTAGTGATACCCAGACTTCTAGTCAATCTTGCTGAAATATTTTTCCCCCTTGAGTTGGTCCAGAAGGTCATCAATCCATGGGATTGGATACGTATTCTCGACAATGATCTTGTTCAATGCCCAATAGTCAATACAAAGTCTCCAAGTCCCATCCTTCTTTTGCACCAACATGATTGGGCTCCCACAAGGTGATGAACTCGACCGAATGTGACCTTTCTCCAAAAACTCTTGAATCTGCCTATTGATTTCACTGTTCTCCATAAAAGAGCGCCGATAGACCGATCCATTTGGTCGCGGCGCACCTGGGGTCAGATCGATGGAGTGCTTGACCTGATAGTGCAGAGGTACCCCTGTAGGTGAGGTGAAGATGTCCCCATACTGCTCCACGACCTTGTCCATCTATTGTTGTGCCCTGTCTAGAGGACGTGGCCATAGTATTCTTGTTGCCCTGAGGGCAGATCATAAAGAAAACTAATTTTTTGGTTTGGGAATTGAGCTTACTACATTTCTTTGCAGTGATCAAAGAGATGGCGGTAGGTGGTTCTACCTCCGGTATCCTGTACAACTTATTTCCCAAAGTAAAAATAACAACGTGAGGCCTAGAATCATACAAAGAATGTCACATCCACAAGTATGGTTGGCCTAATAATACATCAAAAATTTCAAGGGGAGAAACATCACATAATACCTCATTTGTGAAGGGCTTGATGACTATTATATGATGCAGATATCCCATCCTTGGTGAAGCCACTCGATGGTGTATGGTTGTGGGTGTGTTGTGGTCGATAGGCCCAACTGCTTCATGAAATATACTGAAATGAGGTTATTTTGGCTCCCGATGTTGACAATGAACTGCAATGGGGAACCCTTCACCCACATCTAGGAATGGAAGAGGTGCTCCCCCTCCTCTGGATCTTCAGGTTCCTCCTTCTAGATATTGGTGGTGGAAATGATGGCACTGGGCTCTGCATTGATAATATGCTTCTCTTTTTCATTCCCTTGTCGAGTTCTAACTCAGAGTCAGAACATGCATCTGGTTCAAAAGCCTTCATCTTAGCCACCAGTGACTGCTTGGCCCGAAACTCACTTATGTTGTGAGTAGATCTCGTATGGAACTCACACCACTTCTCCGTGTCCCTCTTTGGCTTCATGGTGTTGTTCTTTGCTTGCGGCTTCGACGGGTTGTCCTGGGCCACCCCGCCTTGGATTTTTCCTTTGTTCTGCATTTTGGGGGTGCCTTTCCCCTGCTTCTGATTCACAAATCCAAAGTCTCACTTCTTCTGTTTGAATTTCTGCCTAATCTTGGCAGCATACCGATATGTTGCACCAAGCGAGGAGATGTCTAGGAACTCCATTTCCTCTTGGATGTATATGTGCAAACAACTACGGTAATTAAGAACCAAATGTTTCTCTAAATCTTTGATACCCAACTTTGTGTGCAGGGTATGGAACAGATTCATCAGCTCATGTACATCTTGATCCCTTTGCTGCTGCAGCGTAGTCCATTGTATGTACTTGTCCTCATAGCTCCTCATGAGGTAATATTTTTCCTTGATGGCGTCTCAGAAATAATTCCAAGTGGGTGCGACCGAGAATAGGGAGGATTCCCTTTCATCATTTTTCTCGCAGTAGGTTCCCCACTAATCCTTGACATGGGGGGCATCTTTGAGGAGTGCAAACGTAATATTTTCCTGATTGGAAAAGTCATGAACTAAAAAATATCCTTCTAATAGAGTCAACCATCTATCTATGACGTCTACCTCTATTTGGACCTCAAATATGGGAATTTCAAAGTTAACTTGTAACTTAAAAGGAGTGGCACCTCCAGAGTGGCTGCTGGATGAAAATACGTCGCCGATGGGTAACCGTCGAAGGATCTGGGCAAAGTTATCAATCATCACGTTCCTCTATTTCTCGAGGGCCTACTCAAGCAATATTTTGATAGGATCTCCTACTCTCTTGTCTTTATTTTCTTTTTCCATGGGAGTTCGTCAGGGTTTGCGAGACTGATCTTGCAAAGGTTCAACCAGATCGATACATAACATTTTATACCCTGATCTTGTTGGGGACATGGAAAGAAATATTGAGAAAGAGAAGACCACTCTGATACCACTGATCCAGAATTATGCAGGAACACAATAAAATACAAAATAAACATAAACACAGAGATGCAGTAGGAATAAAACTTCATTCATTAATATCAAATAACTGAAATATGCTTACAGACAGAATGGAAATAAACTAGCTTGGGCGATGGTAGCTTATCTCTGAGAAGAGATGTGGTGGCTACATGCCTCTGAATTGTGTTAAAATGAGGTTCAAAGGCTTATTTATTATTGAGAAATAATGGAAAACCCTAAACATCCAAAAACCTAACCCTAGGAGATGAATCACCAACTCTGTGTGCCTCGTTGGGGTAAATTGGTACATCAACTTCCCGGGGTCGTAACTTTGGCATACGATCTCCGTTTGATGTGAAAAATACCTCATTATACATATATATCCGAGGATTACCACTTTATACTAAAAATATTAGACAAATAAATATTTTTCCCGTTTTCGAAAAAAACGTTGGTTAGGGCCTCAAAACGTCTTCAGAAGTTCATGACCCGAAAAAACTGCCAAAAATAGTAAACTATGCTAAAATTAATGAAACTGAAAAAATGAAAGAAATAATGGTGGGGGTCCACATGGAATAGGCTAGTGGCCACTAATATCCACCTATATCATCTTTTTACCTTTCTCATGACTGTCTTACCACTGTCCATTTAGACCAATGGACCCAACCAATCCAATTCACTATCATACTCTTGCCTTCAACTGTCCTAACTCATGCACCGAGCTTCATCCAAGTCTTACATTACCTACTAGGTTTCATTCATCTCCTCTCGAGCCCCATTAAATCTCATCCTTCCCAACCAATTCCAAGACCCTCAAAGCATAAAATTCAAGAACAAGAAACAAACTAGAAGAAAATCATGAAAACCAATAGCAATACGACACCACAAACAAAGTGGCATGATCATGCACTAGACGCAATCAAAACCAAAAATAAAGCGCAACAAACCACAAAATACCAAAAGCACAAGAATAGGAAAAAACATCATGACTCAATCCCCATGGGTTCCCAATGCTTCCAAAGGATAGCTCAACTCGAACCTTCTTCAAGATTTCATAGCAATCTCTCTGGCCATGCAATCCCCGACATCATATTATTATAAACACATAATTGTTAGTGCATTAAAAAATATACAATATACTAGCTATTTTACCTTGTTGTGCCAAGCACATTTCCTTTTAGTTGAACACATATGTTCCATCTCTCAAGGGACTCCAAATCCCCTGACAAATCTAGCTATAACTAGACACCAAATGTTACACCTATCAAATACATGTCTATGAATATAACACATATCCACATAATTTCAAACAAGATTAGGGTTAAGAATTACTTCTTGTATTCAAAGCATTCATTCATTTGGAATTGTGGTATCCAAACATAGTGAAAGGAATCCTTGCCCAATTCCTTTCTTTTACCTTTTTACCTTGTTGCATTCGAGTCTTACTATGTACTGTCACATCACCCAACTGTTAGTTATATGAACACATCAACTATTACCTTTTCATGCTAATACCAAGCAGGTTTCCTTGCAACTACTCACTCATGTTGATCACATGTTCCAAAGATCAAGACAATATATCTATTCATTTGAAATTAACCTTTATCCAGTCTAACAACCATGTCATAATCAACAATAAACTCACATTTATTGGTCATAATACATAATGCTACAACTATCACCTACTTACACTCAAGTACATATCAACTATCTCAACACATGTGTGCCAATACAACCATATTAAAACAATATCATTTCTTCATGCAATCTTACAGATACATACTCACTGTCATGCAATTAATCAAACATTTAATCAACTTGTAAACATACCATATTAAATAAATCAACTAGATGACATAATCAAACTCTCAAACACCAAATAGAAGACATAATCAAGCATTCAAGAACCAAGTAGACGACATAAGTAACCTCATACCTTAATGTATCTAAGGGAAGGATATCTTGCCTTCACAATGAATCTAGATTAGCACGATATAACATCACAACATATCAACTAAAACATAAATAATTCCATGATGTCCATAACATTAACTAAACAACATGTTCACATCATAAAATCATAAACAATTTTCATTCATGCATAACAATCACATCTGCACAGTCGGCCCAAATTAATATAATGCAACATCACAAGTATATCATCTCATACATGAATGTCACAACCATAACCATCTACACATACCAATCTAGATCAACACGATGCATATAACATCAAGATCTTAATGCAATAATCCTAGTCATCAAGTTAAATAACATATAACAACAAAAAGTTAAGATATAACATACTCATAAAAAACATATAATATTATTATCAAGTCAACTAACATAAAAAAACAACAACAATGCATATAACAACAAGTTACAATAATTCATGACTATTCGAAACATGTGCATATGCCATACTGATTCACTAGCATCTACCATGCATCTTGTTGAAAATGGCACCAAGAAAGATTCTAATTTAATATTCCCTCGAATTAAAATAGAATAAAATTGTAATTCCACATCTCATGACAACTTGTATGAGTTAAATCAGTTAGTTTGACTTAGTTGGATCAATTAATTCAAGTTAAGGGTCTAACTTGAGTCATGTAGAGTGGCTCCTACAAAATAGGAGCGTTGGTTGAGTTTATTTTGAGTTGTAATTAATTAACTCAGTTTAACTAGTTCCAACTATTGGAGGAACTAGTGAGAGGTCAAAGTGTGGAATTTGAATTTGAACCACATGTAGTGATCTTTTAGATAAATGATAAATCAGCCATAAATAACTCATGCATGTCAAATCATAGAAATACCTAGTTGAGATTAGAGTTCAAGGGCAATGTACTATTAGTTGTACAATCATCCAAATTGTACAGGTGGTGCATGCAGTCATAGGAAGGCCCTATATGTATTGCACAATTCCAATTGGGAGTTTCCCTAATTAATAGGGGCTAATTACCCAAGGAAATAGTGCAAGGAAATAGGGATCTAGGTAGGCAAAAAATTGGTTAAGTATTGGCCTAGGCTGTTCTAGGAAGTAGTGAGACAGATAAAGATAGTGCAGAGGTTTCTCAAGCTTGAGAAAAATATTGTAATATTCTCATATTTTATGACTAATGCAATATATAGATAGTGAGGTTTTTAGTTGAGGCTTTCCCCAGGGAATCATTGTGTAATGTGTGATTGAAATTATTTCTTTTTTATGCTTTGTGATTTCACGATTGTAATTGGTTTCTGCAAATGGTAGAGTAGATTCAAGTCTATTGTTTTAGGATGTCAAATTAGAAGTTTTAATCTATGTGGATTTTCTATATGGTATCAGAGCTGAAATCACTATAGAAGAGAAGAATATGAGTTTGTACTTGCAGGAGGAACAAGTTTTGCAAATTTCTTCTCCAGAGCTAGAGGCAGGATCAGGCTGGTGTTCTATGGTCTAAGGCTCGAGTATGCCCTTGAAGGTAACTCAAATTACATTTCTTGGAGAGACCGAATGGAAGAAGTCTTGGAGGAAAATGAATTGAATGAGTTCATTGATAAAGACATCCCAAAACCAGCTACAGTTGATGCACAAGCCTTGGCAGAGTGGAAGAAATGGGTAGAAAAGGCTAGAAGGATTATATTGGAAGGAGTTCGAGATCATATCGTCTCAAAACTTCATGGAAAGGAAAATCCATATGCAATGTGGAAGGCCTTAATAGATTTGTTTCAAAACAATAGTGATCATAGGAAGCTGGCACTGAAGGACAAGCTCAGAAAAATAAAGATGGAGGAGGGAGACACAATACCAAAGTACTTGACCAGGTTCACCTAATATCAGGATGATCTTGGAAGTCTTTGTGTTACAGCTCTTGAAGATGATCTAGTTAGCCTAGCACTTATAGGCCTTCCCAAGAGCTGACACAACTAGTAGGATTCAGTAAATGGGAGGGAGAAGCTACCAGAGTGGGAGCATTTGTGGTCCGACTTGGTGCAAAAAGAGATTCGGCAGAACACCAGAGATGGATCCTAATCAAAGCATGATGAGAACTATGCCCTAGTGTTACCCAACATTTTGTCACTTTCCATGAACTCCCTGTTCCCGAATCCTGGAGGACCCTAAAAAATTACCTCTCTGCTCCTTTTCCATCATGAAAATATGTCATTGCATCCCTTGCAATCTGCATAACAAACTCCTTGTTGATCATTCTTGGAGTAGCTCCTTAAAAACCTATCTTTTTGGAGCAACACGACCTCTCTGAGTTTCACCAGCACCGATGACCCATCCTAAGCTTGTGAGCAGCACCGATCAATGCTAGTATGGACATCACACCCGTGCTGATCCACTTCTGGAAGATTTTAAAAAAAGGAAACGAAGCTTCATGGCCTAGAAGCTTCGAGGGCGGAGAGCTGGATGTTTGCTGGTCGAGATATGGTTGAGCTTCCTCCCCTGGGCCTCTTGGTGCTACAAAATAGGAACCTCCAAAAGAGATAAGCAATTTTCCCATCATAAGTGGATCCATGTCCCCTCCTCCATCTCTATAATTTCCTCATCCTCCAATGCCTCTGGTAGTTAGAACATAGTAGAGCATAGTAGAGAGAGGTTTGAAGATTTCCATAAGCTTTGAAGGAGAGATTTGAGCCCTTAGCATTCTCACGCTGAGTTGAAAACAAGTGCTTTGGAGACGTGCCCTGATTCATACCCGCTGAAGGACAAATTTGACATCAAGGCATAAGTTGTAACTCTTCTTCTATTTATAATATGACACGACTGATATTTATTTGCATTCTTGTTCATGTTTGTGATTAAGATTTCTGACATTCCTTGATCAATTGGATAGGTTATATTTGATATGCATGTTGTATTTGTATGCTTCTTATTGTTTCTTGGTCACTTTTGCAGGTAATTGAATGCTGGCAGGAGTAGAGATCAAGCTATGGAAAAGTGAAGGATCAAGGAGCTTCGACGAAGAGCAACATCGCAGCATCAGATCGAGATAGGCTATCTCTTTAGATTTATGTTTCATTTATGATCTAAGAAAGTAAGTGTTAGCGTGTTTCCCTTGTTGCTAGACCCACTCTAGGGCTAGAGGGATCATCTCTGTCCGCAGAGAGGATTTACCTACTCAACAAGTTGGCGACTCCACTGGGGAGTCATTACCTTTAGTCTCTTTTCACTTGTTTGAGGTTTTTGGTTTTTCATCCATATTTTGTCGAATACCCACTTCTCCTTTGTTTCTAGCTATGGTGACTACTTTTAGTCATCCATATTTATTTCGAAGTGATAAGCGTGGCTTGATTTAGACAAACCCTTTTGTTTTTGATCATTTCCCTTGACCGACGCTGTTCTTTCTCTGACAGATGCACAGATCAACACCGAATGATTTAACATAGTCACACTTTTCCTCCTTTAGCGCGAGGTGCAGCCTCATAGGCGTGCTGATTCCTGTGTGTTTTCTTGTAAGGTTTCTCTTCTTTGAGTCCCAGTGTTTCTTACCCTTCCAGATTCTTTTCTCTACTTAAATTGCTCTTGTTTTTTGTTTTTTTTGTTTTTTGTTTTTTGTTTTGTTTTTTTGTTTTGTTTTGTTTTGTTTTGTTTTTTTGTTTTTTTGTTTTTTTTTGCTTTTTTGTTTTTTTTTTGTTTTTTTGTTTTGTTTTTTTTGTTTTTTGTTTTTTTTGTTTTTTTTTTTGTTTTTTGTTTTTTGTTTTGTTTTTGTTTTTGTTTTTTTTTGTTTTTTTTGTTTTTGTTTTGTTTTTTTTGTTTTGTTTTGTTTTGTTTTGTTTTGTTTTGTTTTTTTTTCTTCTTCTGTTCTACAACTTTCTTGTCTCATTCAGTTTGTTTTTGGATTCCTTTCATTCGAACTCTGCATCCTTTACATCCTACGGTTTCTAGGTGTTTCAAGTCATTTGTTTGGTTGCATGCTGCGTTGGGTTCCAGACCCACTGTTGGGTCAATTTTTCCATTTCTTTTGAACCATTTGGTTTGATTTATTTTATTTTATTATTATTTATTATTTATTTATTATAATTTTTATTTTATTTTATATTTTATTTATTATTTATTATTTATTTTTAATTTTCAGTTGATTTCAGTGATCAGAGCCTTCAAGTGTTCGTCCCATGAGCGTTTGATTCTCTTTTCAATCAACAAGCATAGATCACATTGCTTGTCTTCAACTAAAACATCATTTTTGTGTGATTGAAGAGTGTGAAAAGTATGAAGAATGTCTTGTTTTGAGAACATGTTGTGAGATTTCTCTTTAATATGTTTATTATTGCATTTTGTAACATTGTGAGGAATTTCATTAGATAAATACTCAAAGCATTTGATTACATTCGAATTGATTTTTGCATCTTTTGGCATTGTGTTTACATTGAAAAGAACAAAAAATTGCATTGTATTTTGCATATTAAGGGAAAAATTCATTTTTATTTCTTTCAGTGCATTCAGTGAAAATTAGGAGAATGGAAGAAATTTTGATTTTGCTTTAGTTCATGCATTTGAAGGAATAGTAAAAATTGTCATTTAATGCATTTTCTTGATTTCTACATTGATTGAGTGAACTTCTTCTTCCCAATTAGCATAGATTTAATTGAAATGAATGGTTGCTTTTTCTCGTATAGCTGCATCCTAGGAATTCAGGTGACATTAGTAGGGCTTTTAAACCAAGACCTAATTCAAGATAAACTCTAAAATTTATTCAATCAAACTAAGGAGCATTTGGAACCTAATGAAACACGTTTAGAGGTCTAGGCTAGAGACGTGTTCCGACGTCGTAAAAGGGAGGAGTTGTCGCTAGTAGTCTGCGTTACAATCCAGGGGTGATATCCTGTGCCACGTACGGAAGTATATTGACGTATGGTAAGTATATTTGGGACACTCTAATCGAACGGTTATGTATTGGAAATCACTACTACGGACTTGGACTCTCATGTATCGTCGAGTATATTTTGGGAGACACCATTAGGTTGCAAATCTTCCATAGGTAATTGAGTCAGCCACCTTGTAAACTTGATTCACCGAACACAACATTCAGGGAGATTGACTGCCGTACGTTAAGTCCTTGGTAAATTTATTTTCTAAGGTGTATATTGTAGTTCACAGATACCGTGTAATCATTTATGCCTAGTTCATCCTTTTTGATTTTTTTTTTTTTTTAAAGTTCTAAAATCAATCGCCCACAATCACATGGCTTACCCGTTAAGATATTTCTCGGCCACATCATGAGTAAATCCTTATGAATATATTTTGAAGCGTTGAATTAATCATCTATTTTCCTCTTTTGCTTTTTGAGTCAAAGTCATCGTGGATGAACCATCAATTCGACTTCCCCTTACTCATCCTCTTCTGAAGGGACATCATCACCAGTCTCTTTTGACATTTCACCATTGGCTGGAGCCCAAAGTGATGAGCTTTCCATCCTTCAGAGTGTTCAACCACTTGCTACTCGATCTCCTCTTGATGAGCCAATTAGCTATAAAAAATTTCCTCAAAATCCATTATTTGATTCCGTATAATTCTGTCGTGAATGACATTATAGTCTGTTTGATATGCCTGGTGTACCTTTACCATCGTCACCATCCATGCATCATGCTACCACTCATCAACTATTTCCACCAATGGCTTCTGAAGGAGAGGTTTCATCCCCTCTTTAAGTTTCTAGCGCCATTAGGGGCATCAGTTCCCTCCTGAGAAATTTCCCTTTGGTGGGCAGGCCTCTTAGCCTTCTACCCAGCCGTCAATTCCACAAGGTTACACATCCTTGGGACATCTAGTTTCAGGTGTTTCAAGTGCCATGTATTTGTATCACAACACCGTCTCGAAAACCACCACGATACCTACATGTGGTCCATTTGTCTCTAGTACATATGCTACCATCCCTTCTCAAACAACAACTACGTCTACTCCCACACAACCAACTATTTGCATCATTGTTTCAGTACCTCCCATCAGTGTTCCCATATCGATTCCATCGATTCCAATTTCTAGTGGAGGACCATCCCTGTCGAATGTCTCTCAATCCTCAGCCGAAGCATCTGTTATTAGCTTACAAACTCACATCTCGGGATCTTCTCAACCTATTGGTAGTATCCCTATGCCTTCCAAATCATCTGGTCAGGCGGGGTTAACATATGATCAATATCAGCAAGCTTTGCAGAACCAGATACTCAAACAAAAATCGTATGTCTCATTTCGTTCTCAACAGTTGCAGACTTCGTTCGTGAATCCGCAAGGGTTTCAAGGTCATTCTGGAATTCAATCAGGGGCTTATGCGTATCAGAAGGGGCCTATGTTTGGTCAACAATGACCCTATGGAAAACAAGGTCAAACTATGTGCAACAAGCATTGCCTTATGTACAATATAGCCTACCTTTTTCCCATCACAGTTAGTTTTCCTACTCTCAACAGGGAAAAACTTCTAGTCAATAAGGCAAACTGTACTTTCAGAAAGGCCAACCATTTTTCCAACAAGGACAACCCTCGTCTCAACAAAGTTAGACCTTTGTTCAATAAGGTCAACTTGGGTCTCAGGGGTAACTTGGCCAAGCTCAACAGCCGCAAGGTATCATGATGTCAAATCCTCAAGGTACTGTCCAAAAACCTCAAGGTCAACCTTTGGGCTCACAAGTTCAACCGTTGGGTTCCCAAGATTACCTTTTGGGTTAACAAAGTCAACCACAGGTCATTGTGTTCCAAAACTTTCAGCAGAAACAAAATCCATATGCTGCGAATTATGCTCAGGTTGGACCTCAATGGTCTGCTGCAGGTCAAAATTAATAAGGTTTCAATCCTTATAGGCAAAATCTTTTTGGAAAAAACCCATGGGGGAAGAATTTCTCCCAACCTAGTTGGAATCCTCAAATGGGCCTTTATCAAAGGCTGATCATGCCATTCAATCCGCAATTTCCTTTTCTTGCAACATTGGAACTACCCGATGTGTTGATATTAACTAATGATCCAATCCTTCATAATCCATATTGGATTCCGGTTCCTACCAAAATCCTAAGTGATTTCCTCAAGTTTGAAGGAAAGTTTGGAAAATACCCTCAGGCGCACGTCATGACCTACCATCTATGGTGTTCTTCTAACGCCTAGGTTGACGACTCTGTCCACCTATGTATTTTACAAAGACCATTGACTGGTTCCACTGCCAGGTGGTACATCAAGCTTCCTTGTGGGACCTTGCAAGATTTCAACTTTCACTATGGCTTTTATCACACACTTTCTGTTACCGGTTCGCTATGAAACGAGAACCCACCTCCTCACATCCTTGACACAAGATGCCACTACACACGTCTGCAATCATATCCATGAATGGAGATGACATCGTCATTTGATCAAGTTTGAAATTCCCAACAAAATCTTGAGTAAATGGTTTACCAAATCATTCATCAACGAGATCGCTAGGACATCGATATGGGGGCACCTGTTAGAGAAGAGAAAGTCATTGTGCCTGCACAGTATCTTGATCTAGTTTATTCCAAATCTGGCACATTATATGATCTATTTCCTGATGCTCCACACCCAGACACCAAGCCTGGAACTTCAAAAGATCCGACAACACCACCTGTTGACGACGTCATTGGTTTTGTTTCCCAGACTTCTCAGAAGTCTTCCTCTACTTCTAAGCAGACATATTCTTACTCCTCTGATTCTATTTCGCAGAATCCTTTGAATCCTATTAAAACTATGGAGGTTAATGTCATTCAGTCTACCAGGACAAACAAATCTTCTAAAGGTAAAAATAAGGGCAAAGGAAAATCCAAATATGATGCCCTGAAACAAGATTCTCCTAAACCTTGTATAGATGATGGAACTAAGTGCAAGCCTAAGTACCCTTGCCTAATTTGTGATGATGAACACTACACTAAAGACTGTCCATGATGGGCTGAAGTTAGTTGTTTACTGAAAGGTACTCAAGGAACTCCAGCTGTACTCAAACCATCTCAACAAACTCAAATGGTAGAACAACCCCAATCTTCCTCGTTTGGTTCCCAAGTGTTTATGATGAATGGTGCTGCACCTAGCTACATAGCTACCAGATCTAAATATTATTTGAATTTGTGTCAGTAGGTGGGGAAAGAAATTGTTGATGCTCCTACTCCTTCTGCCCCACCCGCTTCCTGACCTCTTGTTGTGTGGATTAATCCGTCTTGCGGACAAGACCGATTTCCCTAGTACTAAAAGTATCTAGCAACAAACAGCCAAATAGAATAATCTTTCTCTAAGCATATATAGTTTACAAAAATCTCTATAGAGGTGTAAAAGACTTACCGTATGTCCAGCGCTTGTTTGAAGTCATTGTTGTCCCTCGTGCACTTGAAGGAGTTTTCCTCGCAAACCTGCAGTCACAAACAAGAAAAGTATTACATAACACTTGTATAGACATTATCATAAACCATGCTTATCATAGTGATCAAGGAATCTATAAAATAAACCATGAACTGACAGCTTATTGAGAAAAATGAGTATATTTGTATTAATTTCAAAAGAAGGAAAGCCTTACAACATGAGCCTTGATGTTGCACAGGCCTTCCCGAGGTCCGAAGCAGGAGTCTCCTCTACTTTGATAAGCTCTGCACTCCTCCAACCAAGACAAATAGAGGTATGTAATCTCTCCTCACAAAAGTCTTAGTCAATTGAGTCTAAATATCAACAGCACTTAACCTCAAATATTCTCATGCTTCAACTCCCTTTGAGGCTACCCAATGCCTCTTTTTATAGTGGACAAGAGGAGGTTTTCTGTTCCAACTATGAAGGGATAGAATCCTCCTTCAAAGGGATAAGCTCCTCACATCAAGGGGTTAGCTCCATAAGGTAAGGGATACATGCACCTCACAAGAACGGTTCTGCCACCGCAAGATCCATTCTAGAAGCTTCCAGAATTTACTTTAATTGAGCTTTTTGGAATTTACTTGCGCCTTTTTTATCTTACAGGAGTCCGCACCTATAACAAAGATAAAGTGCATTTTGGTACGCAGGATAGCTGAACATTAGGTGCGGGACCGCAGGAAAGATAGCGAGAAAGTGTGACACCAAAGTTTAGGAGATTTTTAAGAACTCTTCTCTGATTTTCAAGGCTTGACATGAGAAACTGATATGTTAGACTTGCAGAGGGGGAAGTATGAGTAGTAATTAGCTCATACACATAGCAGAATGTCAGGATGACAATTTTCAGTGTAACAGATTGCCCCCTAAAGTGAAAAGTCTGGAATAGATGAAACTGAAGTCTGTCATATATGAAGAGTGCAGTACTTTATCATTTCAAGGATCATCCCGTGAACACCCCATTCGGAACCTGTAAAAACATTCAAAGAAAAATATATATGTATACATATCATCACTGAGGTAGGCATTCCCATACTCAGATCAAAACTAACTAGAAACTGACTCAAACTGTTCTCATACAGGAATGATTTTGAGTACATCACAGTATAGACATGTGTAGACACAGTATGGACAAATCCATCTGTTTATAAATAGTCCACTATATAAATGATTAACAAAATTCCTCGCAGCCTGGATGGTAGAAACTAGATCCAGGGTCTTGATTTCCGCATCTAGAACTAGTACGATTCTACCCATGTGAATGAATGTGTCGAAGTCGAACATGGTAGAAACCACTTGATTACCAGTCAATGATGTAAACTGTTAACAAGTGTGAGAGTAACCACCAGTAATGTCAATGGCTCTCAAAGTACCCAGTACAATCCATGAAATGTGAATGAATGAGTTGAAGTCGAACATATCACGGAATCATTCGATCGAAGTTCAATGATGTAAACTGTCGTCGAAAGCGAGAAACCTACCATTGAGGCATGCAGATTTCAAGGTACTGACGATTTCTAGATCAACTTCCTAGATAATGAGTTGTCGTCGATAGAAAGCGATCCGTCGTAGGCAAGCCCCAAAAACGAAATCATAGATCAAGTTTTGAAAATATATTGGCAAGGACTGACTCAGGGATGGTCAAAATGGATGACATATATTTTACAGATGAATGGTTTATTTGAACTGTCCTCTTGAACACATAACGACACTGCAGATGGCTTGGCGACAATTGACCCAAAGCTAATACCCAGAAACCGGATGAAAACTTTCAATGAGGTTTGATTAACTGTTAGGCAAAGGATTTCCCAACCCAGGTGAATGAAAGTGTCGTGTTCAAGAGTGGTCGACTGAATTTTCGAAGAATCAAAATACAACAAACACGCCCATTTTCCTCTCTTTTCCCCCACCATTTCTGGCAAGTACCTCTTTATTTTTGACAAGCTTGAGGAGGATAACATTTTCTTGTTTATAAGCTCATCCTTCGGATGAGTCCAACCTAGTTTAAGATTCGAACCCTAAGAAGGAGTGGTTCGTTCCTGTTGAAAATTAAACAGGTCCTTTACTGTTAAATTTTAACGAGTCCAGTATAGGAGAAACTCGGTGTTTTTCAATTTTAGGGAGTCAGAAGAAAAAAATTAAGAAAACTCCATGGGTGTAATTTTTCGTAAATTTAGTCTCTCGAGCCCGAAAAAGGATAAAATAATGCGGGAGAGAACTCTATTGACCGTAATTAGTCAACGTATACCTTTTTCGTAAATAGTCCATTTCAGTCCGTAAAAGGGGTAAACTTATACCGAAGGGACGATTATTCATTTACTTTAACGAGTTCGAACAATCAAGTACTCGGCAATATTTTCATGTTTAGAGAGTCTAAAAAGGGCTTAAAAGAGGACTCCAATGTTTCGCTTTTTCGTGAATTTTTGAAAGAGTCCGAAAAAGTGATAAAAGTATGCTCTTTGTTGAAAAATGATCAATTCTCCTGAAAAATCCAATTTCTGCACAAAAACTTGAAACATTACACATACCTGTTTAAAATGAGTAAAAATGCTTCAAAAATACCCTTTTAAAGTGAAAAATAAACAAATTAAAAATTCATCTATTCGAAAAAACTTATAAAAAGGACTTTTTCAATTTCATTTTTACCGTTCAAGTTCAGAGTGAAAAGTAGAAGCTTTTGGGTAAAAAGTTCCTGTGAAGATTCTGGAAAATCCGTCTGGCAAAATCGAGAACCGTCAGTCCCAGGTAATCCACGACCTCCTAATCTTGCATTTCATCCATTTACAATTCATTTTTAGGCTTTAGATTTTATTTTTAAGGGAAAAATATGGTTTGAAAATCGCCCGTGTGGGTCCGCAGGTGCCACACATGGGCCCTGCTGACCTCGACTTTTTTCTATAAAGAAAAAAGTCGTGGGTCCACACTTTCCTCACAGAGCACATGCGTTCCTACGCACTGTGTACAAAGGCAAAGTGTGGTCCCCATGCAATTGAATTCAAAAACCAAATTTCTCATTTGCCACCCAAAAATTTTCAAATTAGATTGTCCTAATGTATCTTTTTATGCATTATAGGATTAAAAAGATGCTGATTTGGAGAGAACGTGAGCATGAGGATGTGGATGAAGCCGAAATGCTCCATTTTCCCACAATGCAAGCATTAAGAGCATGTGGTTTGTATAAATTCTGGGCCATCCAAGGCATGAGGGCACATGTATACCTCCTGACATGGCTGGTAAATAGGTGGAACGTGCAGGACCAGTGTTTCTTTATTGGAAGCCACCGGCTTGAAATTGAGCTGGAGGATATTTATTTTCTGACTGGTTTGTCCAATAGGGGCGAACAACTTTCCTTGTTTGGGACTAGGCCAGGTGGCCAAACTATTGCTAGTCTTCGACAAGAATTCTGTAATGATCAGGCAGACCCCAGGGACAAACAGATTGATATAAAAACTATCATCCGTCCCGAGCTGAATGTTATTGCGTTTACTGTTACCAAGTTGTGTGGGAGTGCAACACTGCATGTGGCTACCGATTCCTAGATGCGCATTGTTGTTGACTGTTTCCGGGGCACCATTTTCAACTGTTGTGAAGCTGTGTTGGCCAATGTAAAAGGCCAACTAACTAGAGCGAAGAATGGAAAACTAAATAACTTTGGATATGGATCCATTGTTGTCACTTTTTCTCTAGAGAGGATCCCCATGTTAGCTCCGCAGAGTATTCTTGTCGATGCCGGTCAACCTCGAGAACCTAGGATGGTTCATTGGGTTGCATTGATGGCCCGTCACGATATTGAGGGCACTGAGATTGTTCGATTTCCTCCTTCATATTTTCGTTGGCTGGAAGGCCAACTTTTTGTCATCGAGGACTTTCCATATGCCAGGATAGATTTCCATGGCGACTGAGAGATGACTCTCCCAGGAGGGGAACAGTGGGATGACTCAGGTAAAATCATTTTCAATAGTTTCTAAGTTCTAATTTTTTTATTTTGATCGTCTTGAAAATTAATAACCAATTTTTTTTTGAATACAGATGTGGGCCCACAGCTACCAGCCCATCTCCAGCCTTATGAAAGAAGACAACCAGTTGCAGCCACACCAGCCCCAGCAGGCCAATCAGCAGAAATCCTGTGTCATTTAGAGCATCACCTAGAGCGTCTGACTCTAGACATTCCAGAGACGGACATAGATGAGATTCCACTCAGATTGCAGAGATATGTAATTGGTGTTCTAGGACCTTTTAGGAGGTTCCTATGTAGGGTGGCCCAGGCAGTGGTTTCTTATCGTGATCACCATCAGTGATGGGATGATCATGTTGTAGACTCATATTTTTGACTTTTTGTGTTATCATTTTTCCGATCATAAGGTGTTTCCAACCTATGATCGAAGACGATGTATATTTTTTGAAAACACTTCTATACTATGATATATCACTATTTACCGGCTATCTGTGTTCATGTTATGAATGTTGTTTTGTTTTACTGTTTTTTGATCATTGCAAATGTCGATTTATTACACTAGAAGCAACTGCGTCTGCTAATGTATTTAAATGTCTTGGAATATGTTGATATTCAATGTAGTCAAATTCCCGTTCCAAGAGACGAACTCTTAAAAATAACCATAATAACACCGGATTTCTAATGGCATAAACCCTGTTAAGCTGTAATACAACAAGTTCAGAATCCAACCTAACAATCAAACTCCGAATTCCAAATGATATGGATTCAGATAATAACTCAATCACTGCACTATACTCGACAATGTTATTCGTTGTTTGACCAAGGCTTACCCCATGCATGGATACTAACTCGTCAGAGGGTGAATAAATAACCCAAGTTGCGGAAGAAATGTTCCATGTACTACGACAAGCACCATCAGCAAATCCAATGTAGGTTTGAAGAGACGTTGACATCTGCAATATCAAACGTAAAACTCAGATAAGCAAGAATAGTGATAAAAAACACACTTCTAAACTAGGCATGCTCTTTTAATCTAAGACACACCAACAGTAAAGAAATCTAATCTAATAAAAAATCTCCACACTAAGTTTAAGCATAATATCGCTTCAAATACAACCCATTTCTGGTTTTATCTAAAGGGACACCGTCAAAATCTATCAGCTCATAGGCCCCTTTTGCCAGCTTTCGCTTAACAATGAAAGGACCATGCCACATAGGCACGAATTTCCCAGCTCCTAGCTTATCGTTGGCTTGATCATAAACTAAGACTAGGTCTCCTTCTGAAAAATTTCGAGGGGTAACACTTCTATCATACTGAGCTTTTACTCTTTTGACATGAGCCTCGTTTGCTATTGCAACGTTTCTCCGATTTTCATCCAATTGAGCCAAGTACAAAAAACGTTTCTCCTCTTCAGACGTAGCTGGGAGTAACTCTATGGCTAATTTCAAAGATGGAATTTCGCATTCAATCGGCAACACAGCTTCCAAACCGTAAACAAGTTGAAAGGGAGTGAAACCAGTTGATGTTTTTACTGAGGTTCGATATGCCCAAAGTGCTGAAAATAACATGGAATGCCAATTCGTTTTGTGAATACCAATAATTCGTCTAATCATGGTGACTAAAACTTTATTTATGGCTTCAACCAGACCATTGGCTTGCGGATAATACGGAGTGGAACTATCGTGGCGCAGGCCAAGTTGATCTGTCAGTTTAGTCATCATGAAATTCCGAAAATGGCTTCAATGATCTGTAATAATGGCTTGAGGAACACCGAACCTAGTAATTATATGATTAAATACGAAAGTTGCAGCAGTCTTGCCGTCAACAGAAAATGTAGGCATCGCCTCGGCCCACTTAGTAAAATAATCTACTGCTAAGATAATATATGCATGCCCCCTGGCCGAGTGAGGGTTACATGTAATAAAGTCAATACCACATTTCGCAAAAGGACCGACAACAATTATAGGGTGAAGAGGAGCGGGTGGCGCATGCATCTTACGATAAAAAAGTTGACAATTGTGGCATTTCCGGACTGCATAAATACAATCTTTGAATAACGACGGCCAGAAATAACCAGCGCGCAATATCTTTTGGGCTGTGGCATACCCAGACATATGACCACCACATGCTCCAGAATGGCAGTCATTTAAAACCTTTTCAACTTCTTCATGAATAAGACAGCGTCGAAAAACAGAATCCACTCCACGACGATAGAGTGTATCACCAATAATATTGTACTGTTGGGATTGGAAGCGTATTTTCCATCTCTAAAATCATGAGATTTCAGGCCGAAAAGATTGGGTTTGGAGATAAACGATAATATCTCCATACCATGGATCGAGCGTACTGATAAGAAACAGAGATTCGTCCGCAATGGGCTCATCTGCCACAGTTTTAGTATCAGTAGAGGGGAAATCACACATTAGTTCCGCAAATACCAAAGATTTCTTTGCCTTGGATTTTTCAAATTCCAAGTCAAATTCCTGCAGGATGACTATCCATTTGGAATACTTGCCCCTTAGCAATTGTTTGGTTAAAATGTACATCATAGGGTTACAGTCAGAAATTACTGTGGTTTTACGTAACAAGATGTAGTGTCTAAATCTTTGGACAACTTGAACAGCTTCCAAGGCCAATTTCTCCACATGTGTGTATTTGATCTTAGTCAGATGCAAATTCCGACTAAGATGGTAAATCACATGTTCAACGTTAGATTCGTCTTCCTGAACTAAAACCATCCCAATGGTGGAATGAGAAGCAGCAAGGTACAAAATATAATGCTGGTTGTAGTTGGGAGGATGCAATAACGGTGCATGGGTAAACGCGTGTTTAAGTGCATCAAAAGATCGATCAGCGATCTCATCCCAAAAGAATGGAATGTTCTATTTCAGTAACTGGGTAAAACTCTTTGTAAGCTCGGCGTAGTTAGGAATGAACCGACGTAAAAAGTTTGCTTTCCCCTGCAAACTTTGGAGTTGGTGTAAAGTCGAAGGAGGAGGTAAGTTGACAATAGCTTCGAACTTCGACGGATCGACGTGAATGCCTGCTTTCGAGACAAAAAATCCTAGTAACCGACCTGATTCAACATAAAAAACACATTTGTGTGGATTCAGCCTAATTCGATAATGCCTACATCTCATAAAGATAGCTCGTAAGTGAGTGAGATGGTCGGCCCTACGCGATGAATGAGCAGGTAAATCATCGAGATAAGGCTGCACAATGTGCTTAATGTCATGAAATGTGTAAGACATTGCCCTTTGAAAAGTTGCTCCAACGTTCTTCAATCCAAAGGGTAGTTTTCAATAAGAAAATGTCCCCCACGGACAAATGAAAGCTGTTTTTGGCTGATCAGCAGGGAGTATGTTTATTTGATTGTAACCGGAAAAACCATCCATAAAGGAAAACATTTCACTGCCGGCACAATCATCGATTATTTGATCGATATAGGGGGTTGGATAATTGTCTTTAGGACACGCTCGATTAATATCCCTATAATCGATACATACTTGTATCGTTCCTTGTTTTTTAGTCACAGGAACAATATTTGATACCCAATCCGTTAAAGGAATTGGATATATGAAACCTGCACGAAGTAATTTTTCAATCTCTGCTTTGATAGCAGCAGCTTTTCTAGGATGTATTTGACGTAGACGTTGACGGACAGGTTTGGCATCCGGGTAAGTCTTGATTTCGTGTATGATAATTGACGGATCAATTCCTAGCATTTATTCATAGGACCAGGCAAACACATCACAGAATTCTTGAAATAGGGCTTTATAAGTTTGAATCTCATCTTCCGTACAACAAGCACCTATATGAATGTTTCCAATTATTCCTGGTTTTACTGAAATGTCAATTGGAATCATTCGAGAGATATTTTCCAAATTCAACTTAGAATCAGGATTTCGCAATGGATTCTGAGGCTCTTTGACATATTCAACAGTAAAAATTGAAGCGAAATCATCTTCAAAATGATCTAGTTCAGGTAAAAACAAAGATCGGTGATGTAGATCTTCACATGGTAAATCGTCAATAGACAAAAATTCACAAATCTGCTCATCAGTATGAACAAGATCAGGAAAAGTCGTTGTGACTGAACTATTGTAACTATCCTTAAGAAAAATAAGTTAACTGATCTATTGTAACGATCCTTCCTTGATATGGAAATTTTATGAGTCGGAAGACCGAAGAAACAACAGCAGTCATAGCATAAGTCCAACTACGACCCAAGAGAAGGTTGTAATATAGAAGGGCATCAACCACTTCCACATCTAGATTTACGATTTTACCTTTGACCCCTATGGGTAAATCCTACAAAATACCAAAAGGGTGGAAACCTCGACTATTAAAAGCCTTAAGAATCATTGGAGATTGGTTCAGTGTAGGAGAAACAAGCGATTTCCAACACTGAATCGACATAATACACGTTGAAGCTCCCTCATCAATCACAGTTCGATAGATCGGTCTGTTTTAGACTGACACTGGAATCTGGAAAGCCATTTGATGAGGTAGGCGAGGTGTACTATTTTCTACATCGAATATTATAAGGTTAGAATCCTGAATATCAACAGCTCCTATGGCAGACAAAATAAATTTACGCTGTGCTGGGCATGATTGCAGCACTTCCAAAGCCGACATTGCTGAAGGAGAAATAGCTAAGTCTTCAAAAATGTTGTAATTCTCAGCAGCTCTTGCATGTGGATTGAAAGCTGATTTACGAAGAACACCCTTAGCAGGTGGTTTGATTATTAAGTCTGGATTTGGTTTCTCGATCTGTAGTGGAGCAGAAACAGGAGGAGGTGTAGTTGATGTATTTGCATTAGAAGATTATGCTTCTTTACCATCAACATGATTCTTAGTACCATAATCTTGCAATCGCGTCGCAATCCTTACATGAGACATCATCAAAATAGGTTCTTCTGAAGAAGTCGAGGTAGAATCAACCATCTTACTATCTTGAGTCGGAAAAGGATTTTTTAAGAGAGCAGGCTATTGTGAACCTTTAATGAATTTTGCAATCTCTGCCCGATGTGGGTATTCCTTAGTAAAATGATCTTCGTCAGAAATGTAACAAGGATAGCGGGGTTTGTGTTTTTCGTCATTGGATTCATTTTTATCAGTTTTCTCTTAATTCTTTTTGTTTTTATTCTTCCCTTTCTTTTTACCACCGGATTTAGAGTTGGTCGTAGATGTCTCTACGACATGAATGTCGGTAGAAATTTTGGGGGAAGATTCTCCTTTCGAGGATTCAGGTAAAGTTATAATTGGAGAAGAATTATTTGAAGATTTCTTCTTGCTTTTAGTATTGACCATACCAATCATACCATCAGCGGCATGAGACCCTGAAGGAGCATCAACTATTTGACCTTGTTTTGGAAGGTCCGGGATTTTTTCATGTAAAGTACCTGACTGCGTATAAACAAGGTCAAGGTACTAAGCTTGAGCAATTACTTGCTCTTCAGTAACAACACCAGCCTTAGCTACATCTTCAATGATCTTGGGTAACAATGATTTAACAAACCATCCCGCCAAAATTTGATCTGGAATGTAAACTTTCACTAAATGCCTTCTACGTCGCCATTCATGAATATGATCAGAAATATACGTAGACATGGATTTTTTCAGTGAAGTTAATAGTTCCGTGCCATTGTCGTATCTGACAGGCAACTGAAAATGAGTCAAGAATGTAGTTGCTAACTAACTGAAATTATTAAACGAGCCTCGTGGTAACTCAATGTACCATTTAGCGGAAAGACCAATCAGAGTTCTTTGGAAAAGACGTAAGCAAATTGAATCATCAATTATTGAATTAGACGCACACCAGAGGTGATAAGTCATGACGTGATTTGATGGATCCTCTCCTGACTTACCTTCGAACTTCGGTATATCACTGGACAACTTATGCGGCATTGGCGGCCAATACGGATAATAGAAAATTGGATCATTCCTAAGGCGCATCAAGTCAGGTAAATCCAAAGTTGAAATAATTGGTAACTGATGGTTAGGGTCACGAAAACCTTGAGTAGCCAAAGTAGTTCCAGGAGGCGGATACCTAGGATAACTGGGAATCGGATTTGCATTAGGACTTGTGTAACCTCCCGGAAAACCAGGATTAACCGAACCAAACTGGGGTTGTTGAGGCTGCTGATAAGTATAGCCAGGGTATGGTTGATACTGATAACTTGGATTTTGTGAATAGGGACCAAATTAAGGCTATCGCTGGTATGGTTGATACGTGAATTGCAGTTGACTTTTGACAACTATATTTGTACCGGTTTGTCCCGCAGGCATCTGAACCGAAGTTTGAACTAAAGGTCCTGACAAGGGTACAGAGACTTGAGGGATTTGCACAGATGCAGGGATAGATAAACTCGGGGTTACAGATACTCCAGAAACAGGTGTTACAGGTTGAACAAACATAGCAACAGTTGCAGCAGTTTGAGGCGGATTTTGAGGTGAACTAGGCGTAGACTGATGAATAGGACTAGGTGCAGGAGTTTGAATAGTAGGTTGGACAGGTTGTTGGGTTGGACCAGAAACCAAAGGTTGTCCAGGTTGATAAGGCAACTGCACATTAGGCTGCATAGGTTGTTGATATTGGGACGGACCCCACACCATATTCATTCTGGGGTATTGTCCCATAGAAGGTTGAACGTAAGGACCATAACCTGGTTGAATGTAGTGTTGATAAGTAAGTGGTAAATTTCCGGCTCCTTGAATAGATGACTAACCAGAAGGCTATTGGAAACCTTGAATTGGGTACTGACCTTGAGGTTGATAACCCTGAGGTGCATACTGAAGCTGGGGTTGATAAGGACCCTGAGGAGCATATTGAGCTTGGGGTTGACCTTGGGGTATGTACTATCCTGAAGGTTGATATTCTTGAGGTGTGTACTGTCCTTGGGGTTGTCCCCCAAAATAATATGATTCCACAGTTTGTCCTAGGAAAAAGATACCTTGAGGGTGCCCCCCAGGTGGTAACTGACTTCCTGAAGGTTGCTTCCCAGGTGGTAACTGACCACCTTGAAGTTGCCCCCCAGGCGGTAACTGATTTACCTGTGTTGGCCCTCCAGGCGGTAACTGACTGCCTTGAGGTTGAGGATTCAGAATATTACCAGACATCATAAAGATTTTCTCTCCATTCAATGTTTCAGTTTTAACGCCATTAAAACCAGATGACAACACTTGTTCAATGGGTTGAGGAGCTGCTCCCGAGAAAGTACCAGACAGAGCCTGATATCCCGAGGGAACAAAAGGACCACCGTGTAAAAATGCTTCCGGTGTCTGGGAAAACATGGATGACTCTCCTGCCATAATGGATGGCGGATAGTAACCTCTGGGTGTAGGATGAAATGGAATTCAAGGTGGAGAAAAAGCAAGATCCGGATTCTCTAAAAAGTTTGTTAAGGATAGATACAAAGCACTAGTTCAAATAGGGCTATAAAAAATAGATTCACGCTCCCTAAGATTTAAAAATTGAGGGGAGTCGGGAAGAGATAATTCTTCATCTGGATTAGTAAGTTCTTCGATAGAAATAAGTACAGATGGAAGATTGTCAGTGACAATATTTCTTACCCTAGGTGAACCAGGATCACTAGAAGTTGGTGTGATAAATCTTGATGATGTTTCCAAAATAGAAGGTTCAGTTTCAGGTTCAGAGATTTTAGGTTTGTCGGCCAGTTCACTGGAAGGAGAAATACTACCAGTAACTTCAAAAACTGAAATCGGTTCTTGAATGTGTTCTGTTGTGGGTATTTGATGATCAGGATGAACAACTATAGATGAACTTCCAATTTTTGTTGATCTAATTCTACCACTACTGGATGATATCAGAGCATGAAGCCCTTCAAGCTGACTTGGTGTATATTCAAGGGGTTTCCCTTGTAGTCTCCGAGATTGTCTCGGCAATTCTGCCACGATTAAAAATTAACTAATCACACGCAAAAAAAGAAAATTTCAATGAAAACACCTAAAGTCTCTAAAGAAATAAACAGCTGAATCACACCCTTAAAAATCTAAGAGTTCAAACCACACACAAACAGTAACTTCCCGTACTAAAAACACCAATTCGTGATGAAATCCAACTTAGTAGAAATTTAATAAAGAAAGGGCGGTTGGAACAGTTACCCCGACAACCTGCTTAATGAAACAGAATGGCACAAGTTTCCTCACAAAACCATCTCGTGTGAAGAGAACCCCCCAGAGAGTCCAAGTGAGTCTAGTCGACGTCTGCTACAGGTACAGTGAGATCTTTCCTTCACCGCCACCTTAGGAAATAATCTTAAGTTAATGGACACTAAGGTTACCAATAGTAACAAATATAACTGGGGGAACAGTCTATGATCCAATCCCACGCGCAAGGGCAGAGTAACAAAGCTCAATCCCCTTGAAGGTTCCTCAACATGGTTAATCAGAGGTTTACCGACAAGTGACCCTAGGCTCCTCGACAATGGTTAATTCGAGGTTTACCGTTTGTAATGCACGCAAAATCTTCTATCTTCCCAAATGAAACAGAATTGATTGTCTCAAAGGTTCAGACATGATCTCGTGATTGACTTCTTTAAGAGAAGCTTCCCAGATTATACAAATTACAATTGGATTTACTTCCTACTGCAAGATTTGTCTACTTGTTTGTTTTAACTCTCTTGGAGAGTTAATTACTCCCTACTCCAAGATACTATCCTAAGCTATGTTGGTGATAAGAGCCCTAGAAAATAAAAAGATTACTAGATGAATTTTAATTAAGCGTTACTTTTAAGATTTGTTTCTTAAGTTAATGGGTGCGGAAATGAAACTTTGATGGTGTGAAGACTTGACTTCCAACAAACACTAAAAATGCACCTAAAAATTATAATTAAATCATTTTCTTTCAATGAAACTCTAACTAAGAAAGAGTTGGAGAATGCAATTCTTTTAATAAACAATTCCTTCTTTGAACGCAAAGAATAATTGAAAGAAAATATTTTTGTTTTTTCCAACAATAACTCAAAATAAAACAAATTATCAAAGCTCACAACAAAAATCCTTTCACTTTCCAAAAACTTGAAGCTACAAAACAATTTTCCTTCAAAAGGAATCTACAAAATTTTAAAGCACTCAAAACTACAAAACTAATTTCAAGATCTACAAACTTTAACAACCTAACTGAATAAAAGCTTTAAGATTTTTTGAAGAATGTTTTACTTAGTTATTCAGCAAACTAAGGATCCATTCGTCCAGAATAACAAATAGATCAAAAACACTCAAATATGTTTTTTTTATAAAAAATGAAATTCAAAAACCTATAACAAAGTTTTTTTTTTCAAAGATTTGTAAAGAAACAAATAGCTCTATTTCTCAATAAAGGATGATTTCACAATCAGGTCAGATTCAACAAAAAGACAAAAAAGAACAATGTAAACTAGGGTACTTCAAAATGCCAATGCTTCGAATCGCTACAAATACCAAGTGAAAAACAATCCAAAACGAAAAACTTCTAGAAAATCATCAAAACACCAATACTGCTAACATTCATTCATAGAAGACTTTTGATAGAAACAATCATCAATCTGGGCAGAAACCAAAACTCAAAAATAAAAGATAAACTGTAGAAAGAAATCTAGATTTTTTCAAAATTTTAACAGGGTCTGCAAGCTTCCAGGAGTAAGAGGTGTTAGGATTCTGGACACCACATATCTCCACAATGGTATGATATTGTCCACTTTGGGCCTAAGCCCTCATGGCTTTGCTTTTGGGCTTTACCCCAAAAGGCCTCATACCAATGGAGATATTTGTCCATCCTTATATACCCATGATCCTCCCCACTTCTAGCCAATGTGGGACTTTGGTCGTATACCCAACAATCCTCCCCTCAAACAAAGGACCATCGAGCCTCCCCTCAAATGATTATCCATCCATCCACTCTCTACCAACCAGGATTCTTCGATCCAATGCGTTGGAAGCACACGCCTTACATGGAGCACCACCTGCCTCGAGAGCTTGCTCTATCCCAGGTCAACTCCTCTTCACCGTGTTGGGACCAGGACACGTCCATGAAGAATCTGGAGCATATCGTCTGTCTAACCGAGCTCATCCACGGATCCCATCGTGATATTACCAGGGTCCACCACCTTCATTCGAAATTCGAGGATTCATCCACTTCGCTAACTTCGGGGCATGGCTCTGATACCACTTGTTAGGATTCTGGACACCACATATCTCCACAATGGTATGATATTGTCCACTTTGGGCCTAAGCCCTCATGGCTATGCTTTTGGGCTTTACCCCAAAAGGCCTCATACCAATGGAGATATGTGGTGTCCAGAATCCTAATCCTCCCCACTTCTAGCCAATGTGGGACTTTGGTCGTATACCCAACAACAGGTGTGGTACCACACTATTTAAACAAGGAAAAGTGCGAAACTGCCTACGTTGTGTAAACAAGGCAAAGTGCGGTCCCAGGAAAAACTAGAGGAAAACTTAAAAGATATCAAAATTTTCAAAAACAGAGAAAACCTAAGCTACCCAGGCAAATTTCTATCAATCAAAAACCAGGAAAAACATTTCCTCAAATCAAAATAAAAGAGAACCAAAAACAACAAGTTCTATCCCCATCGGAGTCGCCAATTTTGTGTGTGGATTAATCCGTCTTGTGGACAAGACCGATCTCCCTAGTACTAAAAGTATCTAGCAACAAACATCCAAATAGACCAATCTTTCTCTAAGCATATATAGTTTACAAAAAGCTCTATAGAGGTGTAAAAGACTTACCATATGTCCAACGCTTATTTGAAGTCGTTGTTGTCCCTCATGCACTTGAAGGAGTTTTCCTCGTAAACCTACAGTCAAAAACAAGCAAAATATTACATAGCACCTATATATACATGATCATAAACCATGCTTATCATAGTGATCAAGGAATCTATGAAATAAACCATGAACTGACAGCTTATTGAGAAAAATGAGTATATTTGTATTAATTTCAAAAGAAGGAAAACCTTACAACCTGAGCCTTGATGTTGCACAGGCCTTCCCGGGGTCCGAAGCAGGAGTCTCCTCTACTTTGATAAGCTCTGCACTCCTCCAACCAAGACAAATAGAGGTATGTAATCTCTCCTCACAAAAGTCTTAGTCAACTGAGTCTAAATCTCAATAGCACTTAACCTCAAATATTCTCAAGCTTGAACTCCCTTTGAAGCTACCCAATGCCTCTTTTTATAGTGGAAAAGAGGAGGTTTTTTGTTCCAACTATGAAGGGATAGAATCCTCCTTCAAAGGGATAAGCTCCTCACATCAAGGGGTTAGCTCCATAAGGTAAGGGATATATGCACCTCACAAGAGCAGTTCTGCGACCACAAGATCCATTCTAGAAGCTTCCAGAATTTACTTTAATTGAGCTTTTTGGAATTTACTTGCACCTTTTGGTCTTACAGGGGTTCACACATATAACAAATATAAAGTGTGTTTTGGTCTGCAGGATATCTGAACATTAGGTGCGGGACTGCAGGCAAGATAGCGAGAAAGTGCAACACCAAAGTTTAGGAGATTTTTAAGAACTTTTCTCTGATTTTCAAGGCTTGACATGAGAAACTGATATGTTAGACTTGCAGAGGGAGAAGCATGAGTAGTAATTAGCTCATACACATAGCAGAATGTCAGGATGACAATTTTCAGTGTAACAAGAAGACTTGGTGAGCTTGGCTCTCCTTGGGCTTCCGAAGATTTGGCATAGCTACAAAGACTCTGTCAATGCATAGGAGAAACTGCTGGGATGAGAGCAACTTTGGTCGGATCTTGTGCAGGAGGAGATAAGGCGGGGTACCAGGGATGGATCCTCATCGAAAAATGAAGATGAATAGAATCACGGTTTCGCTGCCAAAGCAAGGAAAGGGAAGGGGAAGAAAAATCCTTCAAAATATGAAGCTAAAGGCAAGAAGCAGGATTTGTCCAAATTGAAGTGTTTTCACTGTCATGAACATGGATATTTTGCCACTAACTATCCACAGAAGAAGAGGAACAAGAAGGCTACTAGATCTGCAGCTTGAGAGGCCTTAGCCTCGCAATTTGAACTTGATTTCTCTTTGATTGCATGCTTGGTTTCAAGTTGTATGGGATCCATGTGGTATCTTGATAGTGGTGCATCTTTCCATATGACGGGAGACAAGGATTTATTTAGTGACTTGGAGGAGAAGGACCTCTAGATGTATATAGAGATGGGCGACGATGGTTGGTATAGTGCGACTGGCAATGGGACCATTACCTTTGAGAGGGAGTCCAGTAATCCATTCTTGTTGAAGAATGTATTGCATGTTCCAGGTCTGAAGAAGAACTTGGTCTCGATCGCAATGCTGGAAGACAAAGGTTATGATGTTGTTTTCAGTGAGGGGAAAGCCTTCCTTCGACATAAAACAATGGATCAAACCAAGAATATAGGGGTTTGAATTAAGAATCTCTACAAGCTGGAGATAGATGGTTGCACTGCAATGGTGGTCAAAGCAGAGGAAGTGGTGCGCCAGGATGAGGGCGAATTATTGCATAGGAGATTGGGCCATCTTCGCCATGGTGCTTTGAAGATTTTGTAGCAAATTTCTACTGAAATTCCCAAGGGTACTCTTTCACAGTTAGATCAGTGCAAGTGATGTACTATGGGTAAGTTTGTTAAGACCACCTTTCATGAGATGGAGAACCGTGCTTCGGTGATCCTGGAGAGAATTTACACAGATGTGTGTGGACCTTTCTCAGTTGCTTCAAAAACAAAAAAAAGGTATTATGCTATATTTTTTTATGACTATTCTCGTAGATGCTGGATCTTCTTCATGCAGAAGAAGAGTGAAATGTTCTCAAAGTTTTGTGAGTTCAAAGCATTGGTGGAGAAGGAGTCAGGGAAGCAAGTGAAAGCTCTACAGAGTGATAATGGTGGTGAATACATCTCAGGTGAATTCAAAGACTTCTGTAGCAAAGAACGAATTAGAAGAGAACTCATAACGCCTCATAACCCACAACATAATGGGGTCGCGAAGAGAAGAACAAAATGATTGTGGGTGTTGCACGAGCTATGCTTTAGAGGGAGCTAGAATTGCATGCA